>CM060895.1:109152500-109752500 GCA_030762935.1 Hymenopus coronatus | reverse complement strand
ATAACTCAAAGTAGGCGTAAAAACTCTGGGTTTCTTGGCACTTCACTAGCGAAACGCCCGGGCTTCAAAGTGTTAATGTCCCCTCCCTTGACGAAATTGAAAACATAGTTTCTATTCTTCCAAATGTACACATATGTTCTCTCAAACTGTAGGTTCTGATTTTCCTGAAATGGTTTTTAGTATTATAATTTAGAAGCAGTTGCAAATATACAATTTCATTAAGTTTGGTTAGTTACCTAAGCACTAGTTTCAAGGAATCACTTCCTCACCATTAGCTGATTGCAACTGGTTGGCTCTCCTCTGATGGTTATGTTTGTCTCTTACTCCCTCTGGTGATGGTTCTATGAATTTGGTGATCAGATTTTTGTCCATTAAGATATCAAAGTTCATTAATCTTGGACAAAATTTCCAAAGAAATATTTTCTCCCAAAAATTTAAATTGGAGGATTTTTGTGCCTTCTTAACAAGTAATGCAGTGTTCACAATTTCTGCCCTTGTATCCAAAAATGTGCTGCAACTGCTGATTTTTCTTCTTCTCTGGATTTGATGTTTCTAAAATGTTCCTTAAGCCTTGTTTCTATGTTTCGCTTAGTTTGATCTATATAGATTTCATCACATTCTTTACAATCTATTCTATAAATCCTGGATAGATTGTATACAGATGATATGCTAAATTCCAAAACCGAGTTCTGAAAAAAGGGGGGTCGTCTTGCATTTGAAATCTTGTATTTGGATAAATACCCTAGTTACTAATGTACAGTTAAGTTCAAATAGTTATTACTACAAGTTCACATAATAACTAATATAGCTTTTAAAAGCATTAATACATGTGAGGTGTATGAAGAATCTTCAGCATGAAAAGGCAGATATCTTTGTAAAATGAAAGTCTATACCTGTAACAACTAAGAGGCAAGTGCACATAAAGACTCACCTTGGGGAACTGCATTTTGTACCACTGAAATACGGCCAGAGTTACAGTCTGCAATAGCTGTGGACAACAAACAAATTGATGAAGCATTTTTCATTTACATATACTGAAAAGAAGTCTGTCCAAAGGCCTGAAAAAGAAAGGGGGTAGGGAAGAAGAGCACCATCTGAACATAGGAAATAGTATAAATGTAGCAATTTGCTTTTCAAATTAAATTTCACTTATTCTTTAATATTTTTTTTTTTTTTTAAGTTTTGAATGTATAGTTTAAAAATATGTAATTATATGATAATCCTGGTTCAGATGGTATAACCAACAGTGTCTGTGACTCTTGCACTCACTCATACACACACAATCACTCGCTTCATACAGAAAATATGGCATAGGCCTCTGGTACTGTGTCCAGCAGTCTTTGGGAGGACCACAAGGGAACTTAAGACATTGACTTTGTTTCCTTGCCATTACACTTATACAGCATTTGTTGAAAAGTGTGAACAAATAGATGGGATCCTCTGCTGGATCAGAAATTTAGTCCCATTAATTTTAGGTACACTTCTCCTTAAAACTAAGTCAAGTGGCTGAAAACCCATATACTCTTTGTTCACACTTCATCATTCACTTAAAGTAATTCATTCATCGCCATATAGTCTTCATAAAAGAGCTATTCTAAAGTTTTAAATGCATGCTAGTTCCCAATTATACCTTCACAGCCTTTCACATTTTTGCAACAATGAATACCAGAACTAGGATCTCAATGATTTTTGTACAGTTTTATAATAATGTATTACAAAACATAAACTGTTATATAGCACAACACATTTAATGCAACAGGTATATTTCTCTATTTTTAATATGTTTTGCAAAACATATTTATTTAGAAAAGGAAAGGCACTTAATACAATTTGAAGATAGAATTCAAGTTACATCAGGACCAAAGTCTTCTCCCATAAAAAAATTAAAGAAAGAAAGACAAAAAAAAAATAATAAAAGAATCAAAAGATAGCTGCACTCTTCTAATATAGCACTGGTGTTTATGAGGGAAAAACATATTTTTTTTTTCCCCTCCTCCTGTCAATTCATGTATTTTGCAGTTTCTGATGTTTCCAAAAAAATAATCTGTTGTGTTAATTTATTTATTTCCTCTGTATTAATTTAGAATTAAATAATTCAGAAAGAATCTCGAATTTAAATGCCTTTGTGCAATTAAATCAATTCTTGTACTGCATTATTAGTAACCAAAATAATAATTTTTGTTATTTAATCTCCACACATCAGAATGCTTGTGCATTACTTTCCCTTCACCTTGACTTTATCATGTTTTGAAACCATTAAAATCCAAGATCTGGCATATAAATTTAACTGCTATATATAATATTACACTCTTAAATTTACATATTAGTGTCACTGAAATTTAGTTTAATATTATGATGATTATTTCAAAATCTAATTTTTAAAATGTGGTTGATAATCATGAATTTAATGACTGATTAAAATGTTTGCTTTATGCATATTGCAAATATCAATGTGAATATAAATATCACAAGTAATGTATACTCATTACTACTTCTGAATGATCAGAACCACAGAGAATATTAATTTAAATTATAAGAGACTTAAATTTACTATTTAATTGGAAATTTTGCTGCATTTGGGTAGCAAAAGAATTTTTTACTTTGTGAGTTTATACTGACAAAAGAAAAGACTGTGCAATGTTTCAAATTTCAACAATCATCTTATATTAAAGTAACTCTTTATTTGTAAACTTTAGCAAATATGTATGAATTGCTGTAGCATTTTCTGCACAATATTTTAATTCTGGAGCATATGCCTGCCATGGGAAATAAATATTGCAAGTACTACCAAGAATAACATTATATGACAAAGAGTCCAAGTGCAGCAAAATTAGCAGACTTTTTTAATATATTAACAGAACCACAGGTAACGATGAAAAGATGAAACAATATATATGTATGTGCATTTTCAATTTAAACCTCACTCATTTGCAAATAAAGTAAAATATAGAACAAGAACATAAATATATTAGCCAACACCCCCATGAAAAATACTACAAGGGGCGATCTAAAAATAAGTTTCCCAATTTTTTATCTCTGAGAACAAAAAATATTGAGTGAGAACACAACAAGGTTACAACGTTTTAAGGAAAAGTAGTCTGTGCTGGCTGACCTGCTTTATCATTGTATGTTAAAAGAAGTGAATAACACTTAGCCTGTACTATATAAATATGAATTGTAGGTGATATGACATCAAAATTTGTAATGGCTGCTACAGTGCTAGAAAATTTATGAGCATGATAATGTACAAGTACTGCTTTGCATCATAGAGATTAAGAATTTGTATAGCTTGGTTCACAGAGAAAGGTTTTACAACAAACTGAACTGAGTATAACAATTTAAAAAAAAAAATGTTAAACAAATACCTCAAAATATTCTTCACAAAAGCTCATAAACAACCTCTCATGAACTTAAGCACAACTCCTATTAATTTTGAATTGATTTCAAAAGAATAAGCGAAGTTTTGTCATAAAAAATATTTATTGATATATTTGTGTTGCTTCACTGTTACTAGCTTCAGTTTTTGCATATTAAAAGTAAGCATGTTGGGCTGTCAATATTTACTGTATATGAGGTGGTTCAATAAGTGTCTGTTTTAGGAATGAAGAAATCATTTTTTTAGAAACACAAATTATTTATTTCCCAACATATTTATGAAATGTTCCAATCATTTGTTTACCCCCCCAAAAGGGAAATATTAAACTCTATGAAGTATGCTTCTGCATTAACGATGGCCTCCTTTTTTGATCTAAATTTTGAAGAAATCAGAGTAAAATCGGGCAAATATAGGGGGGAGGGGGGGGGACAACAACTCTGAATGAATGTGCTGGTGCATTGTCATGGTGAAACAGTAATTTCTTCTTTGTCAAATGGGGTTCTCTGACTCCAACTTCCTGTCGAATTGGGCTAATAACTCATGCAGTAATGTCCAATAATTGTTTTTCCTTTTTCTTATAAGGCAATGAGTATGACACTCTTTCCAAACCGAAAAAGTTGTTACCACCACTTTTCCATCTGATGGGACCATCTCTGCCTTCTCTGGAGCAGACTCACCAGAAGCAACTGATTGTTTTGATTATTGCTTGGTTTCGGGAGCCTAATGAAATGATGAATCCAAGTCTTATCAACGGTGACGACTCATAGCAAACAGTCCCTCAGATTTTGGTTAAATAGCTCCAAACACAGCTTTAAAGTTGAAAGCCAACTTATTGTTCACTGTAATCATTGAATCCAGTGGGTCGACAACTTATTATGTAAAATATTAATTATTGACTCCATCGACGTACCTATGACCTTTGCCACTTCGCGAACTTTGTTCAATGATCACCAAAGACATTTTCAATGATTTTCTCAATAACCATATCTGCTGGGTATCCTTGGTGCTTCTCATTAAAAACAAATGTTTGATCATATTTAAAGTATTTAATACTATTTCTTACTATTGTCAGTCCCTGTAACAGCATCCAATCTGCTTTTATCCTTCATAATTTTCCCATCCACAAGTATAAAGCGAATCACCGCATGATATGCACTTTATCCATTTTAGCAAACACATGATGAAAAATTAATTGAAATGCCTGCCAAATCCAAATTAACCTATCAATCAGTACCAAATTTGTTTACTGACATGTAACAAATGGTAGTACATGATGGTAACACCAATTTGCCTTAGCAATGCCATCTATTTTAAAAACACAGACATTTATTGAACTGTTGTCATATATCAACCATTCTCCTAAATTATAAATGAGGTGTCAATTAAAATGAAAACTCTACAAGAAAGAAAACTATAAAAATAAAATATTTTGGATAGCTGTCCTGATTTTAAAGATGGTTCTTAATCTCTTGGCATAGCCATCAAATTCCTAAAAGTAAATGGTATCCTCTGCTAATGAATCCCATACAAGAGCTGTGCAGCATTTGCAGGCAAGGAAGTTCAAGTAAGTCTCTTTAATTTTCACAGAAAAAGCAAACATGAGGATTTCAAGATCAGGATATCTGATCCAAGATGCCTATGTGCACCAGAAGTTTTGAGCGTTAACCAAGTACTAACTGAATGTTATTCTGTAAGGAGAGGGAAGAAAACAAAACAAGACAAAACTGATATTAAAATTTATTAAACACTGTCTGCCTGTGGATATAGCATACGTTAATCATATTTATATTTGTATGTAATTTATATGTAATTTGCATGGCATCAAAAATTACTTTTTGCCATGGCTGCTATTGTTTATATATTATTAATGAAATACACTTTTAAAGTAATGCAATTTATACTGACATATATTAACAGATTTTTTCTTTCTCTAGCCTGTATGTACAATGAACTAAGTGATAGAGAAGGTATTGTATTGCACCCAAAATTTTGATATCGAGGTTTCACCAGAAATACATATTTTGAGACCCCATGAATCCAAAACAGAAACATGTGTGTGTGTGTGTGTTTTTTTTTTCTCCCAGAACAGCTCAAAAATGAGAAGTCCAATAGATACCAAACTTGATACTTAATTAATATCTCACAAGGATGCGACATGAAGATTTTCAAGAACCCCCCCCCCCCAACCACTCTATATGTTAAACATTTCTCAAAATTTTTGATCTTCTCAAAAACGGCTCTAATGATTTTGGTTAAAATGTTACATGTTTAAGATATTTTTATGCCAAACAAAATGTACACCTTGAATTTTTTGGAAATAGCCTCTGAAGACCTCTTCATTCTGGATGACTTTTGTATGACTAAAAGTATACTTTTTTTATTTTTGTAAAGTTAACCATTTTCAAGATATTCCATGTTATTAGTTTCAGTTTTAAGGTACTTGAACTTTTCTCAAAAGGGAAAGATATTTCTTTTTGTTTCTCGTTTGTTTGCTCATAGTGAGCAAAGAGAACCGAATTTCAATTGTTTCACTTAGCGACTAGCTTTTAAAAGATCAATTGCTTTATGCTAGTGTATTCCTTCATTACCCTTCTACTTAGAAAGAAACGGGTAATAAAACCAATTCTAGCAATGCTTATCTTGATTAGCTGACATATATAAAAATAATCTTTTATAAAGAAAATTTTTTTTATAGAACAGCTAGAGAAAGTCATATGTGAGGTCAACATCAGATTTTTTTTTTTTTAAGAATTCCTTTTTTTTAAAATTTTAAACTGCTTATGTGCACTTCCTACTACAGTTAAAACTTCATAATGACAGTTTCTTTGAATTTTATTTAAACAAGTTAGTAAGAAATTAAATTTCTTGAGTAGACTTTTATATTATATGAAATTATATAAGTGTCTAAGATAAATGAACCAGCTTTATCTATGCTTGTATATCTAACAACTTCTATGATGTCAGTCTGAGTCCAATACCAGGAATGTTTTAAATTGATCATTTCAACCACTTTACTACACTATGCCACAAAATTCTATTACTTAATCTTAACGTTCAGAATTTGTTTACTGAGACTCATCAGCAATCAAATACCTTATCAAAAATAGGTCCATTTATACCTGGGATTAGAATATAAAATGTTCTAACTTATCCAAATTGTAGTATGTGCTTACTGTAATTACGAAATTCTGATGTGACAATATGTGGGATGTGTAATATTTTGATACATCAATATAAAACAGAACAGGTGGATGTAACAGTTTAGCACAAAAATGCACTTTATAAGCCTTATTGTTTTGTCATGCCTTACTATGATCATTACAACAACAAAAAATAACATACATACATACATACACACACACATTTTATATATATATATATATAAATAAATACAGAATGACCCAGAATTCGACCTCACAAATTGGCAGGGTTATAGATGGGTCCAAAGTAAGCAGTTTGAGATAGGGAACCTATGGGCTGCAGTATAAAATGTATTAAGGGTTAGCACGACACTGATCAAACTGCAATGGATCATGACATGAACACCTGGATTTTGGAGAGTATAGATATAGTGGCATTATTTAGCATTGTGTTTAGTATGTGGCAGTGGGTTAAGGTGTTGAGTGAACTGAAAGTCCAAGCCTCCATAGATACATTTATTTTTATGTTTATGTTATAAATATAATGCATAATTAGCATGTAGGTGCAGCGGGGAGAACGTTTCAATAACAATTGATTTAACATCTGAAAGGGTAAACTTCTCCATACCTCTCGAAGGAGTTTCTAAAATACAATGTATCGCACATTGACATGTTATGTACATTACAATTGAGGCAAAGTTTATAATTAATGAAACAATATTATCATTGTGTCAAATGAGCTTCAAATTAAGTAAAAATGAACAATTATCTCTGTAGTAAAACAAGTACCTACAGAAAAATTAGGTACTAGTCAGGAAAGTAAATTCTACTTTTTCATCTCTGCATTAAAGGCAAATAGAAAGAGACTTCGAGAAATGATACAATATCCAAAGCACAAAATACAACAGGTCACCAGAGTAACTTTTCAATGTGGCAACCTGCAACATCCCTGCAGAGATTACACCTATGATGTCCCTTGCACCCGGTCAAAAATTCCAGAATTGTTCCAGGAAGCTTAAGTTTGTGTCAGTAATTGTTTATTTATTCAATAGAAATCTGGTAAACAAGGCTCTTAAGCATGCGCAATGGTAGCATGTAGTAGCAAAAAGCACATGAGCTCTGAAGCTTAGATTATTTTAGGATGTTAGTCTGTGTGATCGCCGTTTTGCACCTCATTGAAACAATTTATTTTCTAAGACTTCATGTATATGCTTTTGCAATATTAACACAATGTTTAGCAATTCATGGTTCTCATAGTAGACACATACAGGCTTTTAGAGAGGATTTTCAGAAAAACAGTTTCGCAGAAGCACAGTAGCTAAAGTGGATAAAGCAGCATAATATCTACATACGGATAAAATAAAATTTTGTTCAAATCCTGGCAACAGTCCAGATATTTTTATTCCACCGCTAAGCACAGTTTAGTCACTACGTTTCAAAACACACATTACATAAATGTTTTCAACAAGCCTAATTGTTTTTTTGCATTAATCTGCACGAGCTCCTTGACAATTACTGCATTTAATATTGAATGCTATGTAGATATCATTCACAATATTTTCAAATTTTTATTTTTTTGGCTTCAGAAATGTAAACTAAGCACATTAGTGCTGCTCTAATGGCGTATTCTTATAGAAAAACCAGAAAATTAAAAAACCAAAAAATGGAAACATCAAAGATCTTTGTATCATGGGATCAATGAGCAGTGCTCTACAGACTCAACCATCAGAATGTTTTAGAGGAGAGATCTAGCTAACTATATAATCTGAAATCAACTAAGCACACCCTCAAATAACTGGCAAGTTTGCCAAAGTTACGAGCCCAATACTTTTTAAATACTGTATGATTGTATAGCAATGCTGCATTTCTTCGACTACTGGCATACAAATGAAGCATTCTGAATGAAAATATGACTTACAAATCCATATTCTTTTAATTTTCAGCCATTGATGTGCAATCCAGAAAACATGCCATAACTTTGACATTTGGCAAAAGGGACAATAGGTTATATGTTTTATTAATTTGTTGAGTTGGTTTTTTAACACTATGTCACTTGCATTGTTATTATGAGGGACTAGTTTCGAAAGCCTATGCTTTCATTTTCAACCTCACGGGTCCAACTGCCATTGCTGGCTGCATTTCCTTGTACACTCTGACAATAGGTTCCTTATCTCAAACTGTTTATCTAAGACCTATTTACAATCCTGCCAAATTGTGCAGTGGTGTGTGTATGTGTGTACACACAAGAGTGGGTGCATGCATGTGTTTGTTTTATTTTTTTAGTTGTCGTTGGTTTTCTTTTTTTTTTTTTTTTTTTTTTTTTTTTTTGCGCAAAACTATTTAATCTCTGATCTATATACTACACAATTTCTTACATTCTATTAGTGGATTTAGAGCAACATATAGCATTTTTGATAATATCAATCTGTATAAAAAAAACCATGCTTTGGAAAAAACTGGTGTTAGACTATATCGTGTTTTCATAGCTCACTTTACCATTTTTCTAGCACTATACAGAAAGACTATCCTAATGTAGTGTCAAAGAAAATTTGGGAGGATTTTATTACGATACCAAACACATTACTGCATACATCTCACATGCTGGCTAGAGTCAATAGTAAGATCTATAAGCATCTAATTCACAAAGATCACTGACTTCAAAGAAACCCACATATCATAGAAGCAGGAACCAGCTGTTCAGTAAAACTGTAAGCAGGGTTAAGATCTCCCAGCCAAGATAATATTAACCAATGATCTCTAATCACAGGGTAGTGCCTCAATATCTTAAGATGAGATAGTTAAGAAAGCTTATTTTTAGACTGCTCTTGTAGATGTGCAGTATGGCAATATGGTTTCAAGACTGGTCCAGATGCACTAGTTGTACAATTGTTGGAATGATAAGAAGACTATGTATATGACAAAAACTTCACACATACCCTACGGTAGGGAAATGTATGCAAGATACTTAGGCAATAAATAATATTTCTTAAAATACTAACCCCATTACAACAGCTGGGAATTTTATAATTATATTGCAGAGAGAACAGTTAATCCTATTATTAGTGAAGTAATTCCTCATTGATAATACAGCTAGTTACTATTGGTATTTTACTGATAACCTGTATTATACCCTGCCCTTCAAACATCACTTTGTTTCCAAGTTTGAAACTAGCATTAAAAAGAAGAAATGTTCTATGTTTTATGAAGGAATAAGAAGAGATAGCAAACACCATAAAGATTAACAGCAGAGCAACTTGTGTGTTTTAGAAGCTACACACACATACTTGTAGGGTATGCTTTGAAGATTACATTACACACAGCAAATCATAACTATGTTTTCAATTTTGGAGTAACAGTCTTAAAACCTTACTGCTGTACCTCGAGTAGCAAGCACACCACCTTTTTCCCAAATTATTTTCATGTACCCAAAGTGCTGTAACACTAGGGATTTTTAAATGGCTAGGGAATTGGCAATTTAACTGCCCATGGTTTGCCTAAAACAAATATAAAAACTTTAGCAACAGTAAATCACAAATGAATGCATGCTAGAGCATTTTAATGACCAAAATTCCATCACTTGTTCATTTTTCCTCTTCTCCATTTGAAACTTTAAATTTATATTTGTGTTTAAAATATTCAGAGCCTCCTGCAAGAACTTTCCTTTCATTTTTATTTTATTTCGTTTTTTGCAAATTAAATTTGGAGTAATAGAATTGCTTGTGTTTGTGCAAGATCATTATCAGAGTAGTTGCTTGTATATTGTCAAATGGTTATTCTTTTCATGCTCTTAATGCTATTGCTTTGGTATTTGGGCAAGTACACTTCGATTCTGTCAACTGCTATTTTAATATCAGACTCTTCACTTTCCTTTAACTCCAAAGCAATCTAGCTAGTTAACTGTTTTCAAAGCAGTAATTTCACAATTTTGTATGTGCTTATATTCATGAAACCTGTCTTAAAATGCAGAAGATTCACACTGTGTGTTTTTTTCTCTCTTTCTCTCTTTACAGTAAAATGGTTTTAATGAAAAAAATTTCCAATTTTATATACTTTATATTGAGAAAACTTCTCTTAATATCTAGAGCAACGGTTCCCAACCAGTGTGCCCTGGCACCCTAGGGTGCCATGTGATTGGCTAAGGGGTGCCGCGAGATATTGAGATAAACAAAAAAAAAATACCTTCTACTGAAGCCTTAAGTCTTGTAAGGTCTTGAAATAAAATAAGTCAAATCAATTACTCTCATGCACGGCAGATGGTGATAGTGGTCGATTCATTTCAATAATTCAGTTATACTAGTATCCCACAGATGGCATTACAGCTATAGCCTGCCGAACATTCCCGAGACTACTCGCTTCCTCAAGAACATTCCCGAGACTTCGACAGATGAATATATAAAAGTGTACGCCACTTGGCGCTTTCAGTTGTCTTCCCGCGTTGATTCACAGTGTTTAGCTATGGATAAGTTCATTGTTAAACGTAAACGCCAGGACAGTGAAAGTGAACAGTCGGCTCCTACGGCTTGCTTTAAGAAGCCAAATCTTACAGTTTCTCCCGGACCGTCGAATTCACCACATAAAGAAGACAAACGAAAGAAAAGAACATACCAGGACAGTTACTTAGCATATGGATTTAAGTGGAATAACGAGGAAAACCCTATCCCTGTGTGTTTAGTTTGTGGCGAAACACTTAGCAACGAGGCCATGGTACCTAGCAAACTGAAGCGGCATCTTACAACAAAGCATACTAGTGTGTCACAGAAAAGTGTAATGTATTTTTCACATATATTAGAAGGGGAGAAGAAAACAGCTGTGCGAATGGTGAAGAGAATGACCATAGGTGATACTGCTCTTGAAGCCTCATTTAAAGTAGCAGAACTGATAGCTAAAAAAAATAAACCTCATACTCTTGGAGAGGAAATCATTGGCCCTGTATGTCAAGTTACAGTTTCAACAATACTTGGCGAAGGAGCAGCTAATCAAATTTCGAAAGTTCCTCTGTCCAACAACACAATCAGCCGCAGGATATCCGAAATGTCATGCAATATCAACGAACAAGTCATGGAGAAAATAAAAACTTATAGAACATTTGCTTTGCAAGTAGATGAGAGTCTCGATATTGGTGACAAACCGCAACTCCTTGGTTTTATCAGATATAATGATGAAAAAGATATTAGTGAACAGTTTCTGTTCTGTAGACCGCTGGAGACTACAACCACAGGCCATGATATTTTCGTTTCTATTAATTCCTATCCCAATGACCATGATCTTTCATGGAAAGACTGTTGTGGTATATGTACAGATGGTGCACCATCTATGTCTGGGAAAATTAAAGGTTTTACTGCCAGAGCTCTCAATGAAAATCCATCCATTATTATAACTCACTGTTTTCTGCATAGAGAGGCATTAGTCGTGAAAGCGTGTAATGAAGATTTTGCTGAAGTGTTTAACCAAGTTGTGAAAATGGTGAACTATATGAAGTCTCGACCTTTAAAGTGCAGAATTTTTGAACAGTTATGTCGCGCAACGGATGCAGCTCATACCTCTTTGTTACTTCACACAGAAGTAAGGTGGTTGTCGCGGGGTCGTGTATTGAACCGGTTTCTCGAACTTAAAGAACAGCTAAAAACACAAGACACATTTCATGAGCTCTTACTAAGCGATTCTTGGTGTTTTGAACTGTCGTATCTGGCAGATATTTTTCATAAGCTGAATGAACTGAATGTTTTGATGCAGGGTCGACATGAAACAATAATCTCCTCAACCAATAAAATGAAAGGTTTTAAAAGAAAACTTAGTTCTTGGAAGTCTGCAGTTCAAAAAGAAGATTTGTCGAACTTTCCATCTCTTCTTAATGTGGCAGGAGATAAAGATCTGGGTAAACTGAAAGACCGCATTTGTGATCACTTATCAAGATTGCAAGATGCAATAGATGCGTACTTTCCAACTATTTCCACTACGAATCTTGACTGGGTTATCTCACCATTTGATTTCGTAGATAGTGTAGAAGAAAGAGATTTCACTGCTTCCGAACGAGATAAATTTATTGATATTTGCGCTGATTCCACACTCAAAGGTAAGTTCACCAAGAGTGAGGCGTCGGTGGCTAGTTTTTGGCTTCAACGGAGAGAGGAGTACCCTAATCTAATGAAGAAAGCAATTAACGCACTTTTACCCTTTTCAACATCCTATCTATGCGAGCAAGCCTTCTCTGCTATGGTGACAATAAAATGCAAAGCAAGAAATAGACTGAATAACCTTGAGGATGATTTGCGTGTTTCACTGTCAACTGTAAGACCTGACATCACATATCTGTGTTCTAAGCATCAATCACAAGTTTTACATTAATCATTAATCGAACAAAATTTATTGATGTATTTTTACTCAGTGATTGTAGTAAAGTTTACTGTATTATATTATGGTGTACGTTATTATTATATCATATTTCAATAAATTAACATATTAAGCTTAATTTTCTTTTAATTCAAGGAAGGGTGCCCCTGGTGTTTAATGTTATTCCCAAGGGTGCCGTGAACTTCAAAAGGTTGGGAAACACTGATCTAGAGGAATCATTTAGTTTTCATTCTGCTTCAAGCTTGCTGAAAGTTCCAATTTCAAGCTGAGTTGCAATTTCTCAAAGCTTGCTTGAAGCTTTTAGCATTTTTCTACATGAATAAACATGTTTAGTTCCCCAATAAATATCTTTTGTAATCATATTCACTTTTCCCGTGCTATGCAGTTCAAAACACAAAGGTCACATTGAAGCTATGCTTCACTAAAATTGTACTATTACGACTGAAATTCAATTTCAAAATTTCTGATCTTATTACTGATCTTAAGACTACTATGATCCTTCAATACAATTCTTATTACACATAAAGTCAATGTCTGTTTGAAATATATAAATTTTCATTTATTAGTTATCAACGGTCCTTGTAGTAATTTGGTGTGGCTTTCTAGTTATAAATGTGTAAAACAGGAGTATAATTTTGAAGAGAACAGCAGTCAAATTTCCAAATATAGCAGATTATATAAAGAAATAAATACATATACATAATCCATTTGCTTCGAGTTCATAATGAATCTTGATTACCACATCTGAAGAAGAAGAAGAAGAAGAAGAAGAAGTAATAGTAGTAGTAGTAGTTATATAAAAACAGAACTTCAAATTCTGTTTTGTCCCACATAAATTTATACATTTTTTTAAGTATGAAGTATACCGGGATGATCTTTTTGTTACAATTGTATGTCACATAGATGGCCTTGATTGGTGCAACTAAATTTCTATAACCTGTAGCCTGCTGCAATGTGACCTTAATCTGAAACAAATAAATTAGTTTTATTTATTGATGCTGTGGTTCTTCTCAGCATTCCATTCTACATTGGGTATGAAAGAACGCTTAATTTTGCTGAGGGGCCTTTTTACCAGGCTTGAGGTTATTTTACACGCTGTAAATGTATAACATAGGACAGCAGCTTCACTCACTTCTGAAGGATGCTATACTAAGGACTTTTATACCCAAAAAAATCCATCATCCTCTACCGGATTTTAACCTGCAATCTTGGAAACCAGAAGCTAGCATGTTACCACTAGATCATGGAGGAAGATCTTTAATCTGAAGGTGAGCCTTTTACTGAAACATAGCACTTGAACCTGGGAACAGTGACTGAGACAACTGGAAATACTTATTCATTGTTGATTAATATATTTCTAGAAAACAAAGTTACACAACAATGCATAATTGCATTCAGAGGTGAAAACTGTCTCTTTGGGAAGCTAGTAAAGAGAGAGTAACAGTGTTGTTATTTGCGATCAATGACAGAATTGAAAAACTACCTCCCCCAACTGTGGGAACATTAGTGAGAGCTTGTCTTAAAAACATTAAAATGCTTCCTACCAAGTCCTCTAACAAAAGAGCACAAATACAACAAAAGTGTTTGAAGACTGGCTAAGAGGCTTTGATAGAAAAACAGGTGTGAAAGTTAGGAAGATATTTCTGTATGTAAACAGCTGCATGGCACATCTACTGAAAACATTAAATATAACAGTGGAATTGTTCTGCAATCAGTGAATCATGGAATTACATAAATTTAAACTGCATTAACACAATGTACCAGCCACTATATAGAAACTGGAAAGAAGAATGTATTCAGCCTTTGTGGGTAAAACTTCAAGACTTTTAAACATTGCAAAAATCATGTCATATGATTTTGCAAATATAAATTCATCTTGTGTTTCTGGCCCATGATTTACTTGAATAGCCATGTGTAAAAATTTTCAGATAGGGATATTTGATTATCCAGTAAATTAATTACATATATGTATTGTTGGTACTAAAAATGTGCAACAATAATGAGAGGTGTTCATTTGTCAATTATTGCTTTTTCAGACATTTCTTAGAACAATCATGATATTGATAACTGTCTCAATTCATTCTTGCATTGCTGCACTTCTCCAAATATACTATAAATTGGAGTTTTATGCAGGAAATAAGGAAGGAAAATGAAATAGACATTTGCTTGTTATTTCAGATTTCTGCGACTTGTTTGTATGCTTCAATAATAACTAATACAGCTTTGCTATTCTTGGCTAATTTAGTAAACAAACATTGTAGAAGTATAGGGCTTCTATATACCTACAGGCAAAGCTAAAAATAGCTTTTTATATTTGTCCTTTTGCTCTCTTCTAATAGGCAATGCATTGCATTGCAGCTTTGAATTTCACATATTGACTATTCACAACTGTGTCTGCATGGCTGGATTTAGTGGAGATTGTGATAACAGTACAAATGAAAACAACATATTCCCATTGGTAATGAAGAATAACATCGAACTAGAAATTCAGGCATTGTTTGATGATTATACTCACATTGACAAAAATGTTATTACAGTGGAAGAAATCCTGGAAATTCTTGAAGACATTTGGCAGGAATTGAGCAAGGAAGATTTCATTGAGATGATGGACCGTCATGTATTTCTCTGAATCTTAATGAAGTCATTAATGCCCTAGAGCAGCAGTTCCCAACCTGCGGTGAGGACAGCTCAAAAGAAAGCAAAATCTCCCTGCAGCCAGACAAACTTGCTGAAGGATTTTACAAATAAGGAAAGTAAAAAGAAAGTGACAGAGCATAATAGACTCTATGGAGCCATAAATAAAATTAAACATTGGATATGAAACATATCAAAGACAGCATACTGCAACAACAGTATCTCTTACAAAACCTACATCAAAATCTGTCTGAGATTTACAGTAATTGTGTCATTGAACAATTGTAAATAACTATAGAACTACTTTTAACTAACTTACAAATGTCCTAATCTAACATAGTGTGTTATATGGAAAACTGTTGTTGCTACTGCTAATATTTGTCAGATTGCCTTCTCTATTACAGAATTTGCTCTTCATAACAGCACAATCCTTAATAGTGTCAGATAATATGGTCATTTTTTGTTTTTAAATGTTAATTCTGTTGAATTTTGTTGTTCTAGTCAACTTTTTAGTTAAACAGTGTCTAGCTTAGCATTGGCTGAACAGTGTTTAAGCCATTGAAATACATATCAAACTTAAATGTTGTTTAACTAGACAGTGTGAAGCTTAAAACATGTTATCATTCATGTAATACACCTAATATGTGTAAAATATTTGCCATTACAAAGATGAAAACTGTGATAATGTATGTAAAATAGCTTTTTTTCATGTTACTTCATATACCTCATTATTTTGTTTATGTGCACATCCGTGCCATATGGCTACAAAAATCAAATTCTTGCAACTTCTATTTACCCACCATTTACATATTTTTGTTGGAGCCCAGAAAAGTGTTCAGAGATTCTCTGAGATGTTGTCCTTAGGTGCTAGTACCAAGCAAACAAGTATCATATTTTCTAATGTTGAGCTAAAAATTTTAATTTCTTAGTAGTTCAATTCAAGAGTGTTTGGCAAAACTTCTGTAATCACTTCATTGGCTTAATCTTTGTCTTGGATTTTGTATTTTGTTTTCTATGATGCCTTTCCTTCCTCATGTGCAATGCCTTCTTTCATATGTTTTGCATTTTAGGACCCAATCTTCTGCTTTAAAATATTCTTTTTAGTTTACTTCTTTGAGAATTTTCTTATGATGACAGTCTCTATTCTCACTCCTCTCTTTGCATACCTTATATGCTCTAAACTTCTTTCTTGTTTCTTAGTCTCTTTAAGTATCCATTGCTTTCCTTTTCTGAAATATATTGTGTACACTAGGTTGCAACTCTTTTCACCTCTTCCCACATAGATATTTATTTTTAATTTCTTTCTTAAAATATTTGTAGAACCTCTCCTGTGTTATTCTTTCATTCTTTTTAATTGTTTCTTCTTTTAGGGTGCTACAATTAATGTTGTCGTAATTTGCATAATTGTCACAGAGCAAAACTATCAAATTTCTACTTAGTCTTATATGACAATGTATTCTTTCATATGCAGTCCTCTAGTAGCGCTCTTTTTGTTCATTTCAGAAAATGTAGATTACATAAAGTGCTATTCTTGCTGGCACTAATTGCTTTATGGATAAAGGGAAACACATTAAGGGAAAAGCTTTATCCTCATGGTGGAAGGGACCTGAGGAAATCTGGCTACTGAACACCGCACCTATACTTAAGATTCCCACAAGATCAAGCTAACATACAACCACACCCCAACCATTTACTCATAACATTTACATAGGAGGCACTGCTGGTAATGGGGGTTATTACTGGAGTTCTGCTGCAACTCACCAAACCTGTAAGATAAACATACCACTTGTTCTTCATTCCTGGACATCTCTGCGAAACTGTTGATCAACAAAAGCACAACAATTAAGTAAATACTCTCAAAACATATATATATTTTTTTTTTTTCAAAATAATTCTATATAATAATCATGTTTATTCTTGCTCTGTGAATTTTTTCATACTTTTTTCTTCTTTCTTTTTTACTTTTTGTTTATTTTTTATACTGATATGCCACTTTATTCTCCAAAAAAGTTTAAGAAATGAAAGTTATCAATTTAATTCTAATAATTTGTATTCTTTCTTTGTAATTATGTAACCACATTAAAATATATACTGTTCCAAGAAAAGCTTTCATGGTGAGAAATATAATGGATATTATTGTAATTAAAATGTATGCAAGCTTGAATCTACATTTCCATTTTCTTATTTTTTTGTTCTTTTTAATTACATAATGAGAAATTTTAAAATATAATGTGAAAATGTTTGGATGTATTTGTGTTCTTTTAAGTTAGCAGATCTTTACCATATGCCTATTCTTTTTTTAACAGAGCTACAACATTTTTGCAGCCCAAAAAGTAATGGAACGTATTACAATTTTTTCTCTCTTTCTTTCTGGGACAGTAAGATTAGGCATACTTGTGATCAAAGCTAATCTACTTAAGTTCAAAGACACATCACATTCCTACATTTATATTAAATTTGGTTCTTGCTGTGTACAACAGATGTGACCATCTTCAATCTTGTAAACCATATTAGCAAAAATGTCTTATGCTAAACTCTGTGAGAAAAATCAAGCCTACTAGCCTATTTTAGAGAAGATTCCATATGAGCTGAATGAAATACCAAAACTCAAATTTGTTGAACCAAACAGTTTATAAATATAATAATAGTAGAACCTCAATCTTCTAAACAGCTATAAACTTTTAGCGGCTTATAGTAAGACTCTGCTTACTAGATAGCTCTAACAGGCAGAAATCTGGTAACTAGTAGGAACATATGAATTTACATGGCAATCATGGTGAATTATACTGCACAAAGCATCTAATGCATATTATTTATGAATAACTGCTGGACTGTATTTGCTGCATATATGTGTGTTAACCAATATTACTGGAAGCAATTTAATTCAAAACCTTTCTAAAATTCACAGAAGTTAAAGACATTTGGTGGAAAAGTAGTATACATAAAAAAAAAATGCAAACATGTCATAAATTAAATTCTTACTAGATATGAGCAAATGTTTACTATCTCTGAAAGAGCAATTTATCTTTTGTTATAAGCTCTTTGGCACAGAAAAAATGAGCAAATACTGTAAATATCTGTCACTATGTATTATTCAGCAAAGGTATGAAGGTGTCACTTTTAAAGTTTTAGAAAATCAAAAAAGGATTAGTTTTAAAAAATGTAAGTGATTTTATTGTTTTTCAAAATATTCCACTTAACATCAATACATTTTTACATTCAAAGAAACCAGCCCTTAAAAGCTATGATGCCACTTGTCCTGAGTCACTTCAGAAACCAGATTCTACTGCTTCATCTTATGACAAAAAAGTGACTCCCTCATTTTATCTTTAATTTTTGGAAACAAAAAGGTACTAGGTGAGGGCATGTAACATCTAGAAGGTTCATAGTGTTGACCTTTAGGTCATCCAAATACTCAGTTGTTAATTTTGCCTTATGTAACAATCCACTGTCATGTTGTAAAATTATTTTTCCATTTGGGAATTTTTCAAAAATATGTGGTAACAAATATTTTGGCAATTGGCAGTAAAGATACATCTATCTTCTAATTCTATAATAGCAATATAACAATATGGCCCATTTGAGCAAATAACTAGCAACCATCTTCTTACCAGCACTGTATTTTGTATGCTCAGGTTCGGTTTGAAAAACCCATTAGGATTATATTAATAAACCCAAGATTGTTCACCAAACCAATTCTGAAGTGCTGCCTTGAATTTTCCACAGTTTTTTTTTTTTTTTTGCACCAATTAATGCTTTGTTTTTGATTGGGAGTCAGTTTATGTGGAACCCATCAATATCAGAAGTTTTCACATATCTAACTGTTGATGTACAATGTTTTGGATTTGCTCATGCCAATGATCAATGTCACTCGAATAAATTCATATATGTCGTTTGATCTTCTTCAAGCACTGCACAAACAGCAGCAATATTTTCAACAGTAACAGTAGTTCTTGGGCATCCTTCACAAAATTCATTACTACGAAAAACCAATTGCTCTTAAATTTGCTATACCAATTATAAACTATTGCCTTAAATGGGAGTTCTTCACTAAATGTATTTCTGCTAATCTTCACATTGTTTAAGCAGCCTGGAAATCTTCCCTAAGTAAACTCATTTTTGAGCCAAACCCAGAACTTTAAATGATGATAATTAAGAAACTATTACAGAAAATCCAACAAACCGCAAGGAAATAAACTTGCAAAACATTTATAAAGTGGTTCTCAGATATAAACATATTTTGTTTGCATTCTGAAAATTTTGTAGCTATGCCTGCATCAAGAGGATGCTTAAATTATATACAACCTTATATTATAATATTACTATTGTACCAGTGAGATGAACTATTTTGTTGAATACATACACACAAAAATTTGAAGGTATGATTTTTATAGGTATACAACAAAGTCATTAAGTAAATTCATATTTACCATTTCAAGTATTGAATAATTGGATTTCAGCATATACAGCAAAACCAGAGACAAGTTACACCGTAGACAAAAACAAAAGCAAAAAAGAATATTTTACAACAATGCATATTTGACTATTATGAGAAAAACCCACCTGAATGGTTCAATAATACTGCAGTACAGGATTATGTGTTCCAATTAAGCATCTTACTTTAGTGTCTATGATTGCAATGCTTTCTTATTTGTTCCTTGCCAAATGGTTAGCAAAGATATTCTTACAGTGATGGTAAACATTTTTTAATATGTCTGAAGATTTATATCTCAAAACATTTATTTTCCTTGCTTTTATGCATACTCTCTCTGTAAATAATGTAACCTTTTTCCCAAAAAAAAACTACCCATTTTCACTATCCTATGTACTATGGCATATAGGGGTTAGTAGTATAAATATATTTATTGTTTGGGGGGGGGGGGGGTTAACAGATAAACATTACTTGGGAAATATTCGTTAATGAACAGTTAGTAGAAAAGTTTGTTAAAGACAGTTTATACAGTCAGGTCAGTTGAAACAATACACCATTTGGAACGTCCAGTCACTTTAACTGGTTTAGCTCCATGCTCGCATGGCAAGCTTGGTGATAAGAGGAAGCTACCCACAGCCAGTGTCTGTCTGTATCTGAGTCTTGGTGAAACAAGAACCTCATTGTGAGCATCTGCTAGGAGCAGACTCACCAGGTGCTATAGCCATCAGGTTAGGCTGCCTTGTTAAAAGTAATAAATGGTATAACACCTTTAACTTATTTTGCTGTAATTTTTTATGTGTACCAGTCCTCCCCTTAGTATAATAATCATGACAATCAGTGAAATCCTGGTAGTCCTTACATGGCAAGCAGCTGCCCGCCATTACCCTTGTGTTGCATTTATAAACAAATCTTTCCTCATTGTTGTTGACTATGTGTTGTAGTTGGCTGCAATGCAACATTTATTGGTGGAGGCAACAGTATATTTATTAAAAATTTTACCATTTCAGATGAAAATGAGAGTGAATGTTTCTGCATTTCCACATAAAAGCAAAATCTTACCGATTAAAGCAAAATAAATCACTAACTGTTTGATTGATGAGGAGAAAAGAACTATAAGAATAAATGTTTTAAAAATTTGCTGGCATAATTTCCATATAAACAAACAAAAATTTAAGCATTAAGGCTTTTAATGTAAAAATTAATTTTGAAGGTTTTTAAGTAGTAAAAACATGAATAACCAAGTGTCATTCTACACAAAACATGGAGTCTCCACATTTAAAATATAGTTCAGGGTATTTTAAGTGTTTAATCCTAAATTATGTGTTCTGCTGAAACATATCACAAACTTTTGATTTATTTTGAAAGCTTTGTCTTCTACAATCCCAAAAACTCTTAGATGTAAATTGCTATAGAGTATTAGGCCAAATTATATTTTGGATGTTGATGGAATAGTGGTTACTTGGTTGGAATAATTCATTGCCGAATGTTTTCTAATCAAGAATAAAAATTTTGCTAGCTCCTTTCGACCAAAAAGGGAATAGAATCCAGACTGACATTTCTCATTATTTACAATAGTATTTGTAGCAATTATTGACTGCATATTATGTTGATGACATTTTAAAATGTTTCAATTGGCAAATCTTATATAAATATATAGAATAATTATCACTAAGCAATATTGCCAGAAATTGGTATAGCCTAATTTATTCTTATGGAAGCATTAGACTAGCAATTTTAAAATGTAGTGGAATCAGATTAGAGCCCTATTTAATTCAAGTTGCCTATTGCTATGTGCTACAGTGACTCCTGGCCTGTTGATTAGGGGATACAACTGATTTAAAAATGTAAAAAACATTCTACACAGACCAGATGATTAACACCAATATTCCTAATGTCAAGTTAAAAATCTGATTAGTAAATAAATTTTACAGATTTAAGCACAGAGTGGCCCATAATGTATCTACCAATTTTGCTTACTTGAGGTGTGCATGCACATGAATCATACATGATTATACAGCTACAATGTTCACAATTGGTATGCCATGGATTGTTGGCTCATACAGTCAAGAATTGCACTGTAGAAGCCTTCATTGTTGCACGATTCATAATGAAACACAGCTGAAGCCTTCATTGTTACACGTTTCCTAACCAAAAAGCAGCTCCACCTATATCAACACTGGCACAGATGGCTGCTTAACCAACTATTCAAGTCAGATGAAGTGAGCTTCTTCTTTAGAGAGTTTGAGAACAAACAAAACCAAAATCCTTTCATAGTTTATCAGCCAGGATGTTGTGGTGTGGTGTGTAATTGGAATGTGTGGGATTATTGGTCCATATTTTTTGGAGGATTGTGCTGGTCACACACTAACTGTAAATTCTGACCGCCATGTTGAAATTTGCAAAATTTTGTCATGCCAGAACTCCAGGAATGACAGTTGAACAACATTTGGTTTTAGCAGCATGGTGCTATACCACATACTGCACTTCAAAACATGGTTTTTCTCCAAGTGTTCCCCAATCGACTGATTTCAGGTTTGGAGATTTAACTTGGCCGTCCCAATCTCCAGATTTAACAGTTGCAGAATAATTTCTGTGGGGATAATTGAAAGAAAAAGTAATCTCACACTGTTTGCAAACCATTAGAAGTTGAAAACTACCTACCATCGACCAGGAAATCAATGCCATTCCACAAGAGATGGTGCGACGTGCCATGGAGGCATTTCTGTGCCATCTTCAAGAATGCATAAATGCAGATAGGGGCCACTGATTTCATATTCAAGTAGTGTTGATTAAGTGTAATATCCATAATTAAAAATGTATATTGTTTCACTTTTTCACAGATAAAGTAGTTTCACTTTTATTTAGTAGTTCTATTTCTCAACTGAAATTAGTAGATGCATTACATGCCACCCTGTATATTTAGTATATTTCAATAAGAAATTGTCCACAGAAAGAAATTTTATCCTATTCCCTTCCGAATAGATGTAGTTCTTTTTCAAATAATGTGATTAGCTAGGTCTTTATATGGTTTACAGGGTGCACAAATATTGTTCAAGTCAGCATAAACAATTTTACACTCTTTTTTCGTGAGAAATCAGTAAACAAGGCTAGCAGAAAAGTTTATTTATTCAACACCTCACATTCCACAAATTAAAAGTTCACTTTCATAAATATTTCTACTGAAATGACAAAATTCAATTGCTTGGTTAGGTTTAAAGTCTGACTAAAATTTTATTTTTTCCATGAAAAAAGTTTTCTAAATGTCTGTCTTAACAAGCAGCCAATTATACAATAACTGTCAGCCTTTGCTTCCAAGCTGGCTGCTGAAATGTACTCTCCCATAATACCCATGCTTCAATTACATGTTGTCAAAAATTGCAACATTTCCATATTTTAATTTTGTCTCATTTACTTCACAAATACAAAACTGTAAATTTTACAATCACATTAAGTTCTAGTCATTTATCTAC
The DNA here is from genome assembly GCA_030762935.1 of Hymenopus coronatus. Classification (NCBI taxonomy): domain Eukaryota; kingdom Metazoa; phylum Arthropoda; class Insecta; order Mantodea; family Hymenopodidae; genus Hymenopus; species Hymenopus coronatus. The sequence continues at coordinate 109,729,097 of CM060895.1, read as the reverse complement.
TATTAAAACTCACTTAAATTTACAATAAGGTAATCATTTCATGACAATTAGAGTTTTCCTCTTATTCATTAGAATAACTATCACAAGTTTATTACTCTAGATCCCCAAGCTCATCTCACTACACACTTTTAGCCATTCATCATCTGACATAACCTACATGATTAATTCTGCTAAAAGAAGTGCTACTCATTTTTAACTTCAACTGCAATTTAGTATGGTAGAATTTGTAACAGGGATATGTTATAATTATTGAGATTAATTAGTGAGCTGATTTTTGTAACACTACATCACTTGATATTATTTTGTTTATATTTTAAAATTCATGATACTAACCTAACACAAATGGCTAACTGCTACACTGAAGTAACTAAACAGCTATGAGTATATTTTTTATACTGAATAACACTACTGTCAGTCAGGATATTCCAGAATATGAGAGTACGACAACTTGTGTTTTACTATTACTTATTTATCTTTATAACGTTCATAAGGAAGCTAACTTTTTACATGCCTCTAGGGAATACCTCTCAATGGAAATATGCTTTCGTACAGTTTTTACTATTATCTTTATAAACTACTTGGTTCAACCTATGCACCATTGTGCTACAGATGTAACAGAGTAAGATGCAAATACATCCTTAAACATGTAAATGAAACTTCCTTGAGAGTTTAAAAGAATCAACAATGAAGAAATTAGTGATAGAAGAATAAATATTCATTGGAAATACTGAGATGAGAGACATATACTTAAACAGAAAAGAAATATAGAGAGACCCATTTGCAGTGTGACAAGAAATCTGGTTCTATGGTATACTAGCTATAAGCTTCAATACCCTAGTGATGTGTCTCTGAAAGATAAGTAGAGCATGGTAATAATTGGCGGATGGGAATTGGGTGTGGCGTGTTGTAGTAGTAGTAGTAGTAGTATTAGTAGTAGTAGTCACCGTGATGACAGAACCTGAATTATTAGCGGGAGATGCCCGGGTGCACCCCCTGGCGCTCGCCCGACAAGTTGGACCAGCTCCATTCACCTGTGCCCTGAAATTCTGCTGCAGGGGGAACAAGCAGATGCATAGAAAATTTACATTAAAAACACTTCAAAGAAGACACTTATCAGAAACTGGCGTAAGGTTTGCAAACCATACATATATAATTATATTAAGTTTTTTTATGTCTCACTTGCTTTGTTTCTTTCATTTATATGCTCAATAAAGATAATGCAACATATCATTATTTGAAAAATGTAAATGCTTTTAAAATATAAAATACTAAAAAGTACTGAGCAATGATTGTTATTGAAATAAACTTACGCCATTCTGACAATTTAGCACATCAAAAGTTCCCAATGCTTTTGAAAGAAGTTATGTATAAACAAAAAAGTACTTTTTTTTTCTTTTTATTTTAATTAGAAATTCTACAATGAAACTGAGTTTTACTGAACAAATGGGAACCTTGATTAAAGAAAATTTGAGGCAGGCAAGCACTGCACATTCACTCACACATGCACACGCTCATTCAGATGCCCCCAAGTATACTATACTTCCCAAACCCCTCGATAAACTGCCATTCACAACTAGCTATGAATGCTTGCCTCTTAAATAGTTTTTAAATTATTCAAAATACCAGCTATGACAGCTTTTTAGGGGGCTCTTTCAACTTTTTTTTTCTAATAATTTAGAAAATAATTTTGTAAAGTATATGATCCTATTTCACTGCCACAACTGGTTTATATAATTTAGTCTGGTGTTGAACACTGCCAATGTTTTCTTCTGTGTAATTTCTGCTCACAGCAGTACATTTTTTTTTTAATTCAATACAAATTGAAAGTTCAATGTATTAATAAAAACATTAAAAATTGATCTATTTAGCTGTTTTTTCTTTCTTTCAAAATTTGCTAACTGGCAAATTGTAAATCAGGGGACCACCTGGCACTGTTTGTACCACCAAATCATTTTATTAATTGCATGTTCATGCTGAATAAGAAATGGACATTCCAAAGGTTATTCATGGCTCCTTTATGATAACATGAAAAACATGATTTAGCTTCAGATTTAGGACCCCATTAAGTTTTAAACAGTGCTTTGTACAGAAGTTTTGACAAATGATCAAGTGATGAAGTTTCTCTGGTCCATGATTAACCAATATTAAAAGACCAGTCAGGGTGCAACGATGTTATTGTGATATTGGGATATCAGTAATGCACTAACATATTGACAGCACAGCTCTGAGCAAGCAGCACAATTGGAAAGTTTTTTTGGAATGGAGCATTTAGCATGCATCACCCTGGCTGGTCACATTTGGAGCTGTCCATTTGAATCATGTCACTGCATGTTATTGTAAAAATTTTACCTGGCTGCTGGAGTGTAGGAGTGTATGAGAAAGTGTGTGGCTCACTAGTTTTGCCACTAGACACAACATGTAATCGAACCATAACAGATTCCTTTATATCCACATTACAATAAGGTGGCACTACACACACCAAATGTGTCTGTAAAAAATCAAATAGAATGCTCATATTGATTATTAACATATGAACTCTCTTTAGTATGCAGATTGGAATGTGAGAAAATAGGGAGAAATTGGATAAAAAGGAGTGGTGCAATTATAAGGAGAAAGCAAAATGTAAATAGGAACCTTTTTTAGCCAAAGTAAAAGCTAAATTACTAAGGTAAATTGGTAAGGAAAAAAAAAGAAAAAAAAAAAAATTTAACCAGTAATAGGTTCTAGATTTAAGCTATAAAGGGCCCAATAGCTCGGCAATCACAGGGCTGGTTTCACCAACCTATGTTAAAAATACTCTACCATCATGCATCCTAACATTATGTTAAACTTGTGCAATTCATTAAACTGTTAAGATGAATTATTAGTTAACATCTTGTTATATCAAACAAAACTGTGAACGACAGCTTTAGAGAAGCTGGTGACGACTACATGGCTTCTGAAGCACTTTGATATCATTTTTGTCTTTCAGTGCAGATCAGAACAGATTTTTATGCTGTATTTATTTTGTGATTCTGTTGTAATCCCTGAAGATTTGTTGGAATCAACTGTGTACCATGCATGAAATATGAATTTCTTATACTGTTTCTGTGGACTTTATATACTGAGAAGTGATGGTGACCCTTAGGTGTCTTGAATTTGGGTATTTTGCTATCCACAAGTCTGGGGGCAGAGGCATTAAGGGCTGCTGCGTGACATTTGGTGGTATTCTTGTTACACAGCAGCTCCCATAGGCTTTGATCCTAATTTTGTTCAGGCAAGCCTTAAAGTTTACCAGCAAAATCACTCCCAAAATTATCAATCAGTTCTGCATGTAAAGCAACAAAATCATTAAACCTCAAACCATGTAAGTGTAAATTTTTTTATAGCATCCTTTAACCTAGTAGGTCATATCGGAGAGTGAATGAAAGGAGTAAAATTATGCTTGAATGATCCCTGGGTCACGGAGCTTAGAGTTACTCAACATTTGTCTTCTCAGAATAAGGGAACATCTCAGAAAAAACTTTGTTCAGGTAACTAATGTGAGACAGATGTATTACCACCACACTTCAGAGGCAGGCAAGTATAAATGTGTCCATTGCTTAAAATAATGCATCATAGTAGTAAAAATATGCTATCAGAGTTTTTTTATCTATGAATGTAGGTTTAACAGACACAACACTGATATTCTTTTTTTATATGTGGCCTGATTTCTTAACTTTAACCATGTGAACAATATTAAAAGTCAAGTGTAACATGTTAATGTTAAAGTATGATTTCAGGTGGACATAACATGCCCAATTGCTGAGTATCAAAATATGTGTATCCAGGCTTTTTTTTTCTTTGGTCAAAACCGTGTACAAGAAGTTAGATTTAAATTGCCACACAGAATGAAGAGCAGGCATCTTTGTTAAATCAGTTGAAACGTGATTATGAATTACAAAGCAAGAATTGCTAAGCAACAGTTCATGAATGCAGGAAGGATTTTTTATTTATACAAAGCTGTGAGATGATGCTCGATACTGAAATTGTTCATCCAGCAGGCTCATTAGCAAATTATGTTTTTTTAATTATATTAGATACTGAATTTAATTTACACATTACACAAATAATCTATTCCATTTATTCATAAGATTTCTACTCTTCTGAATCTTAAATTTTCACTGCAGCAAAATATCTTATTGTTCCTCTTTCAATTATCAGTTCTTTTAACTTCTTTCTTCGAGACCTTTTTTATTTGACTTATAGTTTCTTCCCTTTGCTCAACATAACACACCTCCCCTGAATCTTTCATTGAAAGTAGTATCTTTCTAACTAGAATTTTTATTTTACTTTATCTTATACATATTTTCAACATTTTTCATAAGTTTCCCTAAATTTCAGCTTCAATCACTTTTCCATGTTTCCATCATGGCCTAATTGTTTTTATCTAAATCCTAACTATGTTGACTTGCCAGATTTTTAGAATAATGATAAGGGACATTTGCCCTCCTCCTCTTTTGGAGGCCAGAGGCGGTATTGTAAATATTGACCCGCAAAACACACCTATATTTACATCAAACGTGTATTTGGGTTACAATTTCAAAGAAATGCCCCAAGGTTGATTTTACCCCAAAATATATGTATTAAAACAAATCTTTTATACTATGTTTATTTATTTCCATACAGAACAGTACCTCTAATGCACAATAATAGTCATCTGTATATTTTGATAGAATATTATACTTCATAATTGTAACTTTTCATTGCATTGTTCAGAAAACTTGCATTACTCTTAAGAAGATCCTAAAATTCTGACAAGTAACCCTCTAATTCATTGTGATTTTAATTTCAAACTTATCAAATTCAAGCAGTATTTACTTCTTTCAGCATTTAATGTTTTATTAGAAAATAAAAGTGCTCTCTCTATATATGAGTGTGGTTTAATAAGTCTAGTAAATTTCCATGAAAGAAAGGAATATCTTTGTTATGAGTTCATGGTTGGTAAGCTTGATTATTCAAAGGATCATATAAAAAATGACAACAATGTACAATATACAGTTCATTGTCAACAGCCATTTGAATTGGTTAATATGTCAATTGAGATTGAAAATGGGGAAAACCAAGTTTCATGCTGTTATTAAATATTTTCAATTGAAGGTTTAGATTGCCACACAAATCCAAACACACAAATGTATGATGTTCATGTGGACTCTGCACCATCACTGAAGATCTTTTCCTTTTGGATTAATAAATTTAAACATGACCGAACAAGTTTATTGAAGACAAAGCATGCCACAACCATGCAATTGAGGTCACAATGCAGGAAACCATTAACAAAATCCATGATAGAGTAATGCAATACCAGTAAATAAAAATTTGCAAGATTACTGAGACTGTAGGCATCTGAACTGAGTGAGTGCATAATATTCTACAAAAAGAATTGGCTATGAAGAAGCTGAGTGTAAGGTGAATGCCATGACTGCTCACAGTCGATCAAAAGTGCACCTGGCACAACATTTCAAGACAATGTCTGATGATGTTTAATCACAATCTGCAAGACTTTTTGTGCTGATGATTGTTGTTAAAACCTGGATCCATCATTACACACCAGAGTCAAAATAATCGTAATAAAATTCACAACGCCCCATGAAAGTGCACTGAAGAAGGCAAAGACCATTTGATCAGCTGGTAAAGAGTTGACCATTGCTTTTTGGGATTATTCATAGATTATTTAGAAAAAGATACAACCATAGCTGGACCCTACGTGTGAATGCGTGTCTGGTAGGCTCATGGTGAGCCTAGGTATTGTTGCTGTGTACCTACCCTAGTAAGGGTTTAACCACAGGAATGAGGTGAAGGTTGAGGTTTTAATTTTGAAGTTTCGAGTGTTAGTGGTAAGGAGGTAGCGCTGGTAGGCTCCTCGAGTGGTTGCATTTTCAGGAGCAGCATCCTTTCCTCTGCTCCGCTGGTGTTTATTTTTATTTAATTATGTTGGTGAAATGTTGATAGACCTCTCCCAATGGGAGGGGGGAGTGCTTTGTTCAGCTATTACGCTGTTGGCTGGTTTAAAGCCGTTATTACTGGGGGTGCCCACAAGTCATACGGGGAACCCGGAACCGCCTCTTTCGGTGTTCAGTGGGTAAGTACTTCCCCAGAGATCTGACAAGTGCGTTCTCATGGCCGCCCAATCTGGCGTAGAATTCTTGAGCCCGGCGCCTAATGACATCTTCCACATATGGGAGGGCCAAAGCTTCATGTAGTAGCCTCAAAGGGAAACATCGACATACAGAATATATGGACCGGAGTCCTTTATTCTGTACCCGCTGTAACCAGAACTGGACCCTATTGTGCTTCATTGTTGGATCATTTGAAACTTGCATTGGCTGAAAACAAAACCAAGGTTAGCATGCAAAATGGTGCTCTTTCACCAGGATAATGCATCTGCGATAACACTGGTGAAAATGCATAACTTTTTGCTTCCTCATCCAGACTTAACCCTAAATGACTTCTGTTCCCTAACTTGAAGCTTTGGCTTGGTGGGAAGAAATGTTGATGAAACAAGGAAGTGACAGTTGCTGTCATTAAGTATTTCTAATGTTTGACAGAACATTTTTCTGATGGGATGAAAAAGCTGAAGGATTGCTGGACCAATCTGAGTGTATATCCCTCATAGGAGACTATGTTGAAAAATAATGTAAGTTGTTTGCCAAACAAACATTTTTCTTGTTTTTTTTTTTACGAGACTTATCAAATGACCCTCATAGTCAAGGTCATTAAATATGATTTTAATGTACTATGGTGGGGATCTAATTAAATGCCACTCTAAAAATGTTAATATATTTCAAATTACTGACTATTCATTAACCTTAGTTGAAATTCACAAAGTTACTTTTAGTCTCAACACATTCTCTACTAAAGCTTTCAGTTCTGGCAGAGCCAGTTTATTGCTGGAATCATCACCAAACATGTGCTGAATGAGTTACACATTTATAACTGAGATTATATTTTACATTGTGGTAATGCACTACAATTTCACTCACAATGATTGACAGTTCTTTGCTAAAATTCTTCCTTACAAAGAACTTAAGCTGCTATTTTCAACTCGAGGAAGACTACACTACACTTGTGATAGATAGATGGTAGGGACATTTTCAAAAGCAAACACAAAACTCAAATTTGTACACTGTACTTTGAAACTATTATTTTTCACAGGCATGATAACCACAAATATCTTGTTCATTTTCACCATTTTTAGATAAACAAAATATTTTCTTTTTTTTATTCTTTCAATAAAGAGCAAATAACAAAAATACATTTGTTTGACCACGTGACCCTGTAACGATCATTGCTTACTACATACGAGGGTCGATTGTAAGTCTCGGGCCTCACACAGATATGGCACCACTAGGCCAGTTAGATGGTAGAGTCATATAATTTAACTCTAGACTAGCTTGCATGCACAGTTACAGATTAATAACTTGTTTAGTTTTCGAATGACAGCATTTTAAACAAGACAACTTTAGAGTTTTCTCAGAGGATTTGGAAAAACGAGCAGTGATTAAATACTTCCATTTGAAAGGCTTAACACCTAAAGAAATTAAGGAGTGAATGGACAGTACATTGAAAGACTCTACCCCTTCATATTCAATGATTAAAAGGTGGGTTGCAGAGTTTAAAATGGGACGTACGAGCACTAGTGATGAGCCTCGCTCTGGATGCCCTGTAGAAGTGACAACTGAAGAGATCATTGAAAAACTTCATCGTTTAGTACTGGAAGACGCAGACTAAAGTTGTTTGAGATAGCAGAGGCTGTAAACATATCAAAGGAATGTGCAGGTAATATTTTAAGTAATGTTTTGGGCTTTCACAAGATCTGTGTAAGATGGGTGCCACATTTGTTGAACCTGATCAAAAGTTGCAAAGAAAAACTGTTTCTGTTAAGAATGTGGACTTCTACGGTAAAAATCCCAGTGAATTTTTGAGATGGCTTATTACCATGGATGAAATTTGGATACATCACTACAGTCCAGAAAGTAAATCACAGTCAAAACAGTGGATTCTGCCAGGTGAACCAACTCCAAAAAAGGCAAAGTCAATTTTATCAGCTAACAAGGTTATGGCGAGAGTTTTTCGGGATGCACAGGAAATTATTTTTATTCATTACTTGGAAAAGGGTAAAAGTATCACTGGTGACTAACTACTACACAAGGTTACTGTAATGTTCGAGTAATGAGGTGAAAAAAAAAATACCTCATTTGGCAAAAAAAAAAAATCTTGTTTCATTATGACAATGCTCCAGCCCATCGTTTAGTTATTGCAATGGGAAAAATGTGTGAATTAAACTTCGAATTGCTTGAACATCCACCCTATTCGCCAAATCTAGCACCCAGTGACTACTACCTGTTCCCAAACCTCAAAAAGTTTCTTGGAGGACGAAGATTTCACAGTAACAAGGAAGTCATTGATGCAGTAAACAGCTATTTTGAGGACCTTGATAAATCACACTACAGAGATGGTTTAATTAAATTAGAACACTGATATGACAAATGTAGTAGCCTTTCTGGAGATTATGTTGAGAAATAAAGCAAAAAAAAAAAAAAAAAAAAAACAACAACAAATGTTTAAATGCTGTTTTCATTGAGAGGCCCGGGACTTATCAGCCAATCCTAGTATTATATTTAGTAAACAATAGGCATGGTCAAGCACACAAGCAGCAGTACAATGTGTCTATGTGACCAGTAATTATCAATACCAATATACCAAACGAACAAGCACATATTTTAAAAATGCAATCTTTAAACAGAATGAAATACAGGATATTTGACCTCCAATATGATGGCAATACAGGTCATGATTCTTCCTTGTCAAATACAGCACATACATACGGGATGTCTGGCATGTCTAATGTTACCACTTTCATCACAAAGCAAATTACTGTGCACAAAAATAATATAATTTAATATATAAACTCCGATCTTATTTTAAGCATGCATTCTATTCAGTACTCTAAGCTAACAGATTAAGACCCAGGCACCCACCTGTTGAAGAAATTCCTTATCTGGAAGAACAGATTCTTCCCATGGTGTGTCTGCATTTTCTGCATGTTGGAAAACCACACGTGTGTCTTTAAGAAAGTTTTTACCAAGGATGAACAATTCCATGCCTCCAGTGCAAGGGCAAGCCACCAGGGACTTCTTGCATATCTCTGGGATTCCAGGAGGTTGGGCTGAAGCAACAATATTATTTATTTGTTTATTGCTAACATTGGTGTGGATTGATTTTGGCCTACACAAATGAGCACAACATAAAAATAGCACTGTGTTGTACATTCATTTAACATTCAGCACTGAACATAAAGAAAGCTTTAAAGGATTTCACTATCACTTTAGCCAGGTGTACTCCCTTTATTTCCTTTCTACTTACAAAGAACTAAGCAGTTAGACCATTTCTACTCATATTTTACCTTGATTAGCATGAGGCAGATAAAAGAATAATATTTTGTAACAGCAGTTTGTTTACAGAATAGATAGAGAAATGGAACACATCAGATTTTTATATTATGTACATATTGATTGTGGAGACTTTATTATGTACCAGTATTTACTGGAACTAAAGAAGAAAAGTGTAATTTTATAATACATTCAAGAGCAAAATAGGCATTTATGTGTATTATCAAACACTGCTCAAATTCTCTATGAAAGTGACTTACAAAGTGTATAGTTTCTGCACATCTTTATCTTTAACCATCTTATGGCTCAGCAAACAATGCTTATCTTCTTAAATACTCCAAAAATTATAGTTACTTCTTTTGCTGAGAAATCATATACATTTTAGAAAATATTCAATGAAATAGATGTAAAACACCTACTATTAAATAGTAACTTTTTAACCTACTCTTTCATGGGTTTGCAGCACTAATTCTGTAAATTAATTTCTGTTGATTTGTTGCTTTATGTGGTAGAAGTGATTATGTGTGCACTTGTGCACATCTATACCATCTGTATAATTGGTAAAGAAGGTATTGTATTCCACCTAAGAATTTTATACAGACATGTTTTATTAGCCACTGAATTAAAAAAAAAAAAAAAGCATTTTTAGAAAAATGTGAGTGAATTAGTTTAGGTTTAGTATCTTCCAAGGATGCTGCACAATTTTCAATAAATTCTCTCTAACCCAAACTACCCTTTATATGCTGTATTTTTAAAAATATTTGATTTTCTAAAAAAATGGCTCAATTTTGATTAATATGTTGTATGTTAAAGATATTTGCATGGAAAATAAATATGTATATCGTGAATTTCTTGGGAATAGCCCTGAAGTCCTCTTCATGCTGAATTACTTTTGCATACTGTAAATCATAAGAGATAGATAAAAACTTACTACACAAAAAATAACACATAATTTATGTCACATATAGTTGTTGTTTTTTTTTTTTTTTTTTTTTTTTTTTTTTTTTTTTTTTTTTGAGATATTCCCATCAGACCAATCACTGTGACCATAGATTTTTTTCATGGTTTTCCTGAGTCAGTAGCCAAGTGCTGGGATGATTTCCCTTCTACCATAAATTCCCTGTTCATCTGTTTCATGGTTGAAGCAGCAGGTGATAGCATCCACATTTTGTGATAGGACAGGAGATTGTGCATTTTAAAAATGGTTCAGTTTCTTTGAGTTTCTCCTTGGTGTTTGGTTGGGCCTCTGGGATCCCTCTCCTGGGAGCTTGTCTTGCCTACGTCCTCTGGGGTAAGGCATTGCTAACGGAAGCAGATTTGCTCCATCTGAAATTGTTATGGGCCCTGCCCTTGCTAGTGCATATCACCATCAGAATTTGGTCGTCCCTTGGGTCTCCCCCTCATCCCTCCTTCCCAGGGATCACATTAGAAGCAGAAAGGGCCAGGTGGTCTACTTGTGTACTATTCTCCATTTTCAGAGGGCCCATCATCTGTGCATTCTCCCTTCAGACGATTCATGGAGTACATTTCAAATCAAGTAAATAAGGAACACACTGTATAAAACAAGTTCAACCCAATCTGAACTTACCTTTCAATATAATCAAGAAAAAGGTATGACAGGTACAAGGCATCTGCAGTGTTCACATCTTATGCAAGCCCTTCAGGATACAGGAAATCCAATGTAAGAGATTTATGATTGTGGGAGATATGGATACAGTAGGTCAGCTGATAAAAAAGCAGAAGACTGCAACCTGCTTTACCCCTCCCATATTAAATTAAGTTTTTGGAGTGTCTAATGCTTGTACTTACTACACACAATAGGATGTGAGGTAGCCTGCAGTAATTCAGTAGAGCCATCCTGATGTGTGATTGTTGTGCGGAACACCATACGACACCGTGTAGACTTCTTCTTGTTGCGTGCACCAGATTGATCAGGGAACCTGTGCTCCACATCCACATTTCTCTCCTTGAGTATTCCAACACAGTCACAGCTGTCAAGATACCCTAATGTTAGCACTCCGTCTCACATGCACAATAAGATGAACCATGAATGAACTCACAAAAGATATACATACGTGATGACCATGTCCTTGGCAGGATCAAAGTCTACCTCAATCACCACAGTACCATCAATCTTCCTCTCTAAGCATGGTGTAGAATTTTTGCCACTAACTCGACAGGCTTGATAAAACATGTGAGGTGCCACACGTCCAACATCTGTACCAATGAAAACTTGCAAAGTTGCTGGTTTGTTGTAGCCAACGAGCTAAAAAATGAAAAAACATTATAAATAAGTAATTCACATGTTTGACAATTTACACTTATAATATATAAATAATGTTAAAAACTCTATATAAAAAAGATGGAAATAGTACTTCCAAAATGACAACTTCCTGAAGACATTCTTTAAGAATATTACTATTTCATATATTACAATTGCAATTTTAATAAATGTGTCCTGAGACAGTAATTGATTGGAGAGCACAGTCGGAAATGCACAAAAGGGAATTTGGTTAGGGAAGGACTTTCAATCAAATAGGAATACTGTGATAAGTAAATAAATGCAAATAAAATCATAATGAAATTCTTGATAAAAAGTAGAAATAGTAATACAAATTTATTATGATACATGGGTCATTATATTATATGGTAAAACATTCTTGGCCTTTCTCTCCTTTGTACTTGCACCATCTACTGGGACTTCGGACTATCAATTGCTGCTCAAAAATGCATTGTCGCCATTTCTGTGTTGTTGAGTCAGGGGCAAGTGCAGTTAATCATTGTCAGGTGCTTCTGTCACTGCAGCAAACATGGTGTTTCACATAACTGTGGAAGAATGCGTGTTTATTTGCAAAATTTATTTTAAGCATAAATATGCTTGCCATGTGCGCAGGGAGTTTGCTAAACCTTACTGCCACACACAAGGGCAAGCATTAAAAGCATATGACTCCAGTAAACATGTGAATTATTGCAATTGGTTTTTCCATCTGTAGAAAGAGGTTTCATTGACCCACAACTTTTGTTTTTCTCTGACGAATCTTGGTTTCACTTAAATGGGTGTGTGAATACTCACAACAATTCGATACTGGGTTCAGAAAGAGAGGTATTTGATGACAGAATTATTAGTGTTGATTTGTGGCACCTCATTCCCCTGACCTAACATGTTTGTTTTTTATCTATGGGGTTCTTTAAAAGACAATGTGTATCGTTCCAATCCTTGCACACTAGAACTTAAAAGATAATATTGTGCAAAAAGTCACAACAATTCATGCTGCTGAGCTCCAATAAGTGAGTGACAGCATTTTTAAGAAATATGATGCTTGTTTGAGAGCAGAAGCATCTATTATAAGGTAAGGATTTTAGTCCACCTCTGAGCGCATAATTTTCCCAGCAACTCCTGGCTCTCTCGCGCATTGTTAGCACAAAAGTGAGTTACCATATAAAATAATGAAGTCCATTATAAGATAATGGTAATGATGCTTACTGTCCTCATTTGCACTTGTTCCTTCATTGAATCTCTTTATCTGATATCATGCCCTGTATATTGAAAAATAAAATGATGTAGGCAAGATAATTATGGAACAGGGGTAGTTCTTTATAAAGGCATGTGCCCCCCCTAAAAATCTTAGAGCAGTAAATTAAAATTGGCTTTGTGACTATTAAAAGTAGTTTATTTTTTAAATATGAGAAAACATCATATGGTGGTAAAAGTGATTATTTTATACCTGCAGTCCCGGCATGGTGGGTTGGCATAATTGGTATATAACAACGTGGCCAGGAGGAAGCGGAGAAGGAATTTCACATTCTGAACATGCTTATCGGGCATGTTTGTGTCCGTGCCTAATAGAGTTCCCCTTGTAGCTTTATAGTGTTAAAGACACAGATTCTTATTTTAATGTTGTTTGTGAAATTACATTAACTTAAATAGAGTATATGGCAAGTGGCTAATTGATTCACTAAAGAAAGATGGGTAACTCTGTACATCACTTGTCGTAGCTCAATTTTCAGGGCTAACCTTGAAAAAAGAAAAAAAAAAAGATAGAATTCAAATCTTTGGGTAGACCATTACCTTAATTTTAAGAAAAAAAAAAAGTGGAAACTAAAAGAAATGAAAACTACATGTTTAAGAAGCAGAATATTCTAAGGACATGTATGAGAAATATGATAGGATGCAATTGCAAGTTTGGAAATCCTTTTTCTGCTAACCGTATGTTTTGTTTGTTCCTAAACGTGTTAACTGATTGTGGAAAATTAAAGGAGTGGATGATATTCAACATTTAATGAAAAAATTAAAAAACATGAAGATTCAGTACACCATATAAATAGTGTGGTAGATCTTTCACTCTTAGGAAAACAAAATATTGTATCAGGTTTTGAAAATGTTAAGAAGCCCATTCAAAATAAAAATATGCATATTTAAAAAAAGGTTGAATGCATGTCTTAAGTTTTGTGCTATGTTAGAACCAGCACTATATGGCCATTACGAGTCTGTTACATCTTCGAATCTAGGGGTGCACAGGGGTCTCATTCATTATACAGCTAAACTGGATACAGCAAAAGGAACATTTAGAGACAGCCACAGTGTTCAAAGAAATTTTGAAAATAATTCAGAATGAATTGTTAGACTGCATGTTGGATGTCTGTAAGGAGAAAACAACAAATACAAGCTTCTGAATTTGTTGCCATTCAGTATGATGAAACAACTGACGTTTCAAATCACTGTCAAATGGTGTTGATATTGTTTTTATATAGGTACATAACAAAATAATACCAAAATATGAGAAATTTGGGTATTTCTGAATCATGAAGGATGAGATGAGGAATCTCTTAACAAAATGCACAAAGAATTAAACTGACCAATTATTTGGAAATACCAAAGAAAAACTTATTGCACGAAGTGGCATTGTGTGTGGACAGTACAACTCAAAAATAAAATACCATCCTAATAAATACCAAACTAATATTTAGTTCAGCATCTTCTAGGGATGTGACACAAAGATTTTCTAGAAAATCCTCCCATCCAAAACTACTCTTTACTGAAAAGATTTTTGAAATTTTTGTTTTTCCAAATTTTTGGAAAAATGGCTCTAATGTTTTTGACTCAAATACTGTATATTAAAGATATTTACTTGATAAATGAGATGTATATCTTGAAATTCTAGAAATAATCTCTGAAGACCTCTTCATTCTAGATGACTTTTGCATAACTAGTAAACCGTAAGAGATAGACAAAAACTTACTAAACAAAAAATGTACAGGTAGAATTTGTTAAAGCACACAACTTATGTCATATATAATTTTTTGTGGAGTTATCTATTTCCAAGATATTCCTTGTTATTCGTTACAATTTTAAAATACTTAAACTTTTCTCAAACAGGAATTTGTCATTCCTTTTTCTTTTGTTTAACTCATGTTTACTTCCTTTAGAATTCACAAATACCCAAAATCTCTCCTATATATATTCCCCAAATGCGTAACAGAAATCAAACATCATTTTACAGAGATATGAAGTGTGAAATGGAAATGGTGTGTTATTTATGGATGCTCTTTAACTATTGTGATTCTCAGCATCCCATTCTAAATTGGGTGTGAAAGACCACTTAATTTTGCTCAGAGGCCTCTCTATCCGGCTTGAGGTTGTTTTATGTGCTTTATTTCCTTTCCAAAGGAAGCCATGCTAAGGATTTTTACACCTGAAAAAATCCATCATCCTCTGCCGGGTTTGAACACGCGACCTTGGGTATATGAAGTTAGCATGGTAACCATTACACCACAGAGGGCGATATGTGAAGAGTCAGTTGTCTCATGACACTGAATGGCAACAAGTTCAAAAACTTGTATTTGTTGTTCTATTTTCTGCAACATGCAAAGAGAACCAAATTTCAATCACATAGCAACCAGCTTCCAAAAGATTTGATTATCACTTTAGCCTCGTGTATTCCTTATTTGTTATAAGATGATTTCTGCTAATGTTTATCTTGGAAGAAGAGATAGGAAGATAGAAAAATCAGCTTTTGTAAGAATAGCTTGTTACAGAATAGGTAGAGGAAGTCATATGAGATGAACACATTAGATTTTTTATGTTTAGTTTATGCAGGTTGTTACAGAATTCAACTGACAAACTTTCAGAATTGCAGAGTTGTGTTAGATGAACATTTTGATATGGGATGAGGTTACAGTTGGTTGCAATAGATCAAAATCAATAATGAGCCAGTACACCATTGATTAAACTTGCTGCTAACTGCAGGTACTCAATCATAGCCATGCAAAGAGAAGGGCAAGATAGCCAAGTGGTAAAATAATAGAGACCATAGTGTCGTTTGCAAGGTTGATAGTTCAGTAGTTCAAATTGCAACAGGATTATTTATTTTTTATCTGTATTTTCCATTGCACGTACTGACTAGTGCTGTTAAATTTAACAGAGGAAATTATTATTATTATTATTATTATTATTATTATTAATATTATTATTATTAATAATAATAATAATAATAACGAAAATAAATGATAATTATTTTATTTATTTATTTATTTACATAGAATGTCCCAATGAGCATATTGCTCTAGGTAGGGACTTCTTCTTCTTCTTGTTATTATTGTTATTATTATTATTATTATTATAATTATTATTATTGTTATTCTTTATTTATTTCATTCAGTCTATCAACACATTGATTTTGGACATGCCATTATACACATTTATACAGAATCACAATTTATAGCTCATACAATTTGTACAAGCATCTATTTGATAGAAATATCTTCAATTTTAAGTTAAATTGTCATTTTGACACCTCTGCGACTGCTTTACTTTCTGGAGATAATTTGTTAAATAGCTCAATTCCTTGATATTGTACATCAGATAATTTTAAAGAGCCATGGGCACCACAATCTTTGTTTATGAGTGCAAAAGGGTGATACTAGAGAAAGAAAAAAACATTAAAGATGTTCTCGTTCACCTCAGAATGGAGAAAATATGAAGGAACATTACACAGAAATAAATTTGATACTCATTAATAAAAATAAAATGTGTATGTACGTAGATGCAAGAGAGATGAAGAACAGCTAATTAGTGGTACAACGCATGCACAAGCAAATGATGTAATGCATCCTATGTACAATATGCAACATGAGAATAGTTCCATAAAATGTACTTACATTTTGAGAAAAATACCATAAATGAAAATTGGGTTCACCCCTAACTTATACCATTCACCGGATTCTAGGAAAAAAATTGACAGCTTGAATGTGGTTTGGACCCTGCACCATCTAATTGAAAGCGTAACATGCTACTCACTGTGCCACAACAGACAAGTAATCTACTTTGAGTAACAGTATCAGAGGTAGTAAAACACAACGCTATTAGTTTGAAAATATCTCTAAAGTAAGCATTCATATCCATATACCCAATACCAGCAAACCCTGTTATAAACTGTGCACAGGAAGAAAAAGTCTTTTCCTTTTTCCTATGCAATATGTTAAAACATAGCATGTTGGGTACCTCTGTAAAATGACTTAAAGCTTTAAAGAAACACTAAGAATGAAGATTAGGTTCACTCCAAATATTTTTCGACTTTGGGAGATGTTTGAACCCAGGACCAGACTGGCAGCTGAGCATGCTTCGAATTGCTCTATTGCTGATATAAGAAAACCCCCCTCTCTAATTCATACAGTTTTTCACAATGTGAAACTGGAGCTTAATGGCATACTGCCCTTGCTGATGGATAATTTTCGAAAATATCACAATTTTGCATTTGGAGGGCAGAAGATAAAATACTTTTGAATGGAAAGCAGCACTGCATGTGTACTCGGTCTTTATGTACATCTAATTATCAATATGAATATTCCAGTGCAAAATCATTACTTAACCTCAAAGTTTGCCACAGACCATTGGTATCCACTCAGTGTGATCAGTCGCCCTTCATGGTATAATGGTTACCAGGCTAACTTCATATACCCAAGGTCGCGGGTTCAAACCCGGCAGAGGATGATGGATTTTTTCGGGTGTAAAAATCCTTAACATGGTTTCCTTCGGAAGGGACGTAATGCCATTGGTCCCGTGTCATAGATTTACAACACGTAAAAGAACCTCAAGCCTGATAGAGAGGCCTCTGAGCAAAATTATGCAGTCTTTCATGCCCAATTTAGAATGGGACACTGAGAACAGTAGTTAAAGAGCGTCCATAAATAACACGCCATTTACATTTTCCAGTGTGATCCTAAATTATTTCTCTGTAACCCCTGAACGTTTGTCAGTTGATTTCTGTAACACTCTATACATATGCACATATATAATGAAAATGCATAATTTATTTATTACAGTGGAACTTGGATAGTTTGAAGATGAAGGGACAAGAAAATTTTTTGAAATATCCAAAAATTTGAATTACGAAAATTAGTCTAAAATTGACATTTTAGTGATACAGGTAGATATATCCATTCCTTATTAATGCTATAAAGTAAAGAAACCGTATATTTGAAAGAAATTCAGTTTATTTTTACATTAAGGATAATGCAGTAAAGTAGTATAACTCAAAATAATAAACTGTAGGCCTACAGTGATCGCACATGTTACTCTACACTCTATAATGTAGTAAATTACTCTACTATACACCTAATTACAATTTTGGAAAACAGTTGAAACATCTAATTATTTTGCAGAATTTAGTCTGCTAAGGTTTGCAAACTCTTCAAGCATATTTAGGAACTGAAAAACAACTATGCTGACCGGTCATAATGATGAATTTCACACCTATGACAATGTGCCTCCGATGATGTGGGAATTGGCATCTCTTCAACTTCAAATTCTCATTCCTCCTCCTTGCCACCTTTATTTATCAAAATGTTTTCTAAAAGTCATCTGAAATATCCCCACACACTTCCACATTTTCATCCAAGCTGACGAAGTGCCCATCAACATCAGGATTTTCCAGTCAAAGCACAGCTTAAAATTTTCTCTTTATTGATAACTTCAGTGACAAGTTGACAAAGTGTTCGGTGGTATCCTGTATTCTTTTGCAATTACAGATTTTTTCTTCAAATTCTTTCCAACTTCTAGAATGATGGCAGCTTTTTCCGCAGAAGTTATAGTCTTGTACTGGACACGTGGTTTACTGGCATTGATTTGCAACACTCTGAACAGTAGGATGCTCAAGGAATAACTAATGGCACACATGTTTTAAACTAGGGGATATGGAAGCAGATATAGAAGCTCAAGGCTGGCAGTTAGGAAAGCTACTCCAACCCCCCAAACTGCATTCCTACAAAACAAACCATCCCGGAGCAATGATTTCTTTTGCATAAACACATGGATGAAGATTCAATTTCTGTATTTAGATTAATTTTCGACTGATATTTTTGAACAAAAACTTTGAATCAAGAAAAATAACTTTGAATTACATGTGATTTTTTTACAATGCTTTAATAAAAAATTCAAGAGACCATGAAAAATCTTGAAATTAATGAGAATTTTGAATTATAAACATTTGAATTATCAAGAGTTCTACTTTATCAACAATAGAATGGGTTACCTCTAAGCTATGTAAACATTGTTATCCAAGTTCCACTATATTAATAATAGCTTGGCTTACCACCAGGTCATGTAAACGTTGTTATAGGCTTAATATAAATAAATAATACAAATCTTTCTAATAGTGGTAATAAATATCAACAGAGCTTTTTGTTTGGTGATGTCAACAAATTGTTGTTTCATACTTTTGAAAGATGACAAGAAGTAAAGTTACAGAAAAGGGATATGAAAACTTGTTTTGCCCGGGTGTCAGTGGCATAAGCCAAAGCTTTTATAACTAGAGCCTTTACCTTTTTCTCACCTTTATTCAAATGCTTATGTTAATTACTTTCCAAGCTTCAATTTCCTTAACATGATATTTCATCTTGTTCACAGCTTTCTGATACACATCTGCACTAATATCTAATATGTTGCCATATAAAATTACTTTGACTACTGGGAATCCATTTCCAGTGCGGTCCTTGACTGCACCGCGGCTTCCTTCAGTTTGATACCTTGCTCTGTGTTGTTGCTCTGGCTGACACAAAATTTGCAGATGTGTCTTACCATCTCTGCTCATCCCCATCAACTGGGCATTGAGTGTCACAGATGATGACATTCGGCGTGTAGGCACTGCCGGAGTGCGAGATGCTATTGTTGAACTTCGTGGCATGTTTACTGTATTTCCAATAGACTCAATCTCCCTTTCAATTAACCTGCTGAAATTGTAAAATTAACATCACAATAAATAGGCAGTGAATTAATTGTAAGTTTTGTTCATTAATAGGAGAGGTGCAGCTTACAGGACTAAAAATTAATGACCTTCTAACTTTTTTTTTCACTTAGTGCAAATAAAAGAAATACAATTGTTATTTAAGGGATTAAAAATATTGCTTTTCTCAAATACGTGAAGTGCAAAGAAATACTTCATTTGCTTATTCAAAATAACGACCTCTCACTCATAATAACTTTGTTTTCCTTAACCCATTTAAGGATACCCAATAACAGAGGTGAGGTGTTCAAATAAATTTAAAAATATATTCTTGTACTTTGGGCACCAACCTTCACTCATAACAGTATGCTCGAC
Organism: Hymenopus coronatus; assembly: GCA_030762935.1. Taxonomy (NCBI): domain Eukaryota; kingdom Metazoa; phylum Arthropoda; class Insecta; order Mantodea; family Hymenopodidae; genus Hymenopus; species Hymenopus coronatus. Next base: position 109,709,092 of record CM060895.1, on the reverse strand, counting down.
TCACACATATCATACCCTAGACTGGTGACCATTCCGACACATGATAAATGTAGTATAAGCTGATCTTATAGTGCTGCGCACCAGTATAACTGATTTTTTTTATATATAAATAAAAGAAAAAATTGCAAAATACATCTCTGCATTCAATTGAAACCCGCCAGTATCCAACCAGCCATCACACTGATTGCTTTAGTTGCACCCTCCTTTTCCACAGTTTCTCTTTAATGCAGAACATAAATTTTGACTGGGTTTGATCTTGTAATCCTTGGTTTGATAGATTAGCTACTCCTATTGTGCCTTAGATCACATAAATGAAGATGTCACAGTTTGTATTATTTCATGGAGTTTTCCAAAGTTATCCTTTGGTAAATTGGGTAACAATCATACAGCACATCATATCCATCCATATTGCTGAAGGGGTTAATAAAAAAGACTAGATCTAAATATATTTAAATATATATTTCCCATGTAAAAACCTAGTTTAGTTTCAGGAAGTGGCCAAATCAAATGTGTACGTGCGCAAAAACTATTATACATTTATTTTTAAATTATTGTAAGTGTATTCCTTTACATTTTAGTTAAAACTTTTATTTTTCCCCCATAAAGGAGATGCAAAATCAGAGGAACATAACTGTGGTCAGTAATCTAAGTGAAGTATATGCACAGAACATTTCATTAAAATCTGTTTAATAGTTTAAGCTCTAAAATATAAAGGCAATGCTTCTTGAGAATGTTTACTTCTGAATAAACAAGAGAAAATAACTGGGAGAAAAAGTATGAATTCAAAATAAAGAAATAAGAGTAGGACAATGACCCTGGCACTTGCTGACAGTTACAAAAGTTCAGCCTTGCCTTTTAAACCTTGTTTAGTCTTTACACAAATGTGCTCATACTATTGCATTCGTTCTACAAAATGCACCTAAATTACTGCTACATTCCACTATAAACTTTTGCATCTTTTAATATTTTAAGCAGTAGCTACCTCTTAATTTGGATAGGTAGAGTCAGACTGAGAAATTCAATGCTAAGCCGGCATGTTGGCATGGTAGCTCAGTGGCAGAGCAACTTGCTAGAGATAGGGAGATCCATTGTTCAATCCCAGCTATGGCATTGAATTTCTCAGTCTGACTCTACCTATCTAACTCCTGTCCTACACACGGCTTGTGAGAAAAAACAACTAATCCAGTACCTCTTAATTTACTTGAAATACTTGCCTATCTATATTGTCTGTTTTCTTCCCCCTGTTCACAGATTCTGGGAAGCTGAAGTTTTCATTTGGATCATCAGTTTCCAATTTTATCTCCAGCTTCTTGCGCTTTACCATTGACTGTTGAAGAATTAAAAACATTTAAATATGATTCCGCTTTAGCAAAAATCAACCTACAAATGCTTTAAGATAAGGCATGGGAAAAAGCTTTGAAAACCAATTTTTAACAAGTTAATACTTTTTCTTCCTCATCTATTTGGCTATCTTAACATACTGCAATTATATTTTGACAAATTTATATGCTATTATTTCAACATTTAAATCCATCATGCCTTAAGAAGAGGCATGAAGCAGAGGCTTAATACTCCCTTGTATTAAAATCAATTAAGGTAGTGTTCAATCAGGAATAACAAAAATTTTGCTTCATGTCACTTTTATGTATTAAAATAAATGCATATAGGAAATGATAACATCCCTACGCTAGAACACCATGTCACTGGAATTAACAAAACATGCTGTTTATAAAAATTATAATGCCAATGTGTAAGTAGAAAAGATGCATAACAATTACTGATATACATGTGCAACTTAAACCACTTATGTCTGTAGCTGTTTGTCATATCAAAGCTGCAAAAACGGAATATTTAACAAAAGTGCCCTAGATGTGTGGAATTATTACCAATCAAAATTAAAAAGCTTTTGGGAGGCCTTCTTTTTTTCTCTATGCTCAGTGTTTCCTTAATGTAAAAGTAAAGGGATGTTGTTAAGAAAGAAAACCATTAATTCTCACAATATAATTAATAAAATATATATAACACTTAATTTTTGTTATATTAATTGATAAAAATCTTTCTTTTACACTTGCAAAAGACAGTAAACTTAAAATCCAGCTGCAATTTTACATAAAATACATGAAAACAACATTTATAGCTTTGTGAGCACAAGGTACTTATAATAATGCATTAAGTAAATGTAAATTCTTCCACTGGCAGCATTCCAATCTGATTGCTACAGGTCAATGAACCAAGTTTGAGCCCTAGCAGTAATGATTTATTGCTTCCTTACAGCACAGATGAACTCAATGGTACTTCATGCTAAACATTTAAACTGTACACAAATCTCATTTGTACTACATTTTAAGATATTAAATGACAATGTTTTCATTATGAAACAAAATGTAATCATTTATTCTAAAATAAAGCCACTCATTCCATACTTATAAGCAGATGGTATAAGTTATTTTGTTCCGTTCTGATTGTGCTTATACAGATCTTTGTTTATTTTACTAAATTGTATTTGGAGCAGAAATTTCTCCTAATGTAAAGAATGAAAGGAATTTTTGCTATATTTATAACTTCCTGTAACTAGGAAGATGATTTGCAGATTTTTACACAAGGCGCTAGGCTAACAATAAAAAAAGTCAAATGTGAGTGAGAGAGCTAGTTAGTTGACTTGAAAAGTACTTAATAAACATCCATGCAAGATGGTGCTGCAGTTTGATCCCCAATGACTGTCCACTCTAACCAGTTGTTTTTTTCGAGGGTCTTCCCAGGCGGCAAGGCAAATATTGATACCCTCCATATTGATTCATTCATTCTTTATCCTGTTGGTATCTCTCAAGGTTGGAAATGCCAGTGATTCCATCCTTTTACCATGGCAGGGTAAAAGGATGCTCTCTGGAACTCTCACAAACTTCTGACCTTCAGCTGACTGCCATGTATAAGGATTGCTCCTTGGGGTGTTGGTCCTTATGCAGTACAAGGTCCCTGGTCTGCCTGTCCGACTGTCAGTCTCAATCTGGTAATTATCATTGCTGTTATTGCTCTTGGCTCTGGCTGCTTAGGATCTACTTTCACCTCATTCCCTACCTTCCAGGGGTGTCTCCTCATGGGGCATAGGTACAACCACCTCACCAATTCACTCCATCTTATTGGTGTGAAGTTGGATATGTAAAGGCCTGACTCAGAGATGTCATGAAGATGACCGAATTACTATGACAGTTTGCAAGTATTGCTTTAGAATGTACTGTAGAATTTCAAAAGTGTAAGTGTAATCATTTGTTTGTGATATCATGTAAGCAAACTAATGTTAACATTTTTTTAAAACAATGTATAAAACTATATTTAATGTAACCTGTAATTTAATGTTTTTACAGTACAACATACATGTAAATAGGAAATTCTGTTTAAAGGCTTTTTTCAACATGTATTCTTTGTTCAAAAGTTTATTCTACTTCTTCGTTTTTCTTTAGGAAACAGAAATAAAGGATCCGCCGCATGACAATAAGTGTCATTTCCATTGTTTAAACAATCACTTCGTGACAATAGAGTACCATTGCCATTGTTATCGACCTGCCTGTTCTGTGTTAATTAAAAACAAATTCAGTGTTTCTGATGTTAATCAGCATGTAAGTGTCAACGAAGCAAGAAAAAAGAAATTTTTAAAAGAGATAGCTGAGAAATGAAAAAATTGTGTGTTGACATTAAAACAAAATAATTTGGGGGGCAGGGCAATGCACATGAATAATCAGGAATATAATATTTATTAAGCCGTGATAAAGTACTTTTCTTGAAGGGCTAAATTGCAAAATAGTTTTGGCACTAAAGAAATCTTCCTTTCATTTTTGGTGGTTAAGAAGTGAGCTACTGAATTTAAGCATGGTGGTACATCCATGTAGAATCATGAGAACATTCCAAAAACCTCTATGACAGAGTACAACGCTGTACTCAATAGTCACCGATTGAAGGCGCATGAGTTGTCTGACATTATTAAGACCTTGATAGACCATATCCACTAAATTTTACACAAAGCTGAGGATTTGAGAAAGCTTTTTACATGCATACCATGTTTTTTAACAATGAACCAAAAACATATTCAAAGAAATCTTATTTAAGAAATGCAATTCCAGTGGTTTTTTGACATTTTATAACAGCAGATAAAACATGGATTCATGACTACATGTGAGAGATGAAGGAGTAGTGACAACAGGTAAAAGTGCATCAAAATGAGCATAAATGGTTTATCTGCAGCAAAAGTCGAGGTAGTTTTCTCAAATTCTTACCACTAAAAAGTCACAACACTGGAGGTTTATGCTTTACTGTTACACCAATTGAATAATGTAATCTGGCTTAACTCCCAATTTGCAAAAACAAATCTCTCTAAAATGATTTAAAAAGATGCGATAGGGAGAGAGAATTGGTATGGGGAGCTGGGGATGAGATTAGAAGAAATAGGCATGAGCAATATTTGGCTTTTAGATAAAAATTACAGGGGTTTTGGAAAGAAGTGAGGTTAATGGTTGAAGACATAGAGAAATAGGGATGCAATCTTTGAGGGTAAAAGTTCCTTGAGATTATATAAGATAGTTAAGACAAATTGGGGAAGGGAGAAAAATGTAGACATACATAAGTGAGAAATCAGACAGAATAGGTCTTGCATGGATGCATATACGAGGGGCATACTGAAAGTCATGAGCAACACTGTTTTACAGTCTTAATATTTATTTTTAAGCCAAACCAAATACATCATCAAAATCTACAGACTTTCTTTCACTTTTCGAAATAGTCTCCATTGTTTTGCACACATTTTCCCCATCGTTCTACAAGTTTGAAAATGCTCTTGTGATAGAACTCCGTTCCAGCTGCCCGCAGACCCTGACGCACTGCTTTCCGAATATCCTCCAGCATCTCGTAGCATTGGCCACGCATCTGCTCCTTCACAGAACCGAAAAGATGGTAGTCGGAGGGTGCCAAGTCTGGACTGTAGGGAGGATGTGGAAGAGTTTCCCACCCTAATGCCCTGATCTCCATAGTGGCACGGGCAGTATGCGAACGCGCATTATCCTGTTGAAGGATGATCCTCTTTCCAGGGCGTTTATCACGCAAAGCCCGACGGAGCTTCAGAAGTGTCTTGATGTAGCGGGCAGAATTTATGGTTTGTCCAGGTTCAAGAAAGTCAACCAGAATGCAACCTTGTGCATCCCAAAAGACACTTCCCATAACTTTTCCTACAGACTGCACTGTCTTCGCTTTCTTCTTCGATGGTGAGATCAAGTGGTGCCATTCCATACTCTGACGTTTCGTGTCTGGCTCATAGTGATGGAACCAGCTCTCATCTCCAGTCACAATACACGTCAAAAATTCATCACCTTCATTATGAAATCTCTGAAGAAGGTTTTGTGCAATGGTTCTTCTCTGAAGTTTGTGGTCTTCAGTCAATAAACGGGGGACCCAACGGGCACAGACCTTTCGATAACCCAAGCTGTGGATCATTTCTTGCACTGCACTATGTCCTATTCCAAGTTGCGCAGCAGTTTCATTCACAGTGAAACGCTTATCTCCTGTAATGAGCTCATCAACTCTTTCCTTGTTGTGTTCTGTAGAGGCAGTTCGAGGACGCCCGCTACGAGGCGCATTTTGCAGACTCCTGTTTCCATCTTTGAAATGTTTCATCCATCTTCTAACACTGCTGGCACCCATGCAGACACCTCCATACGCACGTTGAAGTCTGACATGAATTTCAGGAGCAGATTTTCCTTCTTTCACAAGGAATTCAATGACAGCACGCTGTCAAAACGAAACATCAATGTCAGCCATTTTTCAAACACTGTCTGTGGTCACGTGATAGAAGCTAATGATGTCACCATATGTCAACATGTGGCTTAAAGTCTGTAGATTACGATCCTGCAATTCGTTTAGTTACATTGTTGAAATTTAAATTTTTACAATGGGTTGCTCGTGACTTTCAGTATGCTCCTCGTAGGAATATGTGTTAAAGTGAATAGGAGATAATTGCCCAGGTACATACTCATTCTATTCTATTCATATATGAGAAATTTGGGTGATATTCTACAATGTTTAATAGAATGTGAAAAGGCCAAAAAATGGAGTGAAGATGCATGGAACAAATAATGGGATAATAAACAAAGAAATAATAGCAATCAAAATGTACAGCAAAAACAATTAAAAATGATGGGGAAATTCTTAGGAAATGTAAGAAAAAAAGAGATAAAGGATCCTAAAAAGGGAACCACAGATTAGGAACACTTAGAAACTGAAGGTTAGTGTAGCAGCTCTATACCATACATACAACCTCGGGATTAAAGTATAGGGGAACTAGCAGTCACACAGTAGTTTCTAAAACCTGGCTATTTGAATATAAAACTTATTTGTAATATTGTAGCAACAAAAGATGGAAACAAATCATTCATTTATCCATTCATAAATGCTTATAGCTTTTTAGTTCAAAATCAACAAACATTAGTGGGCTAATAAGGATATGACCCAAGTATTATTTACATTTGCATGTGGCTATAAATCAGTTCTTGATATACAGTGGTTGTTCTAAGAAAAATTTTCTGAATTTCAAATTCTAGACGTGCAGCACTTAATAGGTGGAAAGAGAAAGTGTTCAAGATAAGAAGCAAACATGATTGGGCACAGTGCTAACAGAATTTATTAATTATATAAAGTCTAGACTAGAAAATCTGAGTGTTGATTTTCTTAGAAGCCGGAAATTTGTTCCAGAGGTGTACAAATGGGCACAAAGATACTTGAATTAAAACTATATAGGTTTCCTAGCACAGTAATTTAAACCTGTGATCCTAAATGTGCAATGAATTTTTCATACATGAATGATAAAGAGTTAACTGATTTATGCCTTATACAGTTTTCCAATGAAGCTTGGTTTCACTTACATGGTTAAATTTCATGTTTTTTGTTATTGGTATTCCAGTTCTGAACACCTTACAGAATATGAGAAATATTTTCATGACGTAAAAAATTGTGGTGCATAGCTACTGGTGAAACTTTAATAGCCAAATTTAAACAACCTATCAAAAACTATAATAAGAGAACAGAACATTGCTTTTACTATGTAAACAAATTTATGCAAGGTTATAACTTCAATATCTATGTATGCATATTAATAATAATAGGCCAGCTTTTAAGTAATTTATCCGCAACGTATATTTCATTTTTATTTTCTGTAGCATCAAGTGTGGCTTAATGTACTCACATTTGAAGTAAGTAAATGGGAATGAAATACATTACATTTACATTTTAAAAAAGTTTAATTAACTGTATTAAAATTGTTCAAATAATTTTGCAAAATTTTTGCAGAACAGATCAAGAGGAAAAGCAGTTTCACATTTTCCTTAATATCAGTAACTGAGGAATATTTTGATGATAAAATTGTCAAATAATTTGGCCCTTTCTGAGCCTCCTGTGACTATCTGGAGGATGTACAGGAAGAATGCAAATTAGAAGAAATGTAGATATGCATCCATTAAAAATAATACTAAATTGCAATGCAAGTCGACTCCACTTTGTTGATAATGTAGGCAACATCACCAATGAAACCAAATCGGGTAATTAATTGTTAGTGAAGCAATTTAAGGGTCCACTTGACTTGCATTGCAATTTAATATATCATTTATATTTACTACTTCCAGCTTTTGGCTTTCAATTTTGATTAGATTTTGTTTTGGATTAAAACAGTAAGTACACTTGTGTGTGTTTCTTTTTGTAATATTACTAGCCAGTGTTTCTACTATAGTTATAGTGATAAATGCCACACAACCATGAATATCAGCTGCACAGTTTATGCAACTTCGCTACATGCTTGTGGAATTCATAATCTGCTCACTTGGTATATTTTGTAATCTATAATAATTTTGTGCAGGCAAAAATTACCTGGTCCTGATCCAAGAATCTTAATGCTGTCCTTGCACCTACCGGGTAGTCCACATGATGGTCAAACCCAAGTCCAGAATCGTTTGAGTTATCACAAGCATCTACTGTAGTTCTTTCTTGTATTCTTGCTGTGGACAAATAATAAGACATAGAGAGGGCTATTGAAGCATGACTGTCTGAAACACACATTAATTCTAGTACACTTAGCAGTAACCCATGCAATGTTATGTTACATTGAAAAACTGATTTTCTGAAAATCAAATTTTGCTTGTCTAAAGTACTGAAGTACATTTGGCCAAAAAGAATCAATACATATTTTAAGGTTAACTGTATTTGAAACACCTTTTCTACAAATGATTCATATGTCAAAGAGTTTATCCATCTGAGACGAGCATACTTAAAATAATCCAATTTTCCTATTTAAAGATGAGATGCATAAATTTTAATGGAACCTTACGCACCCCAACATGCTCCTGCAAGGAAATTATTATTGTATAATACTATCTAAAAAGGTCATAAGAATTTGGTTAAAAATCTCAATTTCACATACTATCATGACTAATAAAATGCATATTTTGGTTTACTGTGAATCATCAGTTAAACTTTTTTAAAGATTTGAAACTTTCTTGGTGTTGATTATTACAGATGACTTCATGGGATAGCAACTGAGTTAGATTGGAATCAGAGAAATCCAAGCTTTTGATCATCTTGACTCTGCGGTCTTTGTCAGGGAACTGGCAAAAAAGGCATAAATAACGAATATTTATAGCTTGGAGGTGTACCTGTAGTTATGTTCAGGCCCAACCAATCAGACATGGCTCTAGCACGAGATCTGCTATAGGTTAACACGTGCTCATTTTCTCCCAGGTCTGCTCATGGTGTCATGTAGCAGTTTTCCATCCAAGTATCCATTGAGTATATATGAATATTTAAAGTGTTTCTCCGAATGTAAAAGGGTTAAGAGAAATGTGCAATCTTACTGTTTGTCAAGAGGATTTTGCCAATAGCATTTGATGTTTGGTCGAGAAATATACATCAGAGTGCTGCTATTTTTAATTCTTATCTGTACCTACATTCTTTCCTGTTTCCACCCTGAAATAAATCAACTGTTCTACTGAAATTGAACCCTAAGAAAAAAATGCTGCGGCAGTGGGAGAATCAACTTCCACTAAACAGGTACGTGATACTGTAGAGATCCTTGCATCAAATACGGTGCTCTCATTCTTAACTTCTGTATGCTGTTGGTTTTCACGCGACTGACATGTCAAAGAAGGCATATGAAAAGTGTCTTTCTCATATCCGCCATAACTCAATGCTAATTAAGCAATAATAACATGGGTGATGTAATCATATACAGACATGATGCAACAATCTAAAATATGAACTCAACAGAAAAAGTGCTAGTCCTGTTCTGGCTAAAGCTCTTACATAGAAACCTTAAATTTAAATTATCCAACTCACGGATGGACACATATATACACAGATAGTTCCCTCTCTGATACCAATGATGGGGCTGGAGCAGGTGGTATATGCCAATTCTTTTCCTTTTATAGAAATGTTGAAAAAAATACCACAAATTTTTATGGAGGAATAGAAGTTGTTTATATAACACTGCAAAATTGATTTCCCTAGCTGCATCAATGCAAAGATATAGTTATTCTTTCAGACTCACAAGTAATAGTAAGACTCCCTAAAATGGAAAAAATTAAACAAATCCAAAAGATGATTCAACAAATTAATAAACTGGGAGAAAAAGTTCAATTATAATGGATTCCATCTCATTATGGAGGGATGGTAATGAAAAAGCAGACTTTTTGGCAAAGAAATTAAACAAAAAATTACTATAAAATTTCCTTATCAATCAATTAAATGCACTGTAAAAAGAAAAATTGAATACAAATGATATAAATAAAATAGCACAAGAAAATAAAATTTCAAAGTGGCTAAAACTGTACAAAATCCTATTTTAATTTCAAAATTACCAAGAAAATCAGCTGTTGTCAACTTTTGTCTCATAACTGGACATAATTATCTGAATAACCATTTCTATACGATTGGTCTTTCAACCTCACCAAACTGCGCACTATGTGCCAAAGAAGAAAATATGATATGGAATGCCTAGAATCATGCCAAGCTTTGAAGATGTATCCTAACATTGTTGCTAAATACTTGGAAGCTAGAAGGAGAGTGACTTCATTGTCAATTCCTGTGCACTTTTCTGTCTGTCTCTCAATACATTTTTTGTGTAGTATGCTTTTGTCTATCTCTTATGGCTTACCAGTTATGTAACATCCAGAAAAATTCATCCTCAATAAAGAAGTCTTCTCAGACTATTCCCAGAAAATTCAAGATATACATTTCAATTGACATGTAAATATCTTTAATATACAGACAGTATTTTAATCAAAATCGTTAAAACCCATTTTTGAGAAAATAAAAATTTTCCATGTAAAGGGGTAGTTTGGGTGGGGCGATTTTCCTCAAAATCTTTGTGTCACATCCTCGGAAGATACTATAAACTTAAATACCAAGTTTGGATTTTACAGACCCTTCACTTTTGAGTTATCATGTTCACAGACACACTGACACAGAAGAGGACAAAAACACACATACACACACACACAGAGACCTTTTACTAAAAATGTTTTTTTTTTTTTTTTTTATACAGGGGATCCTAAAACATGTATTTCCGTTGAAATCTTGGTATTGAATTTTAGAGTGGAATGCATAGTACATGTAGAGAAAGTAAAAATAATTGCAAAAGCCTTGCATTTTCTAACTTGTATGGATCCGCTATTGTTATTGCTCTGCCGCTCACAGAATGGCAGCGTGTCGCCAACCCTGTTGGAGCGAAAGAAAGAAAATTCCAGATCGAAAAAAGTATAGAAGAAAAAATCAGATTTTCGAATGGCACTAAACAGATGATTTCTCTTCTTCTTTTTCTTCTTCTTTACTTAGCTGTGATGAGAACACTTGTATACCTGCTTTTTTTTTATTTATTTATTTTTTTGCAATCTCTGAATCTGGACAAATTGTTTTGATCAATTGTGGTAAATGTTCCATTATACTGAAAGAACGATTTTGTTCTGCTAAAAACGTGCTCAATCGATCTCCACTTCTTTTACCTCATGATTTAATATTAACCCTTGTGTTACCTTTGGGTCAATATGACCTGATAAAAAATTTAGCTTTCTGTTAATAATTTAAATTTAATAACTGATGTTTGTATATATTTGTCTTCAAATGCAATACTTATAAAACTTTAATTAATATATATATACTTTGTTTATATTTGGAAATGTTACACTTTGTTCTTTGGGTCATAATGACCTGATTATTTATAAAATTAACTACCAGACTTTTTCCAGTAAGTTTCACGTGCCACACATGTGTATGTCAATGTATACAACATTATAGTGTCTGCTTGCTTTTGCAACAATGGAAATATATTGTTGATGACGTAAATACAGGAGAATACAAATCAGTTATGTCTGACTGACTGACTGTTGAAAGAGGATGCAGTTTTACTTATCACAGTGAATGGTGACATGTTATCATGGCAAAATGTTGCTCTACTGAAAGTGAATTGGAAGCATTGGGCAACATATCTGACAGTTCAGAGAATATTTAGAAGAAGAAAACCACACTAGTGAAAACAGCATTCACTTAACTTCTTCTGACAATGAGGTTAGAAGTGATAATTTGCCAACTGTAGAAGCAGTTCAGTCAAAAGATAGAAAACATCCATTGGAGTTTAGTACTCTTTCCACAGCATAAGAGCATCCAATGCAAACATAATCAAGCAAATACCTGGTCCAACCAGATATGCTACATTCAGAGTAAATGATATAAAATCTGCTTATCAAGTTACTATGAACAAAACTCTTTCCAATATTATCTTGAAAATGATTAATATTGAGGGCCAAAGAGTGATGGTGACAACTGGGAAGATTTATATGAAATTGCATTAGAGGTGGAGTATTATTGCTATCTGGTGTTTATAAATCATGCAGTGAATCAACAAGAAGCTTATGGGATCCAGAATCAGGTAGAGCCATTTTTCACGCTACAATGTCAGTAAAAATGTTCTTTTGCATAACTCAAGTGTTACATTTTGATGACAAATCTGATCAACAAGCACAAAGGGTAAATGACAAAAACTAGCACCTTTAAGGGACTTATGGGAATAGTGGGTGAAAATACTTGCAAAATTATACAATCCTGGATCAAATGTAACTGGATGAGCTAACTGGTGGGTTTCAGAAGATGCTTCAAACAATTTATTCCAAGCAAACCTGCCAAATATGGAATCAAGATATGGACACTGTGTGTCAGTGCTACTTCATATGCTCTGAAAGCACAGTTTTACACAGGAAAACCACCAGGCACAGCAAGAGAGAAAAACCAAAGTATGCATGTTGTTAAGGATCTGACTTATGAGCTAACAGGAGAGAATATTAACTGTGATAATTTTTTACATCCTATATTTTGGGTCAATCACTTCTCAAAAGAAAAATTACGATTTTGGGGACAATGAGAAAAAACAAGACAGAGTTCCCTTATTTATCAAGCAATGAAGATATAATAAAGGAATTGGCAAATGGTAGCACTACATCACTGAAAATTCCACTTACTTGGGTGCGTTTCGGGAACCATTTACCAAATCATTTATTGTATGACTATGTATCGCAGTAACTGGCCTCTATTCCTTCAAATTAGTGAAGCAATGAAGAGGTCCACAGTTCAAAATTCTATTTCACAAAAGATACCAGTGATGTATCTTACATTCCAAAAAAGAATAAGAACACTGTACTGTTGAGTACAATGCATAATGATAAACAACAGGGAAGATAAAAAGCCAATTGGACTACAATGCAGCCAAAGGTTCATGCTGGATCAGTTTATTGCCACTTACCAAGCAAGAGAAAAACCAACTGTTGGCCTATAAGTGTGTTTCACAATATGCTTGACACTACTACCTATAATGCTTTTGTACTGTGGAAAGAAATCAATCCTGAGTGGAAAAGAAATGTTCTTTGTGAGAAGGATGCAAACACCAGACCAGTCTATACCAGACTGTAGTGGCTCCAAGCAAAACTGCAAATGTGCTAGATGTAAATTTTGTCCTTCTAGTTGTGATGATAATATCTCTATCATGTGTTTAAATTGTAATAAACAAGTTTGTAAAGTTCATGTTGCATTTTATTGCCCAAACTGCAAGAAGTAATGTATTATCAATGCTGCATTTTCAAAACTAGCATGTCCACTATTATTTACTTGTATTTTGAAGAATTATTTGCACTGAAAAACTGATTACAAGTTTTTTTATATATATGTAAACAAAATTATTGTTATCTGGTATGTATTATATTCCCAAAGGAAACGTGTCAAGTAAACTTTCTTGCATTTTGCTCAGTGTGTTATACTCAAAAGAAACCTACCCATTATTATATTCTTGCATTATAATACAGGTTTAAGGTTGAAAATGAATAAATGTTTTGTAACATTTATAATTGTTTTCTGAAAATATTTATCCATTTTACTTTCTCTACACGTACTATGTACATAGTGTATAGAGAAGGTATTGCACTCCATACAAAAATTCGATACTGAGATTTCACCAGAAATATATGCAAAAAGTATTTTCAGAAAAAGGTCCATGTGTGTGTGTGTGTGTGTCCGTGAACATGATAACTCAAAAACAAAAAGTTGATAAAATACCAAACTTGGTATTTAAGTTTAGTATCTTCCAGGGATGCGACACAAAGATTTTGAGAAAAATCCCCCTTCCCCAAACTACCCTTTACATGGAATTTTTTCTAAAATTTTTATTTTCTCAAAAATGGCTTCAACGATTTTTATTAAAATGTTGTATATTAAAGCTATTTACCTGACAAATAAAATGTATATCTTGAATTTTCTGGGGATAGCCTCTGAAGAGTATTTTGGATTAATTTTACAGAATTTTGAATAACTGCTAAACCATATGAGATTGGACAAAAATTTACTGCACGAAAAATGTAGAGCATGTTAAAACACACAATTTATGTTATATACATTTTTTGTGTGGAGTTCATCGTTTTTGAGACATTCCTTGTTTTTGGTTTCCGCTTTGAAAAACATACTTTTCTCATACAGGAATTAGTCAACTGCTGTCCATACAAACAAAGGAACTTCAGTGACATAGCAACCAGCTTTTGACTATCACTTTAACCTATGGTACTCCCTTGTTTCACTTCCATTTACAAGGAAGCAAGTAATGAGATTATTTTTTGCTAATTTTTTTTCTGATTAGCATGAAGTAAATAGAAATATAAGCTTTTTAAGAATAATTTGTTGCAGAGATGTAGAGAAAGTCATGTGAATGGTACACATCAGATTTTTATTTCATTGCATTGTGAAACATGCTAATCAGAAAGTGCAAAAAAGTAATATATATATATATATATATATATATATATATATATATATATATATATATATATATATATATATATATATATGCTTCTCTGCCTGTATTTTGATCATTACATTGTAGTACATTACATAATAGTACTTTAGCTGTTTTACACAAGAATTAAATGGCATTTAGCATACAGGGTTATTCTAAAATTGTTGACATTTATTCAAATGTTCATCAAACCTTATATCATGAAGTTTTAAACCTGGTCTTCAGACTTCGCTACATGCACTCGCTCGCCCGTCTGCAGGGGAAAATGTGAAGCACTCGCAACACCTGGAGCCTAGTAAGCAATCGCCACGGAGTCTTACGGCGGTGTGGAGCACGCGTAGTGTTGTATCTGGTTTCATGCAACTAAATCGCAAATTACCGTACAGAGTATCAAAAAGCTCCCCTGCAGGTGAAAACTATCATGGCACGGTATGCTCGATTCGTAGAACAGATTGTGTGGGACACCGAGAGGAAGGACAGGGACGCCCTCCGTAGCAGACCACGTTGTGGAAGCCGTGAGAAGAACTTATGCATTAAGTCCAAAGAAGTCTACAACGAGAGCAAGTTTGGAGCTGACCATTCCACCTACGGTATGGAGAATTTTACGACGACGACGACGACGACGACGACGACTGCAGTGTAAGGGGTACAAGTTGCAACTGACTTAGGCATTTAGTGCTAATGACGAGCTTAAACGTTGCGACTTCTGTGAGGACATGCTAAACAGGATGGAAGAAGGCGATAGTTTTCTAAATAAGATTGTGTTCAGTGACGAGGCAACTTTTCACCTTAGTGGTGCAGTTAATCACAATGTAAAGATATGGGGTACATAGAAACCGACGGAATGCCTGGAACATATACCCGACTCACCAAAACTGAATGTGTTTTATGCTCTAAGCTCCATGAAAGTGTATGGACCATTCTTTTTATGAGAAGACTGTGACTTGCATCACATATCTAAAAATGTTACAAAACTACCTGATGCCACAGCTGCAAGAAGATATGAGATAGAGTTTCATTTTTCAACAAGATGGAGCACCTCCTCATTACCACCAAGGTCACTACGCCCCTATCCCACACCACTCCCACTTGGATTGGGGGGAACATAGCTTGGCCTTCACGATCTCCCGATTTAACACGGCTGGATTATTGTTTGTGGGGTTACGTTAAAGTTAACGAGTACAACCCTCCACTGCCGACTAATCTCGATGAGCTTCGTCAACGAATTAACGTAGCGGTAGCTCGGGTAGAGGCGGGCATGATCGCGCATATCTGGGATGAACTGTCGTAAAGGTGGGACATCTGCCGAGTGACAAAAGGGAGTCACGTTGAACATTTGTGAACATTTGTAAACATTTGTAAACATTGCAAATAAAACTTAATGTTATGTCAATGTATGTAATAGAAAATGGAAATAAACTAGTAAGATAACTATATATAATTTAGCTTTATTATCACGAAACTAATTTAGAATAACCCTGTATTTCCATAACATTCTTGCTTAGAATTTTCTTCATCGGGTCATTATGACCTGGACCAAGAGTGTATACTATTTTTAAGGAGAACAGAAAGGTTAACATAGCACTTATTAAAGATGTTATGAGTCCCCTGGCCTACATGACTTTCACTGTTATTTTTATGTTTGCTATTTTCTGCATGCTTTTCTAGTCCTGTTTTGTCTACAGAAGAAATAGTAATGTTTACGTCACATGACTTGCAATATACAATGGTATCCTCTTTTTTATTTTTCAGCAATCAATCCCTTTAAGTTAATGGATTGTTCCAATTCTGATTTGTAAGTTTATGAATACTTAGGTTTTTTCTTAGATCCCTCACTCATGGCTGCCACTAATCACTTAAAAATTTAGCATAACAAAGAAAACCACTTCTGTATGAACTGTGAATGATCCAGGTGATTATGGCAATAATTATAAGAAACTGAAGTGAAGCTACTGAAAGCTTGAAGCTCGCTGATCAATATCAAGTGCGATTTGTCTGCTTTTTTGTCATAAAGGTTGTTTATAAATATTAATCATTTTGCTACTGTAATTAAGGTTAAAAACAAAATGGTGTTGGGAATCCCCCTCATTTATCAATGAGAGGAGCCATTACACAGTTATTAATCTTATCTTGTGTTTTGAAGTTGAGAGAAAGGGGCTTCACTGTAATATTGAAGATAACTGCATTCTTTAGGTATCAATTAGGAAATTTGTTGAGAAAAGGTTAAAATTAGGTATATTTCCGTGTTTTTTTTTTTTTTTTTTTTTTTTTTGTAAGGAGGAAGTTTTGCATTTTTTAAATATCCCAAAAGTAGAAAACTAGATGTCAAAAAATTAAGCTCTTCTTCTAAAGAAGTAGATATGGCAACACTGAATGGCAGAAGTTTGGTAGTTTTTTATGAGAAACGATTCACTCCGGGCTTTCTTTTGCTGATTCAATACAAATAACCATGATAGCTTTTTCAGCCAGAGACATCTCTTGGGAACTTGTAGGACCAAAACAGATGATATAATCAGTTCGATCAGTAATGTAGCATGCATAAAATTGTTGCATATACTGATGATGGAAATACCTGTCATTGTATGGAATGCATAAGTTAAACAATGATGGGCAAACCTACCAAAGTACATGAATGGGTTCATTTATTTTTCAACACAGTCCCCGTATAGGACGTTCCTGCCATTTGTAACTCCTCCAAAACTTGGAATTGCCAAGCTTTGCAAGTACAGCTGTGTGCCTGCATTTTATGCCACTGGGAATTGGGCTTGTTGTAATGAATGGATGTAACTTGAATTTCCAGTACTTCAAACAACATTAGGTTGCAAGAAGGAGAATCACCCACCTGAAGATCGGTTTTAACCCATTTGTAACCAACCACCTAACTTTCTTTTCTACTTTGTATCTATTATATACTTCACCTTTGGGCTAGTAATTAAGACCCAAAATACGTACATTATTCTCTAAGGGAAAACATGATGCATTGAGTTTCAGAGCAATGAGGCTTCATTACTGAAGTAATTGTAATGTTAAAAAGGCAATTTTGCAGGTTTGCCTCTTACACACTTAGCACTATGCTGGTAAAAATAAAATAAAATATTTGCAACATTTTAATTAGCTCTGTAAATATAGCTACTGCACCAAATGTAGAGTTAGAATGGTAATATTATTCAAAACATTTAACAGCTTTTATGAAATCCAGTGTATGAGCTACAGCATTCTGCTGTTATCCAGATTTGGTGGACTTTGGTATTGACTTATTTCCAGAAAGTGATGTATCACCACAAACATGAGCATCTTATCACTGCCTGTTAGCATCTTAGTACAGAGAATTATTGAGACAAGTTTACACTACTATTATAAGCGAACAACAAATATTTTGTTTGATCGAGCTGTTGCTATATGCCTGCCAAGTATGACGAAATATTTTCTAGAGTACCCAACATGCTTTTAAATGCTTCATTTGTCAATGCAAAAGTCTGTTAATGAACATAGTTTAAAATATGTCACAGTGCTATGCACAATTAATAACAAAGTCTCCATAGAAAGCCAATTTCTGTGATGCCAATTTATGCTTGTTCTGAGCAGTTTTAAGGCAGATAAAACATGCGTGCAATTTAGCAAAAAGTTACTAAACACTTAACAGCTTTTGGATATTATTTTCCTTTGTTAAAACAATGATTAATGAATCTTAATGAAGCACTCTTAATTCAATCTAATAGCTTGAAGACCTATTGCTGCCTCCATTTTGCAAATGATCTACACCAGGCATCACAAACTGGTTGCTTATAGAGTAATGCAGAGAGAGCAACTTTGTTTGATGCTCCTAAAAATTGTCTACTGTGCACTGCATGCCCAACTGTGTGAAAGTAGGAATAGATCATTCCTCACTGCTGCGGCAATTTGCAACAAATGCAATTCACCTTTCATAGGTTAACTTGACTTTTGATTATCATAGTAATGGAATCAGGTTGTACTAGCCTTTAACGCTTAAGGTTTGTTGCATTATCTCCCATCACTATTGTTTTAATTAAAAAGTCCTGTGTATTTGTTAACCAAACTTTTTTTGGAACATCATCATTTGGGTTTATCAAACCTTTTCTTAAGTTAATTTGCCTATTATAGGTTCATGATTGATAGAAAAAATATCCTATCAAATGTCTCTTACATTAGTAGGTATTTATATTTACACTATGAACACACAAATATATTCATAAATTTGATCGTAATTGGCAGTCATAACATAAAATGTAAAAAATTATGACAATTATTATGGTATTAATATAGTAAAATAATAAGGCCCTTAACTTGGTTAATACCATTGCAATTGCATTGTTATACTAATAGAATGAGAATTAATTTTTATCAAAGAAGTTTTACTTTTATTGTAGCAGTGAATATGAACAGGATCTTGGTAATTAATCGGTACCTAACAGAATTTGAAAGAAATGTCTCTCCCTGTTAATTGTCATACTCACTGGCATGGGTTACATAATGATGCTGCAAATTGAAATTTCTGAGAGCAGAGCAGCTAACCAACATTTACTCTGCCATTTTTTATACATCAGAAACATTCCTCATAGGTAGACGTAAATGTAGGAGTCGATGATGTGCATGTTGGATTGCTTCTTACCCCAACATTATAAACTGACACATGACACGCTGTGTAAGGAACAAGAGATGCACCATCACGTGTGTATCTGCTGCATCAACAGAGCAAGTCTGCTTTCTTGAGCACAAAATCAAGCGAGTTGGTGATGCTTGTTATACACTAATGAAATACATACAGAATCATCTTTTATTCTCTTAATGCTTAGTCAGATTTTTGAGAAGAGCCAAATTCAAATAAATTGGGCTATGGCAATTGCTCACATTTGTTGAAACTTCTGTCTGAATCTTTATTTCTTTTGGAAGTATGCAAATGAAAGGTTGGAAGAAATGTCAAGTAATGAAATTATACCTTTTATGCAAAATTAATCAATATACTGGGGAGATGATCTTTAAACGCTGGCTTCTAAAGAGTTGCAACTCAAACTGCCTGCTTTTTCAGATGCAAAGATTTTAGTTTCATTATCATTGAATAAAATACAAATTTATCTTCAGAGTCTTAGGACTTAAATGATAAAATATCCCAAATAATGCCTAATGAGGTAGGTACTACAGTTTTGTATTTAGCAATAGACACTAAACCTGCAGGTAAATACATAGGTTACTAAAAATTAATGTTTTCAGTTACAAAACTTTTAAGTCCAGGTGTGACATGTAAAGTAAACATGAGGCTTTAAATTGTAAGCCATCACCCCAAACTCTAGATAGAAAGCAAACAATTACTATCTTAAAAACATTAAATTTCTGGTGTTTAGGGAAAGGGACTTTAAGTCCAAAAATTCCATTTCATACAATATGTTATATTATATAATCAAATTCAAGGTAAGAAAAGTCCAATCTTGGCTGAGAACTGCTTTCAATTATCTGACTAATAGTTAACCTAAACTTGGTGCCAAATCAAGTTACTGCAATGTGAAACACTATTTGTGAGAATGTCTCATATTGCTTAGTGAAAAATTAATTTTTTGGAATTATATTCCTTTTCCAAAACACCACTAAAATATTAGAACCAGCATAGGACTTAAGAATTTAACAAGAAAAATTATAAACACTGATAAAATACACACTTCTAACAGAATAAGAAGCAAACACAATAAGGACAACAGCCATTATAAAAATATTCTTGGAAAACATGTACAAGCAACTAACAGAACACTAATAAATTTATTTACAGTTTCAACTATATGACATTACTGACAAAGCACTGTGATATTTATACATATTATGCAAGGTATGTTATGGTAAAATGTATAGAGAGAGAGAGAGAGAGAAAGAAGGGTCATTCTGAAAGTTTTGAGAGTGGACACAACAATGAATTGCAGTAAGCCCAAGCAGGTCTTCCTAGTTTTAGGTTGTTGTAGAAGTAGTAACAAATGCAAACCTGAGTTGCTCCAACAATGTAGTGTCAGCACTTCTTTGAATGTGCATGTAGATAGATAGATGTTGCTATGGCATATGCCAGGATGGTTCTCAATTAAGAGCTTTTCCATGCATGATTTCTATGATTTTTAAAGTCAGTTCAGGGAAGAGAGAATGCCTTGAAAGATTGCATCAGGCACTTGAGCATCTTTGCCTTTTGCAATTCATTATGCATGGAGGGTTTGCAGAGTTTAGAAGAGGAAAGGATTCTCTTGAAGATGAAGATATACAGGATGGCTGGCTGCAACAATAATGGATGAAAATGTGAGGAAAGCACAGCACATGTTGTGCAAAGATCATTGTTGCACATATCAGATTCAAGAAGCCTGAATTATTGGATTGACATCAGCAAACATCATCCCTAAAGTAAAACTTCATGTCAGGAATCTCTGTAGTTGTTGCAAATACCGCCAACAGCTGTGATATATATGCACATGAGGGTGACTGAAATTTTGAGCATGAACATAATAACATTTTAAAAATGAGATCTGATCATTGTATTTTTTCAAGTATTCTCCATTGCATTCCATACAATATCTCATCCTATGAAATCATTTTTCAAATGTCTAAACACCACTCTTCTTTGGAAAGAGTACAAATGCATCTTCGTAAGCAACAGCTGCAGTTTTTGGTGATTCAAATTGTTGACCTAGAATTTCTTTTCTTTTATTTTTGGGAATAGAAAAAGGTCACATGGGGCAAGATTTGGACTGAAGCAAGGATGGAACACTAATTCCTGCAGAAATTGAGTTGTTTCTCGTGCAATGTGGAGGCTTTGACATGGTGCAACAAAATTCCATGGAGACCAGTCTTAGGACAATTTGTTCTCAGTTCATTGAACACCAGTTGCAGACATTTTGTGTTGTACCATCTGGCAGTCAGTCTTTTGTCCCTCATGCGGAATTGTCACAAAATGGCCACTGGCTGAGAACAAAGAACAGATAACTTTCTTGCTTGTCTCACTTTTATTGGGGATCCTCTCCTGGGAACACTCAGACAGATGACTTTCGCTTGATTCTGGATCTTATTGTTATATCCAGCTTCACTACTTGTTAATATTTAGATATGTTTTTGGATTTTCCCCCACCAAGTTTTTCATCTTTGAAGGAATTCCTTCCTCCTCCAAATTCTGTAAACCACTGATAATTGGTGGATGATTGCAAAGAGCAAAGATCCCCAAATGCAGATGCACTCTTTCTCTCCCCTACGACTTTAATCATAGCATAAATGCTCTCACTTAAGATCCATCCTAGCATCTGGTGTGGCAAACACATAAACAGGAGTGACGAAGCTGTGCATTATTAGAACATGCCCAAGCTTGCACAGGTTATTTATCTGAACCTCAATCTACAGCTAAGAAGAACTGTGTTGGCTTGCCACAACTGCTTGTTGCCATTTTCAAAACTTTCAGTTACCCTATCAGTATAAATCCTGAAACTGGCAGTCATTAGTGGATCCCCCAAAAAATGAGGTGAGCAAGAAATATTAGCAAGAAGTTGTTCATTCTTCTAGCTAATGGCCATATTGTGACAATTATGCTTCAGGGATAAAAGACTGTTAATACAAGACGGTAACCTAAATGTCTGTCATAAGCCTCCAATGCACTGAGAACAAAGCATCCTAAGACTAGTCTGCATGGAATTTTGTTACACCACAACAATGCCACACAATTATCCAATTTCTGCAGGGGCCAGAGCCAAATATTTGTTCTATCCTCTCTACAGTACAACTGTTTCTAGTCCCCAACATAAAAAGAAAAGGTTAACAATTTGAATCATCTGAAGCTGCAGTAGCTGCTTATGAAGAATGCATTTACACTCTCTCCAAAGAATGATGTTGGACATTTGAAAAGCATGAGAGATTGTAGAGAATGCAGTGGATATAATATACTTTGTAAACAGTTATCATACATGGAAGATGTACCAAGGTCAATAGGCAAGGCTTGTGATAAAAGATTCAAAAGAATAAGAAGAAAATACTTCTAAAACAATAAATACAACTATTCCTCATCGCAATCCTGTTATAAGTTCTTTTGTGTGACATCCTTGATAAGTATTCACATGTTATCTGAGTTTTGGTTCTTAAAGACTTTCTACCTTTATGCATGAACTTTATAATGCAAACTGCCTCGAAACTTATAGAATTTGAATTTTGATGACTAGAATGAGAAAGTTGAGGGAAAAGAAAAGAAAGAAAAAAACAAAATAGGATTATGTACAGGAAGGCTTATTTGAAACAAAATAATTAAAGGTTACACTCTTAAAATTTTAGAGACAAAAGGTGAATATATGTTTTCAGGACCCTATGAGTGAAAGTATTAACAAGTATTAATGGTAACATTCCTTAATTTCAATTTAACATCCTTGAATAAGAAGCATATAGATTTCAGTGTACAAACAGAAACATAATTTACATAAGGCTGTTTGCTGTAAATTATACAAAGGGGGGAAAAAAGGAAAAAGAAGCTTTAAAGAAGTACTTTGATACTATTCATACATGATGCAACTCCAATAAAATATTGAAATGTTTTCAGTGCTATGAATGATAAAAAGAATAAATGCAGCTTTATAGTGGTGGTTTAAATATGTAATGTGGTTTATAATACTTTCAAAATGTACATATGTATGCATTCTTCAAGATATTACATGCTCTTTTTATTATTTTTCCCCTTTCCCCCATTACTGCAATGAAGAAACACACTGATATCCTATTTTTGTATCTTCTTCAGCATTTCCGATTAGCTTCCAATGAGAGCTCACCTGAGTTAATGCGTTGTTGACCTACAGCTGCTCTTTTGGTGGCTAGCCCTCTCATCACCTTGCGATGGGTACGGGAAGGAATAGTGGTTGGAGCTACTGTCAGCTTCATTGCACCTGTAAAGTAAAACTCACATTAAATCTCTCTTACAAACACTTAATGATTTTTAAAAGCCAAACTGACTAATGCCAATTTTCAATAAAAGGCACAGAAAATTAACTTACTTAGTACATATTATTGGCAGAGAGAGAAATAATAATGATAATAATAATGATAATAATAATAGCAATAATAATAATAATAAACTAACAAGATCATTTTTCAGCTTATGTATATTCTTTATGCTTTTGGCATGGTAATTTATTGGATAGGTGTGTTACAATAACCTCTAAGAGTACCGACATCAAATTAGCACAACTTATTTACATTTTTATCCTTAATGAGATTTGGCTGGGTCAAAACAATTTTTTTTTTTTAAATTGCTTTTGGAGGTGTTAAAATGAGATTTAAACAGTTATAAGTTTTATTCCGAGAATAAAAGGTGTGAATTTAATGATTAAAACAACACAAAAATTCAAGAGATCAAACTTTGACTTTATTTGATGAGAGGATTCTAGGTGGTTTTAGGGTGGTATCTTGGAATTGTATCAAGCTTTTGAGTTTTTTTTTTAAATCATAACGACAACATGCCATACAGAATGTAACCACTGGCCATCAATACTTTGACTCATTCAATGAGCAAGGAAAAAAATTCACCAAAACCTCTGGATGCTAGAGGGTGTAACATAAGAGTAGAATTCCAACCGATTGTCTTTATACTAAAGGCTTTAATACAAAAGCTATGTTTACTCTTACATTATAGTTCAAGCATTAATAGTCATTCTCTTTCATTATTCTCATAAGACAATTCAAATTGAGGGGATATATCAGACCGACCAAAAATAAATAGTTGAATAACAATAAATAAGCAATAATTAATAAACAACCAAAAGTCAAATTAATATAAATCGGTAATTTTTGGAATAGAAACAATGTAAATATATCATCGGAAAGCCAGTGCAATATTAAACATCTGTTTCAAGTTTGAGCTATATCGATGAATAAATAGCGACATAATTTAAGATCTGTTCCTCGGTAAAGCTGTAACTCTCGGACATCTTGTGTAGCGACAGTAAGGCGCCTCTTCACCCCAAGTCTGTTGGAGAAGGCTTCATGACGCTACTTTAGAGCCAATGAGAAAATAATATTTAAATTTAAACAAAAGTGAGTGCCAATCGTCGCCCAACATCAGATTTTCTAACTGGCGAGATTAGCGTGTGTTGCTGTCCATATAAATACCATTTTCCTCCAAGTTCGGGGCAGTCATAAACAGAACAGAAAGATAGACTCGGCAGTCACAAACCAAAAGGCAGTCAAACGAAGGCAGACAAGACAAAAACACACGATTAGTACGTCTTAATATGCGCTAACTCGCGTCGCTACTCTATTATAGTAAAGTCAGGCGCGAATAAATGTAACCATAAATAAGTTGAACATAGTTGAAGATTAAAGAAGAGCAAGATTCGTGTCAAGTAACGGTAAAAGGGAAACAGATTTTAGATTACTCATCGCTACGAAACAGACACTTTTTGTATTAGTTAATTTTCACCTAGAATACCCAAGTTCCAGTGCGCATGTTGTGTGTGTGTGTGTGTGTTGTGTGTGTGTCTACAGGTATAGCCGGAGAAGACACCAGCGATTAGATTCGACCCTGAGATCGCCTAATCCCTGAATCTCCAACGATCTTCAACTCGACAAAGTGTCCAGAACCAAAAAGAAATGGTCATATTACTTGCCTTCTTTTAAATAGAGGATAATAAGGGTAAACACTTGGCTAAGGCAGTAGTTAAATCTTTTAACAGCTGGTTGCCATGTGGTTGAAATCTATTTGCATGGTCAGGAGTTTACAAATTCCCATAAGAGAAAAGTT
Source organism: Hymenopus coronatus (assembly GCA_030762935.1). Taxonomy (NCBI): domain Eukaryota; kingdom Metazoa; phylum Arthropoda; class Insecta; order Mantodea; family Hymenopodidae; genus Hymenopus; species Hymenopus coronatus. The sequence continues at coordinate 109,683,992 of CM060895.1, read as the reverse complement.
TTGAGCATTTTAAAACTTAAAAAATAACAAGGAATATCTTGAAAATGGCCAGCAAGAAAAATGTATGTCACATAAATTGTGTGTTTTAACAAGATCTGCATTTTTTATGTGGTACGTTTTTGTCTTTGTCTTACGGTTTACCAGTCATCCAAAATGAAGAGGTCTTCAGAAGTTATTTCTAGAAAATTCAAGATATATATTTTATTTGTCATAAAAATATCTTAAACATATGATATTTTTATACTAATCATTAAAGCAATTTTTGAAAAAATCAAAATTTTAGAAACATGTTTCATATAAAGGCTAGTTGGAGCTTTTCTTGGAAATGCTCGTGTCACATCCTTGGAAGAACAGCAAGTTTGGCATTTAACAGTCTTTTTTCGATTTTGAACTGTGGTGTCCATGATCATGAACACACACACACACACACACACACACACACACACACACACACACACACACACACACACACACACACACACACATATATATATACATGAAATGGAAACCAGATGAGGAAACAGTACGTTCAGCTTCAAATATTGTAAGACATTATGGGCATTTCTGGTCATTCATGCACCTTAACTAGCAGAAATGCAAACTATATAGCTCAAAAACATATTTAAGTAAAAACACAATTTAAGTACCTATGCAAGCCAACTTTATCATAACATTCCTTCATCCCAAACCACCCACTTAATAATTAGGTACACAGATATAATGTAATGGCAACCTTATCAATGTGACAGTTTTTAAATAATTCTCAGAATTAACAGTGTAAACAGGTTATAATGATAGAAATTTAAATTAAGCATAAAAATTGAAATTTTTCTCAATTATTCTGTCAGTTTAAGTTTTGCATTCCCCTAACAGTATTTAAGTGATTAGCATATATAAGTAAATGTGTATGGTTTCAGGGAAAACATCCTTTCATTTTAATTTGATCAAACAGTTTTGATTGAAAAACTATATTGTCATAATAAGATTATATCTGAATGTTCTTTAAATGAAATAAGGTGTTTGTCATTTTAACTGATGTCTAAATAGCTGGAAAATAATTTTTAAAAATCCAATATAGGAAACATGAAGATATTGTGAAAATATATGGTATGTCAATTATGAATGTCCTAATGTTCAACATAATTCACTTAATGTTATCAGTACCATACATTTATTCATCACTGGATTTCAATACAGAAATAGTGCCTTTGTCACTTTTAAACAACAGCATAATACAATATTCAAAAGCACAAGGTAAAATAGGTATATTTGCACACAGGTTTTAACAGAACTGATAATGAACATAAGCATAAGCTCTTTATAAGCATAACAATTCACAAACTACTACTTTTAATCTAAAAAATGATTTTGATAATTTCAAATCATAGTCGTAAGCTGCTGCTGTTTCTTCTTCTTCTTCTGCCTCTCACAGATTAGGCTGTTTTGGTCTCAGTTCCATATTTTAACTGGTCGTCCTCTTTTCATGTATTGTAAGACCATCTTTGGAATCCTTGTTTCTTCCGTTCATTTCAGATGTTCCTTTCCATTTTTAAGCTTTTCTATTTTATCATTTACTTCAACAATATTATTCAGTTTTTCCTAATATTTCCATTAGAAATCCTGTAAAACTTAACCTTTGACTGCTCATAAAAATTTCATTTCAGCTGCCTGAATATGGCTCAAATCTTTTCCTTTCATAACCAAGGATTCACTGTCTTACAGTAGACAGGTAAATCATCACATTTCATTTTTGTCCCTCTTCCTGAATTGTCTTAAATGTTCTGCTTTTAATGAGTGCCACATATACTCTGATATCTCTGCAATTTAACATCTATATACTTATATTTGTTAAAAGTAATATAACCCCCTAGATAATCAAACCTGTTCCAGACTTTGATCTTTAATCACAGGTTTTCTGTACTGGATATTTTGCACAGAATTCCATTATGTTAGTTAAAGAATACAATAAACATTTATAGTACAATTATGAACATAACCTGTTTGAATTATTTAACTCAATTATTCAATTTATTCAAATTATTCACAATAAACTCGTATTCATTTACCGAATCAATATCATTTTTCAGTAGAAAACAATAGTTTTTTTTTTTTTTTTTAAAGCTTAGAACTGTTTACTTGTTTTATATTTCCTGACACTCTTTAATAATTTTATTCCTTTTATCACTTGAAACGTTCTTTAGAAGTTCTGTTGTACAACTTAGAATGTAGAAATAATATTTCTGATGTATAATGTACCTACTTATGAAAATGCGCATATTTATTATTTTGCATCTGATGATTTCCTTTTAGGTAAATAACTGTTTCTGCAAAGAACATGCAAACTAGAGGTAGTATTTTGTAATCTCTGAAATGGTTAACAGGAAGTTTTATTATCTACTCTGCTTCTTTATGGCTCCCTTTTATAGCTTTAACATTATATCTGCCTTTACCACCCAAAACACTATCCAATGCTGCACCTTCATTTTAAGAGGTATAATTTGAAATGCTAAGTGTTTTTATGTTTGTGTCATGCAAGAGTTTATATTATCATGGCCACTCCAAAAGTTTTGAGAGTGGAAACAATAGTTGTGGTATCAGCTTTTTCTAATTTCAGATTGAAGTTGTGTGCTCCAACAAGTGCATTGTCATGTGCTTGTATGTACAGCAGGTGTTGGTATACCATAAGGTAGGATGGATTTCAAGTGAGAGCATTTCTGTGTTATAATTTTCTATGACTTAAAGTCGGTTTAGGGGAGAGAGAATATCTTGAAAGAATGCATCAGGCATTTTTGGACCTTTGGCCTTTGCAATCCACCATTTATCTAGGTAATGCAGAGTTTAGAAGAGGAAGGGATTCCCTTGAAGATGAAGACCCAGCAGGGCAGCCGGCTATAGTAACAATGTGGTTAAAGCAGAGTATATGTTGCAGAAGATCTTCGTTGCCCAAAGGGTTTGATTCAGGAGGCCTTAAATATTAGATCAGCAACAGTGAAAACAATCCTTACAAAAAAATATCAGAAAACTCTGCAGCCATTTCCTCCCCTCACCCCACTCATAAATGAGTAGAAACGAGCATGTGTGCAATGGTGCCAAGAAATGATTGAAAAATGCAATAGAGGAAGATCCAAAAACATATTTAACATTGTTACAGGTGACCAAATTTGTAATTACCAGAATGGTCCAGAAACTAAATGACATTGTTCAGGGTCTTCGCAGGAGAAGATCAGAACATAAATGAAGCAATAGAAAGGTAGGTAAGAAGATGATCTGTTCCATCTTCTTAAACAATTGTGATGATTCTGCCTGAGAGACAAAAGACTTACTGCAAGAAGGTACACCACAAAATATCTCCCACAATTGTTCAATGAACTTCAAAAAAACAGTCCTAAACTGGTCTATGTGGAATTTTGTTGTCCACACTGCACAAGACACAACCCAATTTCTGCACGAGTCAGGAGTCATATATTTGTTCCGTCCTCCATACAGTCCTAATCTGGACCCATGCGACTTTTTTATATTCCCCAAAATGAAAGAAAAAATTTGAGGTCAACAATTTGAGCCACCTGAAGGCACAGTAGCTGCTTAGCCCGTCTGGGTAGTGTGCTCACATTCAACAGGTCGCGAATTCGAATCTTGTTTAGGGCGAACAAAGACCTTGAAATTAATTACATAGACACACCGCCGTCACAAATTGAAACCTCTCGCGCATTCTCAACTGGAGGGCAGAGCATGCTTTTTGCCATATGTTCAGTACGCTGAAAAGGCTTTCAGTACCTCGAAAACCACATTTTAAAAGCTTGGTGGTAAACTTATGTAAAACTCAGGTGTCATCATATGGCAAAACCTTACAGCAGTGTGTTGCACAAGAAAATAGTCAAGACAGCATCTCTCTAAATCCATTTTATTTATGAATCAATAGGTTAGTAGAGTAATTATTTTTGCATAAAATTTACTACATTAAGTAGTAATTAATTCTAATTTTATATTTATATATCTTATCCATCTAACATAAATATACCACAAATGCTTACTAACGTATTGAATACAATTTACTGAAGAGGAATACAAGTACCTAATTTCCCATTTATTTTAATTTTATACTGTGCATATACTGTCTCTGTAAATCCAGATTCGCAAGTGCTTTTTATGCTAAAGCGTTTTATTTATGTTTGTTTTTATTTACATACGCCGTAGGTGATATGGCCGTATCACCACTTTGACCTTCTATAACAACTGCTTAAATTGTTGAAGTATACATTAAAAATGTTACTCTCGATTAACTTAACACACATTAACTATCACATTCATATTTATAGGCTCTTGGAATAATATTTAAATAATAATTCTTTCATCAACTTAGAATTGAGTGCAACACATTTTGTATTTTTAATTCAGCATTTTGACCGCTTTACTACAGAGACACTCTTAACAACTCATGTTTATAATTCTTGTTGACGACTTTCGTAAAGACAAATCCGATGTGTTCCTTTCATATAAATTTCTCTACATATCTTGATAAATTATTGTTAAAAAACTTATTCTTCTATCTACTTCATACTAATCGATTAGAAGACATGATCCTATTACTTGCTTCCTTGTAAGTAGAAGGGAAAAAAGCTAAAACGATAGTCAAATCTTTTAAAACCGTTTCATATGTGTGAAATGCGTTTCTTTGCAGGGCTAGGTGTTGTCCCATTCCCGTAACAGTAAATATTTTAAAACAGAAACCAATAACAAGGGATTTCTCAACTCCACGAAAAAATGCATATGAAGTAAATTGTGGTTCTATCGAGATCTACATTTTTTGTGCAGTAAGTTTTTTTTTTTTTTTTTTTTTTTCCTTTTCTTTAATCTCTTACGGTTTACTAGTTATGCAAAATTCATCCAGAATAAAGAGGTCTCAAAGGCTATTCCCAGAAATTCAACATATACATTTTATTTGGCATGTAAATATCTTTAATATACGGAATTTTAATCAAAATCGTTAAAGCCATTTTTGAGAAAATTTAAACTTTCGAAATTTGTCCACGTAAAGGATAGTTTGGGCTGGGGGCTTTTGCCTCAAAATCTTCGTGTCGCATCCTTGGAATATAAATACCAAGTTAGAGTTTTTACCAGCTTTTCGTTTTTGAGTTATCGTGTTCATGGACACAAACACCAAGACGGACCTTTTCTAACATTTCTTTTTTTATACAGGGGACCCTAAAACGTATATTTCTGGTAAAACCTAGGTATCTTTTTTGGGTGTAGTACAATACCTTCTCTATACGCTAAGTAGGTACATCACGTGTAGAGAAAGTAAAAAAGCAGATAGTATATATGGAATCGGTGAGAAGAAACTGCCAAAAACAGAATTAAAGTCGAATTATACTTTCGGTGATGCTTACATCCCGTTTTGTAAAGCACTTTATATGCAATTATGCGATATTCAACTTCAATTATAATATTTACTTTTGTTTTGTTCAGTTGTGGGGTGAAATTCCCTCTAGTCAATGAAGTGATTTTATTCAATCTCCAACCGGACATTCAAGGTCTAATTCCCGTGCATAAATGCTGATGATCATAAAGAACGTGTTGTCGCAATTATTTCAAACTCAGGTATCTTCATGACGTAATTACAGCTGTTTTAAATTTCACTGTTTCCCCATTGCAATCAATGTATTGCGCGCGACCTCACACGCCTTCTGCCCTCCAAGAAAATCTTCTATTTCCGACACGCATAGCTCTCTGCGCAGCCAGAGGTGTGGGGGCTTGAGGGCGAGTTATCTGGATAAAAATTTTTCTGGGGTTTCCCGTATCCTGAAAAGACGTATGTCAAGCTCCATTTGAACTTCATTTCACCAATTTCATTCATTGTCTGATATGATAAACCAGGTTAAAGAAAGCTAAGCTATAAAAAAATAAATAAAAAAAAGTGTATTTGCACTGTCCAAAGAAGAAGCCGTCCAGCATTTTAAAACGAAATTGAAATCATGAGACGGTGAATAGGTTGCAATGGAGAATATTTTTAAAAGATTTAGTGATCGGATCTAAATTTTTAATATTTGATTGTGCCCATGCTAAATATCTTTGCCTTAAAATTTGGTATCTTCATGTTACTGCACATTTGAAATCATTTATACATGTTTATCATGATAACAGTAAGCAAAAATTAAGAAAACATTTTGTATACCCAAGACCTTTGTGGAATTCTATAAAAATAGTAACTGTTGAGAAATTCGTTTTTAGATCATATTTTTAAATCTTATTTTATTTGTTAAAATGGAAAATAAATATAATGTAAAGGCAAGATATCAATGTGGTGGTTATTAATTCTGAGAATTATTAGTGCAAACAGATCACAAATATATACATTTATTTTTTAAACATAAAACATTTGAATTTTCTTAATTATTCTGTCAATTTTAGTTTTGCTCTCTAAGTCATCTTCAAACTATAGATAGGTATTTATGTGATCGGTATATCTATGAAAATGTCTGTAATTTCAAACATGCAACTTCTTTCTAAAATACTTTGCAGGAGCTTTCGTTATGAAACAAGGTGTTTATTATTCATAATTGAAAATTATGTATGTATGTGCCTATTCAGTATTATCAAATGGAAAAACCAATGAAATCTTATTTAACACTTATGATGCCAATTCAATCAATTAAATACAAAAATGCCGTGTAACTTGTTAACATCAGGGGCTGTCAAAGTCGCTTTCCATCGCCAACGCGATGATCTGTTACCAGTTAGCCAATCGTTCAGGTCTTGTTTTATATAGGACACTTGAACAAGGATAGCGTTTCTCTTGCCAGTCTCAGCAACTTCGACAACCGTAGTTTTACCATATGTTTCACCGAGGGTGCATGAAAGGCTGAACTACTGAACTTGCACTAATATAACCCAGTTCCAATTGCTTCAACTTCTCAAATGTTTACGGTTCTGGCACCCCGCATACAGCTGGTACCTTGGAGGCGTGTTGCGTAAGACGGCAGTCGTCAAGGTCCATCAGGGGTCGTTATCATACAGTGACGTCACCACTGGCAGCAGATCGCTCGCTTATTTGCCTAGCACTAACAACGGCAGCTATCGATTATCTAACTGCTGGAACCGACTTCTGGTTTCAGAATATCAGCTCACGCTCTACTAGAGGACTCGGCGTTCGATGCATCCTTTACTTCAAAAGGATTTGCCTTTAAATAATCAAAATTAATATAAATGTTGGCATACTTCCCTTTAAAAAATGTGTTAATGTAGCCGCAGAACAACTTGAAAGAAAATGGCCATGAAGTTCTAAACCTCGTAATCTCCACATATTTTCTTTATTCGTGCAGTACTGCTATGCTCAAACTACGCAAAATAAGCTGCTGGTAATTCCGATCAGTTGGACTCAAGAATGCTAAACGCAACTCGGTTATGATTTGAAAGGGATCACTGCAAATTTTGTCAGGAAAGGTTACAACACAAAATAATTTCACGCTACAATACTGTTATGTATGTCCGGGGCATATATTGAGTTTTAATTGATGGAGGGGGGGGGCGAAATTGATTAAACCCATAAAATTAACATTTTAGAATACTTGCGAATGAAATACAGTCATTATACACTTACAATATACACGCACATTTCCATCACAACGTCCTTTTGGGTCCTGAGGTAGAAATCTCCAATCGTCTATGCACATAATATACAGCCATAAAAATGGCGACTTCTCTGGCAATATTAACACCATTAATGCACAGAACTAACTGTATGCTCTAGTGCCTAGTCGACAAACTGTATATTTTTATATATTGCTTGATAGTTCGCTTGTAGCATTTCCTACAAAGTAAATTTTACAAAATATTTCACAAGTGTTAACGTATTTTCATTTTAAACTTCTACAAATAATGCTACATTACAAATATGATCATTACACAAACATGCATAAACTTATTTAAAAGTCATGCGATACAAAAATATCTCGGTGGATTGATAGAAGGGAAGTCCTTTTAATCGTGATCAGATCTTGTGCTACTCAAATATGTTTTTGTTTTATGTGCAAAAATGTCTGCAGAAGCAGCCGAAAATTAACGAAATGGTTAATATCTTAAGAATAACACAGACAACCAAGTCATAACTTAGACGCTTCTCATGTTGTCAGATTGTCTTAAAAGTTTCCGTTAGAAGAATAAAGATTTCCTTTATAAAAAAACAAAAACAAACAAAAAACACTTCCCCTCTTGGACAGAGTTTAGCTAATGTTTGCAATTGCTTTTCCTTAACAAACTTTATTATTGCCATTGCTGTTGTAACAGAAAAGACGAAATTTCGGAGTGGGAGGCCGGGGTCTCTTCGTTTCATTAGATGTACACCTGCTGTATATCGGAGGAATTTTAAATTAGGGCAGTCAGAAGTTAAATCCAGGAAACAAACAAGTTTAAGAATATCTCAGCAGGATGCCTCAAAATATGTCGTAATAAAATGGTAATGATGATGATTATTATTATAATTATTATAATAACAACATTTTGGGGAACTAGTCAGGAAGTGTAAATTGACCTTCTGTATTTGATGGGATTTGAGGAAACGCAACAACGAGAATCCTGAGAATACAATTCCTCGTGTGAAATATGAAGGCAGTTCTCAAAACCTTGTGGCAATATCTCCTCTAACAAACTAAGCAGTAACAGTGTTACTGAATGACAATGGGTAAAACAGCTAATATACAATGTCCGGGAAAAGTGTGAGAAGTATTTAGTGCAGAAAATGAGAATGCAGCCTCATTACATCGGCAGCGAAATAACGGTGACAAATTGAATGCAGAACTTCGATAACAGGGACAACTTTGTCCGGAACGTGTCGAAACTTCCACCCCCTACGTGATTTAAAACATTCATTGAGCAACTCGTTCTAAATAGAAGAGTTAGAAGAATAACATCGAAAGAAGTATTGAAGTCCGTTGATTTGTAGGTACTTAAATTTGGCAATTTAAGCCTCAGAAATACAAAAAGGTGGTTTCAATAATGAAAGAAAGAAAAAGAAAAAGGGGGAAAGTAACACCACGAAAAAAATAAAGGCGCTCTCGAATCATGTGTTACCTGAGTTCTGTGCATCTATTTTCAGGTGATAATTTTGCTGTTCCTCCTTTTTGATCGTATACGAATATTTTAGCTGCTTCGGTTTCATGGTAATCACTTAAGTTTTGCTGAACACACTATAGTTTAGATTTGTGACAAAATGTTTTATATACAAAATTACAATATATGCTGTTATATGATGTCACCCTTCCAGAGCTCACGCTCATTGTCAAATATTTACTGACTGCGACCACGCATGTGTTCACAGATAAAATACGATCTTTCCAATACATTTCCCAATTAGTGCTCAAGTTTTCTCTCTATTTTTCCAAAGATTCGAGGTACATCATTCTAAGACTCCCTCTGCCGCAACCATTTCGTGGCTGTACCTTAGGTTAGTCTTTTGACACAGCGGAAGGGGGAGATTCGGACTCACGTGGCTGCACCGAAACGTGAATCGCTCGCCACACCTAACAAACGTGGGCACGAGCAACCAGTTTTTACTTTCTCTACACGTACTATGTACATAGTGTATAGAGAAGGTATTGCATTCCATCCCAAAAATTCGATACCGAGATTTCACCGGAAATACATGTTTTGGGTCCCCCTGATTCCAAAATAAAGCATTTTCAGAAAAAGATCCGCGAGCTCGCGCGCGCGCGCGCGTGTGTGTGTGTCGGTGGACAGCATAGTTCAAAAACGAAAAGACCCTTAAATCCCAAACTTGGTATTTATGATTGGTATCTTCCAAGGATGCGACACGAAGATTTTCAAGAAAATCCCCCCCCCCATTCCCAACTTTACATGGAATTTTTTCCGAGGATTTTGATTTTCTTAAAAATGGCTCTAACGATTTTGATTAAAATATCGTATATTAAAGATATTTACCTGACAAATAAAATATATATCTTGAATTTTCTGGGAATAGCCTCTGAAACTACTTTATTCTGGATCAATTTTACAGAATTTTGTATAACTGCTAAACCGTAAGAGATGGTCAAAAACTTACCACACAAAAAATGTAGAGCACTTTAAAGCAATTTATGTTATATACATTTTTTTTCGTGGAATTGATCTTTTTTTATTTTATTTATTTATTTATTTATTATTATGATTATTATTATTATTATTATTTTTTTTTTTTAGATATTCCTTGTTTTTGGTTTCAGCTTGGAAAAACTTACACCTCTCCCTTACAGGAATTTGTCAACTTGTGTCCATACAAACAAAGCAATTTCAGTCACTTAGCAACCAGCTTCTGACTATCACTTTAACCTATTTCTGCCAATTTTTTCTCGATTAGCATGAAGTAAATAGAAGCATAAGCTTTTTAACAATAATTTGTTGCAGAGATGTGGAGAAAGTCATGAGAATGGGGCACATCAAATTTTTTTTCTTTTCTCTTGTCTCACGACTGAGCAAAATGCATATCTTCGATATTTCTGTACATAAATGATAGATAATAGTAGATATAGTACCACCAAGGCAAAATTCACTGGTGTGTAAAACCTAAGTACAAAAATCGCATAACTGGTAAACTGTAAGCGATAGCAAAAAGTTACTACACAACAAATGTAGATCTGGTTAAAAACACACATGTGTTATACACATGGTTTTGCTTTCCCTACACGTATGTTATGCTGTTCAAATACACACGCACGCGGGCGTAGAGATTTTGCTAAAAATGTTTCTCTTGGATCCAGGAGACACTTCAAAATTTGTAGTTACAGTGTAATCTCCAATTGCAAGCTTGAGTGGAACGCAATACTTTCTCTACGTACTATAGAAACGTCAAAAAAGTTACATTCACATGAATTTCTCTATCACATACCGTTTATTCTTTTTAAAATTCTTCTATATTCTAATTTTTTTTATTCTTCTTTTTTAAATCAACTAAGATAAGCATTTGCATAAACAGTTCACCACAGATTTCGTTACAAATAAGAGTACCGATAATAAATGTTTGCAAAACTGGTGGCTATACCTGCTGGTCTTGCAACTCCATACTCTTTCCAAGACATTACTAGAAACAATGAATAACAGGATATATTGCCAAAACCATTAAAACACAAATTCAAAGTCTTAATATTACCAAATATTATTAAAACGGAATAACAGCAGCCATTTAATGAAAACATTGTTGAAAAATTTACAAGGCTATTTCCAAAATATTCAAGATATAACCACATTTTAACTATCAGCTTGGTATCGCAAATGCGTTTACGTATTTTTCAAGTTAAGGGTAATATGAGGTGGAGGATTTTCTTGAAAATCTTCTCGGAAATTATGCGTTTAAATACCAAGTCAAATATTTATCCAAATGTTCATTTTTGAGCATGCTGCTCGCAGACTCTCCCCTCAATACACGGTCATTGGTTTCTAAAAATAATTTGGGAATTCAGAGGACCTCAAAAGATGTATTTTCGATGAAATCTGATATCAAATGTTTGGGTGGAATACTTCCTCCATCTACTAGATACGTGGTAGAGAATGTAATACGCATTTTGTTCCGTACTCATTGAACGACAATTACATGAGCATTTTTCATTGTGTAATGCTAAACATGCGTGTTTCAACTACACCTAAACCAGTGAATTCAGTTTTAACTGTTTTCAATGAAAATAAAACATTTCTCTAAACATTCATGCAGAATTGACTTGGGCACTGACGCCACTATTAAGGAAAGTTAACATCGTTCTCGTAGTGCATTAACAAGACTTCGGAAGCGTAATATTTTCTCATTCACTTGCAATGGCAAACACCTTTTTACCAAACTTCTAGACCTTCAATATTCCTCCCTCTCTGGATTAAAGAATGAGTTTAATACTCTTTCACTTGATATTAATGGTCTGGTTACTGCAGTTTCAACGCATTAAATCATGTCGCGACTATTTGCATTTCTTTTTGTGAGTACGGACAAAGTGCCCAAGTTGTGAAATCGCCTTGCTAAATAACTGAGTAACCCCCTGCCTAAGTAATTTGCGCTTAAATAGTTTTTCTGTAATTTGCTGGAGTACTGACGATAAACTAATAATTGTCAATTTGTGATTTGGCTTGAACGCCAGCCCCTTATAGGCCGCGCCGTAGCCGAGTGGTTAGACCACTCGCCTCTCACCAAGACGGGCCAGGTTCGATCCCAGACGACCGTATGTGGGATTTGTGGTGGACAAAGCGGTTCAGGGGCGGGTTTTCTCCGGGTTCTGCGCTTTCCCCCGCCATCGCATTCCACCGGTGCACCATTTTCACTCCATGTTATCACCAGTGTCATGATCTGAAAAAAAAAGAAAGAAGAAGAAAAAAAAAAACCTTATATACGCCTACTTGGATCAGAGGTGGTCACGAGGCAACATTGCAGATTCTAGTTCAGTTTTAGATTTGAACTCTGCTATTGGTCGACATGGCAGCGCATGCGCAAGCAGACAGAACGGACGGAAGACTACATGTCGCATTGGAAAGAAGAACCGATTTTCAGAAACTTCATTTTTACCCCTTATTTCGATCCAGTTCATTTACACATACATAACCTAACCTCGATGAAATCTCAAAACCTGTCGTTCATCCGTCCCGTAGCCATATTGCATCCGTAAGCAATAGAAAAGGCTCAGTCTAAAACTGAACTAGAATCTGCAATCTCGATATCGAGTGGGGTAAGAAAAAAGCATCGCCTTAATGCGCAAGCTCCAAGCGCGTTCCTTTGTTCCCTTCGACACCTCTCGAAGCAGCTGCCAGCCTTCGGCCTTTTTTTTTTTTTTTTTTTTTTTTTTTTAAAAAAATACCGGAGTCTGACCAGGACTCCGGCACTGTATACCCTACTTTTATTTACCTTTTTTTTTTTTTCTTTTTACTTTGTTTTGCCGTATTATTACTGTTTATTACTGTTTTCTTACTTTTACAACACGCACACATATACACAAACATATAACACCCATGCCCAAGGCGGGACTCGAACCCACGATCCCCAGCGCTACGAAGCACCAAAGCGGGACGCCTTGGCGAGCGCGGCCATGGGGACCGGCTCCTTCGGCCGTATCACATTAATACTGATGAGGCGCCAGCTTTCCATTAACATGCACTCCCAGTCATGAAGTGCCCGTCAAGCTATCCAATATGGCTCTCGTTTCTCCACATTATCATTTCAACTTCTATAAACGTGGCAATGCTAGTACTACCATTCAAACAGTACAAAAATCTCGCAAATTATACTCGTTCTGAAGTATTCTAAGATAAGTCTTGCAAATTATCAGAGCAACACTGAAAAACTTTCGGACCACCTCTAGTTTATTGCTATTGAATTAATCAGTAGGTGGACTTTGGAAATGTAATTTCTGTTCTGTAGGGATACACGTGTAATCATGATGCAGGACAGATGGCTTCAGCTGTGTCCTTCGACTTTCTGGACAATCTATTCTATTCCGTTGGTGGAACTTTGTGAGTGATTGTGAATATCCCATCCATGTCTACCTGACGAATGAGGGAAACCACAAAAGTCCTTTGTTAGATTTTCTGGCACACGGGATTTGAACCTGCGCCCTCCTGAATGCGAGGAGTATTTCAAGAATGGCCAGAGATGAATAGTGTAATCAGTGACAGTATGCAGTGATGCGGTGCAGACAATTCAGTTCGTTAGCATCTGTGTCTGCGTTACATGTGATGCGTAACTTATTCGATGACTTCTGAGTTGTGTTAAAATAGGGCAGTGTTCATTTATGTGAATTTTTAAAATCAACAAGGCCAGTGACACTATTCAATACAGACAAATAATTTGTAATCACTATCCACATGATTTGCAATTCTCTCCCTTTTCTATTGGAAGTATACAGTTTGTTCGGGTAAAATAATCCAGTAATATTGAAGCAAACAACCTTAATTATACAGTGATGGCAGCAACTCTGACCTTAATTAACTCAAATTTGAATATTGCATTAAATTCTCATTCAGGGCCTGATTTTCAATCAGATAAATTATACCAGGAAGGTTGCCATAATACAGTATTGAACCTTTTACCATAAACTGAAGCTAATTTGGGTCTTAATGGGATATTCTGTCAAACTTGAGAGGAGCTTAAATTGGGTGAAATCGAGTAATTTTAGGATAGACATTTCAATACCATGAATAAAAACACCATGAAAACAATAGTCTAAAAAATATCTACCGCATTTCCTTAATTCTGAGCCACTCTATTATACGAGAGTAATAATGGATGCACAATAAAATGAGAAGTATTTTTGGTGAGCATACGTTTTATTTTATAATTGTTTACTACGAGGGTCGGCTGATAAGTCCCGTGCCTCACAGATACGGCGCCACTAGTCCAGTTAGACGGTAGCACCGTATAATTTAACTCTAAACTAGCTTGTATCCACAGTTACAGGTCAATAACTTGTTTAGTTTTCGAAAGACAGCATTTGCATTTGAAAGGCTTAACGCCTAAAGAAACCAAGGAGGAAATGGACAGCACATTGAAAGACTCTGCCCCTTAATATTCAATGATTAAAAGGTGAGTTGCAGAGTTTAAAATGGGACATACGAACACTAGAGATAAACCTCGCTCTGGACGTCCTGTAGAAATGACAACTCCAGAGATAATTGAAAAAATTAATCGTTTAGTATGGAAGACCGCAGATTAAAGTTGTTTGAGATAGCAGAGGTTGTAAACATATCAGAAGAACGTGCAGGTAATATTTTGGGCTTACACAAGGTATATGCAAGATGGGTACTGCGTTTGTTGACACCTGATCATAAGTTGCAAAGAAAAATTGTTTCTGTTAAGAATGTAGAGCTCTACCGTAAAACTCCCAGTGAATTTTTTAGACGGCTTATTACCATGGATGAACCTTGGATACATCACTACACACCAGAAAGTAAATCACAGTCAAAACAAGGCCGCGCCGTGGCCGAGTGGTTAGACCACTTGCCTCTCACCTAGACGGCCGGGGTTCGATCCCAAGCGACAGCAAGTGAGATTTGTGGTGGACAAAGCGGCGCTGGGGCAGGCTTTCTCCGGGTACTCCGGTTTCCCCCGCCATCGCATTCCACCGGTGCTCCATCATCATTCATGTATCATCAGTGTCACCGCCTGCGGTGCCATAAGTAGTTAAAGCGGGCGTTAAACACTACAAAAAAAAATCAAAACAGTGGATTGCGCCAGAGTTGAAGGAGTTGCAGGTTCAAGTCTCTGTAGATATCTTTGCTTTTATGTGGTCTCCTTTGTTTGAATTTTATAATGAACCGTTCATATTTTGCTGCGTTGCTCAATCTTTTTTTTTTTGTCTGACAAAATAATTGAATGTACTAGGTGCAACGGAGAACGCATCAATAATAATTGCATTGAACACTTAAGCGGGCACACTTCACCGTACCTCTCGAAGAGTTTATAAAATGCAGTGTATCACACATTGACGTGTTATGTACGATTGTACAGATCAATTTATGAAACAATATTGCTATGTCAAATGAACTTCAAATGAAATATAAAGTAAACAATCATCTCTATAGTAAAACAAGTATGCGCCTACATAAAACGAGCTATGTACTAGAAAGGAAAGTATATTCCACCTTTTCATCTCTGCATGAAAGGCAAACAAAAATATACTTTGAGAAATAATAAAATATTCGAAGAACAAAATACAACAGGTTACCAGAGGAACCGTTCGATGTGACGACCTGCAACATCCCTACAGAGATTGTACCTAGGAAATACAATCCCGTAGAACCGCAGCAATTGAAGGATTAAAACGATATAATACCTATCTACATAGATAAAACCTAAGTACTGCTGTTCCAATTCTAACAATAGTAGTATTTTTTTTTTCCAACGCTTAACTCCAAGTTTAGTTTCTACGTTTCAAAGCATGTATTACACAATGCCTTTCAAAAAACCGAATTGTTTTATTAAGTTAATCTACTGAAAAACAATTACTGCATTAGATATCGAGCGTTATGCAGATTTCATTCAGTCATTTGGAAGTAGTGTGTCCTGGAGGATTTATCGTCATGGCTTCAAAAATATAAACTAAGCACATTAGTGCTGGTCAAATTGTGTATCTCTTTGAGAAAAAGAACAAAATTAAACAAAAACAAACACAAAAAACTAAACCACAGAAGCTTCAGAGAGCGGTGTGATCTTGTTAGTATTGTAGGATTCAATTTGACCCACCCACCCCCAGTATGTTATAGCGGACGACTCTAACTGCATATGATCTGAAATCAACCGAAAGGTTATCAGCGGTACACCCTCAAAGAGCCGGCAATCTTGCCAAAACTGCAAGCCCAATAGTTTTAAATTTCTTATTGACTGTGCTCCAATTCTGCATTCTTTTGACTGCTGGCATACAAATTAAGCATTCTGATTGAAAATAGGACGCACAAGTCCACGTTCTTTTGAATCCAGAAAACAAGTCACAACTTTGACATTTGGCAAAAGACACAATAGGTTCAGCATCTCAAAATGTTTAGCTAGGGTCCCTCTATAATCCTCCCAATTTGCGCGGTTGAATTTTGGAAAGCGTACATGGTTTTAAAGTGATCTTGTGCAAATGTGCATCTGTATTCTGAGGCAATTTATTTGTAATAATTCATTAAACCAACGATTCCCAACCGGTGTGCCCCGGCACCCTAGGGTGTGATTGGCTAAAGGATGCCGCGAGATATTCAGATAAACAAAACAAAAAAATACCTTCTACTGAAGCCTTAAGTCTTGTAAGGCCTTGAAATAAAATAAGTCAAATCAATTACTCTCATGAACGGCAGATGGTGATAGTGGTCGATTCATTTCAATAATTCAGTTATATTAGTATCCCACAGATGGCATTACAGCTATACCCTGCCGAACATTCCCGAGACTACTCGCTTCCTCCCGAACATTCCCGAGACTTCGACAGATGAATATATAAAAGTGTACGCCGCTTGGCGCTTTCAGGACCAGCCAACAGTGTAATAGCTGAACAAAGCACTCCCCCCCCCTCCCATAGGGAGAGGTCTATCAAAATTCACCACCATATTTAAATAAATGAATAAATAAACACCAGCAGAGCAGAGGAAAGGATGCTGCTCCTGAAAATGCAACCGCTCGAGGAGCCTTCCAGCGCTACCTCCTTAACACCAACACTCGAAACCTCAAACAAAACCTTAACCATCACGTCATTCCTGTGGTTAAACCCTTACCAGGGTAGGTACACAGCCACAACACCCAGGCTCACCATGAGCCTACCAGACACGCACGCACGCACGCACGCACGCACGCACGCACGCACGCACGCCTTCAGTTGTCTTCCTCGCGTTGATTCACAGTGTTTAGCTATGGATAAGTTCATTGTTAAACGTAAACGCCAGGACAGTGAAGGTGAACAGTCGGCTCCTACTGCTTGCTTTAAGAAGCCAAACCTTACAGTTTCTCCCGGACCGTCGAATTAACCACATAAAGAGGACAAACGAAAGAAAAGAACATACCAGGACAGTTACTTAGCGTATGGATTTAAGTGGAATAACAACGAGGAAAACCCTATCCCTGTGCGTTTAGTTTGTGGCGAAACACATAGCAACGAGGCCATGGTACCTAGCAAACTGAAGCGGCATCTTACAAAAAAGCATCCTAGTGTGTCACAGAAAAGTGTAATGTATTTTTCACATATATTAGTAGGGGAGAAGAAAACAGATGTGCGAATGGTAAAGAGAATGACCATAGGTGATACTACTCTTGAAGCCTCATTTAAAGTAGCAGAACTGATAGCTAAAAAAAAAGAAACCTCATACTCTTGGACAGGAAATCATTGGCCCTGCATGCCAAGTTATAGTTTCAACAATACTTGGCGAAGGAGCAGCTAATCAAATTTCGAAAGTTCCTCTGTCCAACAACACAATCAGCCGCAGGATATCCGAAATGTCATGCAATATCAACGAACAAGTCACGGAGAAAATAAAAACTTATAGAACATTTGCTTTGCAAGTAGATGAGAGTCTCGATATTGGTGACAAACCGCAACTCCTTGGTTTTATCAGATATATTGACGAAAAATATATTAGTCAACAGTTTCTGTTCTGTAGACCGCTGGAGACTACAACCACAGGCCATGATATTTGCGTTTCTATTAATTCCTATCTCAATGACCATGATCTTTCATGGAAAGACTGTTGTGGTACATGTACAGATGGGAAAATTAAAGGTTTTACTGCCAGAGTTCTCAATGAAAATCCATCCATTATTATATCTCACTGTTTTCTGCATAGAGAGGCATTAGTCGTGAAAGCGTGTAATGAAGATTTTGCTGAAGTGTTTAACCAAGTTGTGAAAATGGTGAACCATATGAAGTCTCGACCTTTAAAGTGCAGAAATTTTGAACAGTTATGTTGCGCAACGGATGCAGCTCATACCTCTTTGTTACTTCACACAGAAGTAAGGTGGTTGTCGCGGGGTCGTGTATTGAACCGGTTTCTCGAACTTAAAGAACAGCTAAAAACTTTATTTAAGGATGAAAATCAAGACACATTTCATGAGCTCTTACTAAGCGATTCTTGGTGTTTTAAACTGTCGTATCTGGCAGATATTTTTCATAAGCTGAATGAACTGAATGTTTCGATGCAGGGTCGACATGAAACAATAATCTCCTCAACCAATAAAATGAAAGGTTTTAAAAGAAAACTTAGTTCTTTGAAGTCTGCAGTTCAAAAAGGAGATTTGTCGAACTTTCCATCTCTTCTTAATGTGGCAGGAGATAAAGATCTGGGTAAACTGAAAGACCGCATTGTGATCACTTATCAAGATTGTAAGATGCAATAGATGCGTACTTTCCAACTATTTCCACTACGAATCTCGACTGGGTTGTCTCACCATTTGATTTCGTAGATAGTGCAGAGGAAATAGATTTCACTGCTTGCGAACGAGATGAATTTATTGATCTTTGCGCTGATTCCACACTCAAAGGTAAGTTCACCAAGAGTGAGGCGTCGGTGGCTAGTTTTTGGCTTCAACGGAGAGAGGAGTACCCTAACCTAATGAAGAAAGCAATTAACGCACTTTTGCCCTTTTCAACATCCTATCTATGCGAATAAGCTTTCTCTGCTATGGTGACAATAAAATGCAAAGCAAGAAATAGACTGAATAACCTTGAGGATGATTTGCGTGTTTCACTGTCAACTGTAAGACCCGACATCACATATCTGTGCTCTAAGCATCAATCACAAGTTTCACATTAATCATTAATCGAACAAAATTTATTGATGTATTTTTACTCAGTGATTGTAGTAAAGTTTACTGTATTATGTTATGGTGTACGTTATTATTATATAATATTTCAATAAATTAACATATTAAGCTTAATTTTCTTTTAATTCAAGGAAGGGTGCCGTGAACTTCAAAAGGTTGGGAAACACTGCATTAAACGCTCAATACGCAGAACCTCAAGAGCATCTACAATTTGAATATTAATAGTTTTATATCCTCTAGAATTACATGGAATTACCAGTTCGCGAGAGTGCAAGCAAATGTGTTTAAAACATATTAATTTCTGAGAAAACCAAATTCAAATAAATGTGCTCCTTTGTGAGTAACTAGAGGCAGTATGCGCCACAGTCACTGGACTGCATTCTAAATTTTCTCCCTTTTTGTATGCAGTAATAAAATCGTTTTAGCCTTTTGGAGGTAAAAGAATAACGAAAAATGTTCGATGTAAACGGTGTTTGGGATTGGAGGACTTCGTAAAAGCTTGAAATATTCTCCACTAAATATTAAGATTGGTTTTACCCACCTTTCGTGTTGATTTATGACTCTCTCCCTTTCCTTTACATAATTATTTTATTTTTACTACCTCGACTGCGTATGTACAATGAACATAGTAGGTAGAGGTGTTGTTTTGCAACCAAAAATTCGATAGCGAGATTTCATCGGAAGTTAATGTTTTGCGGCCCCCTGAATTCAAAAGAGCATTTTCAGAAAAATGTCCGTGAATGTGTGTGTGTGTGCGCGCGCGCATGTGTATGTGATGGGGGTCAAGGCAACTTAAAATCGATAAATAGATGGTATTTAAGTACAGTATCTTCCAAGGATACGAGACAAAGATTTTCAGGAAAATCCTCCTTCCCGCAATTTTCCTTCGCATGGAACATTTTTCGAAAATTTTGCTTTTCTCAAAAATAGCTGTAACGATTTTGGTTAAAATAATATATGTTTAAACATTTTATAACAAACGAAATGTATATCTTGAATTTTCTGGGAATAGCCTCTAAAGCTGGAAGATTTGTAAAATTCGTAAACCGTAGGAGATGGACAAAAAGTTACTATACAAAAATATAGATATTTTAAAGCACACAATTTATGTAATATAATTTTTTTTAAAGAGTCAACTATTTTCGAAACACTCCTCGTTATTGCTTTCAATTTTAAGCTACTTAAAGTGTTCATTTGTCTGTTTTACTCCTGAGCATGCAAAAGAAAACCGAAGAATAATCTTTTGTAAGATAGTTTGTTTGTAGAAGAGGCAGAGAAAGTCATTCGAATATTTTTATTCAGAGCGCTCAAATTGTGTTTATTACGGTGAAATCCAGAAAACTTGTTTTCGGACGAAATACTTCATTTTCCTACGATAGATGTGGTAAATGAAGTAATAAGCAGAACTAAAGGAAAAATCCCCCCTTTTTTTAGGGTGACCAAAGACGAGGCCCAACATAACAGATGTCTCCCCCCCCTCCCCCAATCAAGCTTGACTTGCTTTCGACTACGTATATTTTTACTGCTCTTTCTCAACTCGAACAGACAACGATGATTTACACAGTTAACATGCAATATAAGATATATGACTGAAAGAATCGCCATCATTAGCATTTTAAGGCTGGTTCACAGCAACCGGTAGCCATAACCAAAACGAGAACGGTGTGTTGAAATACATGTATTTCAATGAAAGCATTTACAAATTTATAATTGACGGGAAGTCTTCCCGGGCCCCGAGAAAAAATCCACTTTCGACTGAATTTTTGTCTCTGGAGTGTAGTAGTGTATCCATGTTTCATCCACAGACGCAGAAACTCGTCAGGATTGCGACGGAAAATGCCAAACCTTCCGCTGAGAGTAAACGCGACACCCATCTTGCCGAGACCTTTGTCAGATCTAATTTTTGGTGCAAAATTGTGAACACTCTATCTTGTGATATGCCTTTGCCCTCTACTACAATTTCGCAAACTTTGATTCGTCGATCAGTCAATTCTGGATTTTGTCAACTATTTCGGAGGAAGTCACTTCTACTGAACGTCCGGAACGATGTTCATTATTTGTGGATGCACGGCCACGTTTATATTCATTTATCTAATTATAAATTGTTATATATATATATATATATATATATATATACATATACATATACACACACACACACACACACATACACAAATACGTTACCGGGTTATTGTGAAATAAAGTCCTCTGTCCTGTATGACTTCTCGTTCTCGGTTTCGTATATTCATTTAAATATGCAATTACAGCAAAATATATTAGAAAATTAAATTAATTTTGCATCAAATTTTTACTTCTTTTTCCAGTTATTAAGTCTTTTTGTAGGTTATTACTTTCTCTACACGTACTATGTACATTGTGTATATAGAAGGTATTGCACTCCACCCAAATATTCGATACCAATATTTCACCGGAAATATATGTTTTAGGGTCCCCTGGATCCCCCCCCCCAAAAAAAAACATTTTCAGAAAAAGGTCCGTGTGTGTGTCCGTGTGTCTGTGAACGTTACTCAAAAACGAAAATACGGTAAAATACCAAACTTGGTTAAGTTCAGTGTCTTCCAGGGATGCGACACGAAGATTTTCAACGAAATCCCCCACCCCAAACTACCCTTTACATGGAACTTTTTTCGAAGATTTTGATTTTCTCAAAAATGACTCTTACGATTTTGATTAGAATATTAGAGCATATTAAAGACATTTACCTGAAAAATAAACTGTATATCTTGAATTTTCTGGGAATAGTCTCTGAAGACTACTTTATTCTGGATGAATTTTACTGAATTTTGCATAGTAGCTAAACCGTAAGAGATGGACAAAAACTTACCACACAAAAAATGTAGAGCATATTAAAACACACACGTTATGTTATACATTTTTTCGTAGAGTTGATCGTTTTTTTAGATATTCCTTGTTTTTAGTTTCAGCTTTGAAAAACTTTTACTTTTCTCCTACAGGAATTTGTCAATTCCTGTCCATACAAACAAAGGAACTTCAATCACATACCAACCAGCTATCACTTTAACCTATTGTACTCCCTTATTTCGCTTCTACTTTCAAGGAAGCAAGTAATAAGGCTATTTTTGCTAATTTTTCCCCATTAGAATGAAGTAAATAATGTTTCAGACTTTCACAAGGTCTGTGCAAGATGGATGTTGCGTTTGACACCTAATCAAAAGTTGCAAAGAAAAACTGTTTCTGTTAAGAATGTGTAGTTTTACCTAGAATTCTCAGTGAATTTTTGAGACGGCTTATTACCATAAATGAAACTTGGATACATCACAACACCTCAGAAAGTAAATCACAGTCAAAACAGTGGATTGCGCCAGATGAAACAGACTCCAAAAAAGGCAAAGTCAATTTTGTCAGCTAACAAGGTTATGGCGAGTGTTTTCTGGGATGCATAGGGAATTATTTTTATTGGTTACTTGGTAAAGGATAAAAGTATCACTGGTGACTACTACACAAGATTGCAACGTTTGAGTGATGAGATGAGGAAAAGACCTTCGTTCAGTCATCGCAATGGAAAAATGTGCGAATTAAAGTTCGTATTGTTTGAATATCCACCCTATTCGCCCGATCTAGGACCCAGTCACTACCACCTGTTCCCAAACCTCAAAACATTTCTTGGAGGACGAAGAGTTCACAGCAACGAGTAGGTCATTGATGCGGTAAACAGCTATTTTGAGGACCTTGATGAATCGCACTACAAAGTTGGTTTAATTAAATTAGAACACCGATGTGACAAATGTATTAGCCTTTCTGGAGATTATGTTGAGAAATAAAGCATAAAAAATGCTACTTTCATTGAGAGGCCCGGGACTTATCAGGCGACCCTCGTATTATACGTTAATATATCCGAAGAGAGTTAACAAATTTGCATTTTTATTGCTGCATGCAGTAAATATACTATACATAATTATTATATTGTTATATTATAGGTTAATATGTCCGAAGAGAATTATCAAATTTGCATTTTCATAGGCCTACAGGCGTAGTCTAATTGACCATCAAGTGAGAGAGAATGACTTACATAGAACACAAACATACAACACTAAGCATTAATGGCCACAGTGGGATTCGAACCCGTGACCCTTTCGCGGCAAACGGTCAACTCCAAACGCGCCAACGACCATGGCAACTTGGGCCTCTCGGATAATGCACATACAATGGCTACGCAGAAACAAACCTGTGTAGGCTAAGATATGGTTGTTCACATGCAAGCACAACTTCTTAATTTGGCATATACAGATCAGCCAAAGTTCGGTCGGTCCCTGCACAAACGCAGCAACTTGAGAAGGAGCAGTAACCGCTACCGCTGGTTGTTTACATGGCTGACTTCACTTGTTTCTGCGACCTTCAAACGCAGGTATTCCCGGAAGCCAGCACCGCACGCAATATTCGCTACAGTGTAAAGAACGCATAACCTTCTTCTGGCATCGGCAAAGGTCTATAAATACAGCGACTGGCACGTCATGCGTAATTATCCCCCCAAACATTCAAATTAAAAGCGCATTAAAACAATCGCTGAAGATGTACATCATTCACATGACAGAAAAGCCTCGTTTACAACTATATACGCTTTACCTCCATTATAACGTTTCATATGTACACAATCAATACATGTCCTTAAAACTAATACATCAGTTTGCAACTATCACGCACCTTTTGCAACGAATAATAAAACCTCTAAAACTATTTACCAGAGTGGGGCATAAGCAGCTGGCGATTTCTAGAATAATTATTGCCCTTTTTTCTCTTAAAACATACCTTTTATATTGAGAAACAATAACTCTCCCTACGCCCGCGTGCCGGTTGGATCACTGGAAAAGCTAGCTGGCAGCGAATGTTTTATTAAAGGGTTCCAGGATCAATTCCCGAATGGGGCGGGGAATGTTTAAAATCATGCCCTCCGTGGCTAAGGTGTTCCCAAGTTCGCGGGTTCAAACCCGGCGTGGGACGATGGATTTTTTCGGCGTTCAATTCTTAGCTTGGCTTCCTTCGGAATGTATTTCTGGTAAAATCTAGACATCAAATTTTTGGGTGGAATGCAGAACCTTCTCTATTCACTATGTACATTGTGAGAAATTAAAAAAGAAAGGAAAAAAATTATGTATAAATTGTGTATATTAATGAAATCTGTATTTTTACTTTCTTTAGCGGAATATACAATATAAATAGTGGATAGAGAAGGTATTTCACCAAAAAATTCGAAGTCGAGATTTCACCGGAAATATGATTTGAGGTCCCCTGAGTCCGAAAAAACATTTTTTGAAAAAGGTCCGTGTGTGTGTGTGTTTGGACAGCATAGTTGAAAAAAAAACAAAAAAACTATTGAATACCAAACTTGGTATTTATCTTAGTATCTTCCAAGGATACGACACAAAGAATTTCAAGAAAATCTCCCCACCACAACTACCCTTTAAATGGAAACTGTTTTTAAATCCCCCCCCCCGTATATTAATGACATTTATATCACAGATAAAATGTACATTTTGAATTTTCTGAAGAGCGCTAAAGCTATTATGTTTTATTTTGCATAACGGTTAAATTGTGAGAGATAGACAAAAACTTACCGCGGAAAAAAAAAAAAAAAATGTAGACCTCGTTAAAACACATAATTTGTGTCATACACATTTTTATGTAGAGTGGGCCGTTTCTGAGATATTCCTTGTTATTGGTTTCAATTTTAAACTAATTAAACTTTTCTAAAACGGAAAGTGACGTTTCGTTTCATCTCTCTTCTTTTACTGCAGGTCATGCAAAATGAACCGACTTTAATTGTTTCACATAGTACCTGCTTTTAAAAGATTTGACTTGATTTATCCTAACGTATTCCTTATGTCCCTTCTACTTACTAGGAAGCAAATAGGACAGTTTCTGCTAATGTTTACCTTGATTAACATGTAGATAAAAGAATAATCTTTTGTAAGGAAATTTGTTTGTGCAACAGCTAGAGAAGGTCTTGTGAGTGAAACACACAAGCTTTTTTGTGCAATAGGTTTTTGTTATCTGTTACAATTTACCAGTTAAACAAAAGTTATAGAAAAATTATCCAGAAGTTTTCAGAGGCTATTCACAGAAAATTCAAGATATGAGTTTTATTTGTCATGTAAATCGTTTTAATTTATTTCCATGTAAAGGGCAACTTGGGGTGGAAGGATGTTCCTCAAAATCTTCGAGTTGCATCCTTGGAAGGTGCTGAACTTAAATACCAAGTGCGGTATTTTACCAACTTTTCGTTTTTGAATTATCGTGTTCACAGACACGCACATACACACAGGCCTTTTTCTAAGAATGCGTTTACTTTCTCTAGCACATATGTACAGAATACATGGTCGTTTGAGAAGGCATTGTGTTCCATTAAAAAGTTCGATGTCGAGATTTCACGGAAGTATGTTTTGAGCTCCTCTGAATAGAAACAAATATTTAGAAAAAGGTTTGCGCGTATCTGTGGGCAGCACAGCTCAAAAGTGTGAAGTACGAAGTATAGCTCCACGTACAGTGTGCCAAATATGAAGGGGACTATCTCACGTATGGAAGTTGAATATGCCGCGGTGTCGGTCGGTGAGAGAGATGAGATCCTTTTCTCAGGGCGCTATCAGGGATTTACAGACTAATAATCCAGGCCACATAATACGCTAGGTAACTTTTTCAAAATAATTCATTACTGAAACTTAACTCTGTTTATGTAACTGAAGTTTATTTCAATCCCACTTGACAAATAATTCACGCAATCGCAACCACCAGTGCTTTGTGCGTTTCGTCAAAGTAAAATCTATCTCCCGATTTAATTCCGACAAAATATATTCACTTTCTCGGACGAAATGTTAAACCACTTCCAGATTCTACCTTTACGTTGGTGGAAGTCAAATAAATTCCATTCCAAATACTTTCGCGTTATCCAATTAACGCGTAAAATCAACAATTCGTGTCGTTTCCCAGTATTCCCCGACTAGGAAAACCAGATCGACCTCACTCAACCAAAAATTGTCCTCGAGTGCCTCTTTCTTGATTCAAACTAGCCTATTTTATACATAAACTAAAAATTTAGAGGTAGTAGCCCTTTACACAAACCTGGAGCACAACTATAGTTTTCTTAGCATTACTTGCGGTTAATTCACTTTTTAACTCTGTGTGATTAGCAAGCATCAAGTTTACTTTTTTTAACTCAGCACGTATAGCCTCAATTTTGTTGTTCGTAGAATCACTTTGCTATTTATATCATCACTCTTTAACTGCTGCAATAGTTTTCAGCGTCCCGTCTGTACTGGTCGTTAAAGACCGCTTAATTTTGTTAAAAGGCCTCTTATCAGGATTGAGGTTGTTTTACGTGCCGTAAATCTACAAGGGACCACCGGCTTTACTTCCCTTCAGAAGGAAGCCAAGCTAAGGATTTTTACATCCGAAAAAAAATGCATCGCCCACCACTGGGTTTGAACTCAAGATCTCGCTAGCAAAGAAGGGTGCGGGTCTTGAGTTTGTTGGACCTGAGCTCTTCTGAGGTGTATCTTTCAGAAATATCAAGTATGAAATAACTCAGTTTACAGCGAGGGCTCATTTTGAGATGTGGAAAAAACAAACTAGGTACTGCCAGACAGGCTCATGAATTTATTTCTGGGCCTGGAGGTAAACTAACAAGGCTCAGAAGTGTTGTTGACTATGTTCCTGGCTACAACACTCTAAAATGGCCTCCATGTATAGACTCATCAGATTTATTCGGCTTTTGCCGCCAGTCGTTTATCCACACATGAGTTCTATCAAACGCACTATAGCTTATTTAGTTCTATACTATCCAGCGAATTTATCAGGAATTGCATCTTGCAGAGGACTAGCGAACGAGTAGAAGGGATGGATGTCAACATTTTCGAGGTCACCTTAGTGACATGGAACTTGTATCGTACCTTTCCAATATTTACACTTGGCACATTCACTTGCGTCTCGTAAACTCGCAATCATAGCGTTTATGCTTATAGGTAACTCAAATAATTGGAGGTTTGTGGTAACGTAGAGGGCTTTAATGGAACAACTTTCCCGTTACACTAAACGCTTGTCCATACTCTTTACAGCAGTATATGAAAACTGACTTACATAGAATAAATTAAGAAAACACACAAAAACTAAAAAAGGCACAAAATGTCCTAGTAAAAACAGTTCTACACCGCCCAGTACATCAACCTATTTACAAAGTTGGCAATGCATTCAGTCGAAGGTTCAAATCCGCATCTCCCCTTTGAGACAAGAGGCTCGCTAAACTAATGACGTCATGTATTTAAATCCACTGGCGCTAAAGCACGAATAAATCTGAAGAACCAGTATATTTGGACTTACAAAAAAAGACACTAAGTAGGAAATTCGGGAAGGATGTTTTTAAACCCTCCAGATATATTCTATGTGTACGCGAAGTATTAATTTCTCATGTCATTTAACGTGAAAGGAGAAAAAAAAAGTTCTTGGAAACTAGGACATAATTTGGGCTGTATCAGTCATTGGTGTTTTAGGTTTAGTTGAATAAGTGCATCACATATTTGCTACACACCGAGGCAAGATTTTGTGTTGAAAATTATTTTTAAAATGCATTAATATTTCAATTAGGTGTTTATATTAAATATTTTACACAAATTCTGCTATTTTTTCGGGCAGAAATAATGAGCAATGATACAACAAATGAAAATTGACATGCAACTAAAGTAACATAAAACCCATTTTTTCCAAATTCAAAAACCTTTTATTCCAAATAAATATCATGAATATAATCAAATCAGACATAACTGTAAGCTACAAGTTCTCACATTTTCGTTTTGTTTTTATTTGTTTGTTTGTTTGCTTTTTAGTTGTACTGTCTGTCACACCTAAGTTATACGTAGAGAAATATCTTTCGCTGTAAGCATTTGATATCAGCAGCCAAAGACATTAAAGGGATTTTTCAGCAAAGGTGGTAAAACTCGTCTTTTGCTTGTTACATCTACCTAATTTATTACCGTTACCACCATGGCTTAGCTGTTCACGAATGGCACAAAGCTCAGTAACATGAAGCAAATCAGAATTAATACAACTAATTTTAAGTGAATTTAGTTCGATAATGCCGCTTTACATAGGTACATCATTGATATTTGATTTAGTAACTAGCGCTGAAGACTCAAACAAACGATCTAATGCTTTTATTAATATACTATTAGTTTCTTTTGCCAATCATACGGCAGCAAACTTATAAATCGGCTTCTATAGTAATATCTAACATTGGAATCTACAAATGATCTTGCTTTGTTTCCAAAGTGACCACCCTCTCGCATTTGGCTCTCGTGAGGTAATTCGGGATAAAACAACGTGAGCTATAGATTTTTCTTTACACTACACTTTTAATATGGCTATTACCAACCTCCAATTTAGAGAAATAATGCATTTTCTTGCTTGGTACCTTAATTTTAGTACCTTATAAGTATTTTAACTGCTAACTTGTTAACTCGAAACATTGCTTCACATTCTAGCTTTCATGGTACGTCAAAGTTTTATTTTTGCAAGTTGAAATAAATACACTTTCTATGGGAAATAAAACAGAATATATATCATTTATCACTAAAATTAATTGTTCTCAAAATGTGAAGAATCTTCAAACATTTGCGGAAAAAAACAAGCCTATACATCATTTAAAACTATGTTAAATACATATAAAGCACTTTGTTTCTTTAATTCAACAACTTTATCATTTATGGTTAAAAACAAAAGCTCTTGCCTATGACTATGCATAAATATGTGGCGCCTGAGGGCATAAGAAGGGCTATCAACCGTGCGTGAAGCCCAGATAAGGAGGCACAAGGACTCCAAGAGCCCACGCATATAGCTTTTTAGACCAGCCAGGTCGCAACGTCACAGCAATAGCTGTGTCCTGTAGGAAAAACTGTTACTGCCAGTGCTAATGCAACTTCAGCTGTTAATAATATTCACAAGAAAATAAATAAAAGCACCGATAAAATGCAGAATTCATTAGCTGAACAAACATACTCACACAATTCCATCCCACATGTCTATAGACTTATAAGGCACGCTTATATTCCCGGTTAGGACTTAATGTATTAAGTTAAGTTCAATTTTTTTCAAATTTAGCCGATTTCAATTTAAACTTTAGATGTGCTAAATTAAAATCGAGTGGTATTAGTAGATAGATAAAATCAGGCGGTTTTAGTTTGAGTGCGTGTCAAAAGAGCAGTCAGCCACTATGACTCACAGGGATCTGCCTGCAATATGCAATACAGCTCAGCACTGGAGCAAGCTATTGTACAGCTGAATTAAGTGTTGGAACGAACTGGCAGAAAGCGCAAGCACTTGTGATGACCTACGTCCAGTGGCCATGTGGTTAGTTCACTTGCCTCAACTTCCGGTTTCCCCCGCCATCGCATTCCATACATCATCAGTGTCATCACCTGCGACGCCATAACAAGTAAAACAAACTATTAAAAAAAAAAGAAAAAAAAAAGGGCTAGTGACATATTTGCTATTATGTTCCCTCTGCAGGCGTGCTCCGAGGTCTGTGGGTGAATACGCGCGAGTAATTCACAACGAGATGCAAGTGCAGACGTAACGCAGCATAAGCCCTGGAGCGAGAGAAGGCCATTCACAGTGCAGTAGTAAGTATATAACGGAAGAAGTTGACACGGATTTCTAGATCTATAAATTACATGATCTTCCAAAAGCAATGCAAGTTTCAAATTGAACACATAACCAACAATATCATATAAGAAAATTCAATGTTCTATAAATGAATAAATAGGTTATAAAAATTACATATAACTAACGCTCAGCGTAGTGACGTCACAATAGTTGTTTGACCATTAAATAGCAGAAAAACAGCATGTATTACAGAAGACGCTGTAAAATCTCGCATTGCGTCGTGTGCTGTTGAACAGCAGGCAACGCATAGAGGAAGGAATGCAGAATTCCCCCTCTACTTACCCAACGCAAAGTTGGAGTTTGTAAACTCTTGCATAGCGTGTTGCGTGTGCCTATGTGAAAGCTTACATTGAATAACATAGGTGCAAAGTCTGCACTTATGCTGCATGGGACTTTACTCAGCTGAGTTGAATTTGAACAGTCTGGCCTGAATTATCTACACACTTGCTTCTGTGTGCTCCAATGTTACCTATTCTGCAAGCTGCAATGAAAATTGCGCCAGTTTTTTAATAGGAAATTGTGCTCTTAATATAGTAGATTCCTTTGTGTAATATCTGGAAATGCGAGCGAAATATCATCTAAACTGGTGGGGTTTTAAGGAGGAAATTCAGCACAGACTTCGGCTTTTCATTTAAATTGGTTTCTTTCCGTCAAATAAAAACCAATTTTGGCCGAACTTTCAGGTGTCTCTCTCTCTCTCACAAACACAAGAGTGGACCATTTAAGTTCACACAATATCTCCAAAACTAAGTTTTGTAGAAAGGAATGAATAATAGTTACTTGATATTATGGCGGAAAGTAAATGTCATTAGTGTGTTTTATTTGAAGGACTTGTGACGGATATTTTAGGATAATTTAATTTTTGAATAAACTCCTCATAAAAATTGTATGAGGCACTATAAAATTGCTCTAACACCAATATAAATGATAAGGGGAATTCTGAATGGCTGGGTACGAAGAGCGCAATACGAGTATATCTTTGCTCTAGTCAATGCATGCAACTCTATTTTGGGAGTTGAACATTAGTGGTTAAAAAGCATAAAAGCAATAACATTAAAATACTAAAAATCTTCAAAATAAGTAAACCGTGTTATCATTCCTTGTGTACATTAGAAGATTCTGTCTATTCATTAGGTCTCGAGAATTTTTAAAAATTATATTCGAATACTTTGTTGCGTCTGCGACAGTTGGCGTGTCACAGCGATAACTACAACTAGCAAAACTAAATCAGGCCATCTTAAATCGCTAGGTCAAAGGAAGGGGACAGGTTAAAGGTTATCTTAAAGCCACGAGGTTATGACCCATGCACACTGCCAAGTCTGTCAACATGGAAAAAATCGCCTTTATACTCAATTTTCCAAGCAGTATGTCAAACATGCTGTGTGGAGAAGGTTTGCGAATTTATTCGCCTAAACGTAATATAAATATCCTTTATAAAATAACCATCAGCTAAAGCAACCCATTTGTCACAGAATGTTTTCAACACCATCTTAAAGCACTCAGGTCGGCAGAAAAAATGAACAAAATGGGTGAATGAATGCTCAAATTAATGTGGACCATACAGCTTAAAGCAACCCAAGCTACAGCTGCGTAGGCAAGTACATTTTCACTGACAAATGCCTAACCTTTTTAGAATTGACTGATGGTGATTTTAAGCAAACGTTTGTTTGTTCTAAAATGTGTTTGAGTAACAGTGTGGAAGTTTTTAAAAATCTATAACACCTCATTTTCTTAGAAATTTTGAGGTATTATTTTTCTGTGCAGAAGTATTTACATAACAAACTAAAGCAATTAAAATTTGTTCATAAGAAAATAATTAAATACTAATGCAAAGTAATTAGAGAGAAAAGGCGGGATATTGTTTCAGGGATAATAAGTTAGTAACCAGCGCTACGGAGATTGATGGCATCGGAGACGGGGGTGGGGCGGGGTCTGAACACACACTAACCGCTCACGGCTGGTGAGACTTTTGCTCCCGCCTCCTGTGTTTCGTCTTCTCTGTTTAAAATCCAGTTTTGAGAACACATGTAGTGAACGTAAGTATTTACGTACCCACGTGAGCCCACTACCAATTACCTTTTAAATACATAATTTTCAACATTAAAATGTGAACCTCTTATTCCAAATGCATCTTAGAGTGAATTAAGCTTATTATGAACCAGTTGCTTTTTCAGAAACGTTTTCAGAAATAGAGAAAGTGCAAATTTTAAAACTATTTTAATATTGCCTAAAATAATTAATATAATTCTACATAAAGCAAACTTACGCTTACATTCAATCGATTTAGTAAAAGACAGCCAGTGAACACTTGGTTATCCAAATTAATGTAAGAATGTATAAGCCTTTTCGATCCATAAACTAACAACCTTGTAAGCTACCCGGATCTGTAAGAAACTGTTTGCAAGCAATAAAATCGTTCGTTTCGTTACTCAGAAAACAAAAATATTTTAAAAATGTAATTTTTAAAAGCTGTTACCTAAAGTTTCCCTTAATGGCACAAGCGTGAAAGGCAGCCTATTTAAAATGCTAGGTTTTACTATGAAAGGTAAGAATGCATGATATAAATAAGGAGCTTAGAAGAAAGATAAGATAAACGTGTAAGAGTTGAGATACTTCAGGTTATGAGTTCGTCCTCACAAACATCAAATAAATGAACATTTGGTTCCCAAAGAAAGTATTTTTGTTCTTATTCTTGGCGATGCCTTTTCAAATACATCTCAGCACGATAAAGTAAGCTTATGATGTAGGACAAATCATCCTTAAGGTTGTTGACAATTCTGATGTCCAACTTCAACAACACTTGCCTAGAATGATTTTCAAGCACCTGCGAAACAATAAACTAGAAAGGAAGTCAGCCGATTTCAACGCAAGTATAGATGCCATGTGTCTCAAAACAGTCGAAATGAGATAAGCTCCTTCACTAGTACAAAGTTCAGAGAGAGGTCATAAATGTGATTAATTACAGATTCTGTGGCGAGATGATTTTTCTTTTTCTGTTCGGAACAGTTAATGTATATCACTTACAATATTTTGCCATTTTAACGTCATGACATGCACAAGGTCCAGTTCTGATAACATGTGCCGCGAACAAGTTGCCGGTTTTTACTTTCTCTAGCACGTACATACAATGTATATAGTGCTATATTCCACCCAAAAATTGGACACCAGTTATCACCGGAAATACACGTGTTTATACGCCCTGAATCCAAAAAAGCATTTTTAGAAAAGTGTTTGTGTTTGTGTGTGTGTGTGTGTGTGTGTGTGTGTGTGTGTGGACACCTTAACTCAAACTCAAAAAGTCGATTAAATACCAAACTTGGGATTTAAGTTTAATATCTTTCAAGGATGCAACACAAAGATTTTCAGGAAACCCTTCATCCCAAACTACTCTTTACATGGGCATTTTTTTTTAATTTTTTTTAAAAAAGCCTGACGATTTGGATTACACCAACATTATTATGACAATTTAGCTCAACTATTAAAGTGCCAATGCAATGGCAGAGATTAGTCAAATTCAACCAATCGCGATCATCTAACTGGAGCAATATTGTCGAAACATCTTATCGCAGCTGATGTTCATTTCTTTGAAATCTTGTTCCACTTGACGTTCGTTTAATCTCCTGTATTCAGGAGGCAGTAAAGAAAGAAACAAAGAAAAGAAGGAAGGAGGGAAAGAAAGAAAAGGGAAAAAATCGATAAACAAACATGGTCGAATGGTCATCTACCATTTGAGAACTAATGTATTACAATCATAACCTGATAAAATCTCCCTCCCTATATATTATAAATTATTAATAGTCTATTTCAGTCTTATCAAATACAACTCTGTTTTAATCTCTTAGGACAATTCGACAAACAATTTGAAAACACTCGTGGTATTAATCAAAATTGAGCATTACTGGACTTTTGTTTGCATGAATCACAGTGCTTATTGTAGGATAATGTTATTAGTTATGAATCAACGATCATATTATGAACGCAGATAATTAAGTATCCATTATTAAGCGTCGCTGCTAAAATATGTATGCAACTAATGGGATGAGCAAAATTACCGCTCTAAGTAATTACAGAACTTGGTTTATGCCTCGTTTTTGTAAAACATATAGGAGCAATAATGATGTGTTTCTCACAATTTCAGAAATAAGCATCATTAATTAAAACAGTTTGCAAATGCTATTAATTGGACTTTTCACATGGTTATTCTTGTATTTTACATCTTCTATAAAAATACCCCAATTAGCATTAAAATACCCATGCAATTATATATTGCACAATGTGTGAGAAGTTAAAGAGAATGCACGAATTTTTTAAAAAAGAAAAGTAGGACAAAAACGAGCGGAGAGAGCTTTATACCTGAGATTCGACAAAATATTTTTAACTTTCTCTACACGTACTGTGTACGTAGTGTATAGAGAAGGTATTGCATTCCACCCAAAAATTCGGTACCGAGACTTCACTGGAAATACACGCTTAGGGTCCCCTGTATCCTAAAAAAACATGTTTTTGAACAAGGTCCCATGTCTGTGAACACGGTAACTCAAAAACGAAGTTGATAAAATACCAAACTTGGTATTTAAGTTTAGTATCTTCCCGGGATGCGACACGAAGATTTTGAGGAAAATCCCCCCACCCTAAACGACCCTTTACGCGAAAAAAATTTAGAAAATTTTGATTTTCTCAAAAATGGCTCTAACGATTTTGATTACAATGCCTGTATTAAAGATATTTATATGGCAAATAAAATGTATATCATGAATTTTCGAGGAATAGACTCTAAAGACCTCTCTATTCTGAAAGAATTTTGCTGAATTTTGCGTCACATATAGAATTTTGCTGAATTTTTACCAATGAATTTTGGTAAAGCGTAACAGATAGACAGAAACTTACTACACAAACATATAAATCACGTTAAAACACATATTTTTTTTCCGTGAAATTGACCATTTCTGAGACATTCAAAATACTTAAACTTTTCTCACACGGAAAGTTGTAAACTGCTGGCCCTGCATAGAAACGGACTTCAACCACAAGGCAACCAGCTTTTAAGAGATTTGTCATTCCTTTTAGCCTTGTTTATTCCCTTACTTTCCTTCTACTTACAAGGAAGCAAGTAATTAAGACAATTTCCGCTAGTGTTTATCTCGATTATTATAAAGTAGATAGAAGAATATGCTTTTTACTTTCTCCATACGCACTATGTACATAGTGTATAGAGAAAATATTGCACTCCACCAAAAAATTCGATACCGAGATTTCACCGGAAATATATGTTTTAGGGTCCCCAATATCCAAAAAAAGCATTTTCACAAAAAGGTCCGCGCGCGCGCGCGCGCGTGTGTGTGTGTGTGTGTGTGTCTGTGAACACGATAACTCAAAAACGAAAAGTCGGTAAAATACCAAACTTGGTATTTAAGTTTAGTATCTTCCAGGGATGCGACACGAAGATTTTGAGAAAAAATACCCCCATCCCCAACTACCCTTTACATGGAACTTTTTTCGAAAATTTTGATTTTCTCAAAAATGGCTCTGACAATTTTGATTAAAATTTCGTATATTAAACATATTTACCTGACAAATAAAATGTATATCTTGAATTTTCTGGGAATAGCCTCTGAAGAGTAGTTTATTCTGGATGAATTTTACTAAATTTTGAATAACTGCTAAACCGTAAGAGATGGACAAAAACTTACTACACAAAATAATGTAGAGCACATTAAAACACACAATTTATGTTATATACATGGAGTTCGTCGTTTTTGTGACATTCCTTATTTTTGGTTTCTGCTATGAAAAACGTATACTTTTCTCATACAGGAACTTGTCAACTCCTATCCATATAGACAAAGGAACTTCATTGACATAGCAA
Source organism: Hymenopus coronatus (assembly GCA_030762935.1). Classification (NCBI taxonomy): domain Eukaryota; kingdom Metazoa; phylum Arthropoda; class Insecta; order Mantodea; family Hymenopodidae; genus Hymenopus; species Hymenopus coronatus. The sequence goes on along the minus strand of CM060895.1, from coordinate 109,648,194 downwards.
CCAGCTTTTGACTATCAGTTTAACCTACATTTGTCCCTTATTTCGCTTCTACTGACAAGGAAGCGAGTAATTAGACTATTTCTGCTATTTGTTCTGATTAGCATAAAGTAAATAGAAGTATAAGCTTTTTAAGAATTGTTTGTTGCAGGGATATGGAGAAAGTCATGTGAATGGTACACATCAGATTTTTAAGAATAACTTCTTACAGCGATGTAGAGAAAGCCATGTGAGTAGAACACATAAGTTTTTTTCATGTTATATATTTTGAAAACAAAGACGTAAGGTGCTGAAAATCATGTAGCCCGTCTGAAGTGGTCTAGCTCTGTGATTAATAAAGCTTGAGTTGCCAAGAAAGTTGATATGATGAGGGGCCGTTATCATCTTAAGTAGAATTAGCATGTTGGAAAACAACGCCATCTGGGATACCTAATGAGAAATTATAGCATGGTTCTATACGAGAAGTTGACAAAACTAGGTTTCGGCAGAATTTGTATATGCCACCCTCAGTGTGTGTGTGGGGGTGTGAATGAGTGTGCTGTATGTATACCTTGTTAGAAGGAACTTAAAACTTTATAAGTAAAAAATCGGCAATGCTGGGGAAAGAAAGAAAAGAAAAAAAAAAAAAAAAAAAATACAACTAACATATCCGAATGAAGAGTTGTTTGGGTGAGAAAGTTTCCTGAAAATCTCAACATTGTATCCTTTAAATGTAGGAACCTATATGGTATAAAATTAACCATTTATCAGCATGTTTTGAATTGTGCTGTTTACAAACCTTTCTTTTTCTTTTTTCAATTCAGGATGCTTCGAACATGCATTTCTGATGAAATCTCATTATTTGGTTTTTGGATTGAATGCAACGCCTCTTTTACTTCAGATAATGGTGTTCCTTTCCTGCTGAGTTTTCCGCTTTGCGCTTGTTAACCTCACTAGATGGTTCAACTTCATCAGCAGTTTGCGGTTAGTAGTACAAAGGAGGGATTATCTCTGAGATCAGAATTGGCCAAGGGATTTCCCACTAAGTACAACATGACAGTCGACCTCATTTGAAGCACATACTATCGTTGTAGTGAATGTTAAGTCTGTGATAAATATAATTGACATTTCAGTGTTTCAAGTTGAATATCTAGTTACCTGCAATGGTTCTGTCATCTGAGGCAGGTCATAGCATGGCGCTTGTCAGACAACACTACGTTATGTATTCTTATACAATGTTGGCTCAAAATGTCTACGCCAACAATTTGTTTTTTGTGTTAAATTACTCGAGTTAAATGAATCTGCTTAAAGGACACAACTTATTTAGATAGTTTCAATTTGAAAAGATGATCAAGTTTGTTTTTTCCCCATAGTTTTCCAACTAGTTACGTACTATTGCAGATACTTCGCGGAATAGCAACCGAGTTAAACTGGATTTGTCTGATTCCAATTTAACTCTGTTTCTATCCCGTGAAGTCATCTGTAATCAACACCGAGAAAGCTTCTTTGGTTACATACAAAAACCTTGGAATTATATTACCTAAACTCACCGCTTGCGTTGTTGTACTGTCGCTAATTGAAACCTCTCGCGCATAGGTAGGTTGAGGGCAAATGTGCTTTTTGCCATATGTTCAGTACACTTAAAAGGCTTTAAGGTTTAAGGGTATTAGGGTTTAATAATTAACATGTTGCACTTCTATGCTGCATAACTGTACCAACCACCGAAAAAAGGATTCGAGATCACTTTCCATCGGTAAGAATAAATTGTAACATTTGTGTTCCAAATTCATTCCGATTAATTTCTCGTGGGTTTCCTCGGTCACTAAGCGAATGATAATTTATTTTAGGTTCCTAATACATAAACTAGAATTATTGAGTAATTCATCAGCTGCTCTGAGACGCAATAAATTTGCGCCATCGAAATATCACAGACTATACTCGGTGCATTTTGCGAAAAACTGTTTCCATGAGAATAAAGGCAAGATTATGCTAAACCTTGACACAGGTCTTCAGTATTTAGTTTCCCTTCTCATCTGACAAAGCTAATGAGAACGCTAATTTCATTCTTATAACTATTTTGTATATGTTTCATTAGCATTAGAAGGCAGTGCTAAAATATTAGATTCAATATTATCATTTTTGTCGTAAATAAAAAAAATACCCGAAATCTCGATTAAGTTAATTTTTCAAATCTGTAATTTCAGACTGAAACACAAACCCACAAGGTGCAAAAAAGAATTTTGCAAAAGTGTTAGAACATACAGAATATTAGGTAATAATCGATTCTAATTTTAGATTTATTTATACATTTTTTCAGGAAGCACAGACCATACTCTCCTGTTGTGCACATATTAATATATCTATCTTATCTATCTAACTCAAATATACCACAAATACTGATAGAAAATGTTTACTTAACGTCTTGAATTGTAGAGGAACACAGGTACTTAATTTCAGGTATATTTTATTTTTATACTGTACGTATCATCTCTGAAAATGCAGTATCGCATGTTTTTTTTTTTATTCTGCTAAATCATTTTTTTATTTTTTTGTTTTTATTTATTTACATACCGCCTTTAGTAATATTGTCGTATTACCACTTTCACCTTCTATAACAACTGCTTAAATTTGAAATGTACATTAAAATTGTATTTCTCGATTGAGTATCGCATTCATATTTCCAGGCTCTTGAGAGTGGGGAATAAGAATAGCTTCATCAGCCTAGAATCGAACCCAGCATATTTTTCATTTTTAATTCAGCATTTTGACCACTTTACTGCAGAAACACCCTTAACTAAGCCTTTTTATAATTCTTGTTGACGACTTTGTGCATTAAAGTAAAAAGGAGAATGTATACAGGGAATCACTGAGAAGAAACTGAGAAAACGGAATTATAGCTCAATTATGCCCTCTGTGATGCTTACATCCTGTTCGTAAAACACTTTAAATACAGGTATACGATATTCAATTTCAATGCTATTTACTTCTGTTTTGTTCAGTTGTGGGATGAAATTCCGTCTAGTCAATGAAGTGATTTTATTCAACTTCCAACAGGACATTCAAGATGTAATCCCTGTACTTAGAAGCTGACGATCACAAAGCACGTGTTGTCGCAATTAGTTCCTACTCAGGTATCTTTGCGATGTATTATAGTTGTTTTAAATTTCACTGTTTTCCCATTACAACCAATGTATTGCGCGCGACCTAGGGAGTCTCTTGCCTCCACCGCACTTCTTCATTTTACGACACTTTAACTGGTGTGCGCAGCTAGGCGTGTAGTGGCTTGGTTACGTACTACTCAAAACAGCACGAATTCACGTTGTGCTTTTCTTTCCTTATTTTTACATAGCATATTTAGTTATTGTTATATGATACCAAATACATGTTTTGTACTATAAAATGTATTCAATGCAGTACATATTGTTTTATTCTTGAATATCAAACAAATACACCATTTGTAAACAGTTTGGTTAACCAGTGCTTACAAAAGAACAGATATGTTGTGAAATTGGAGGTGTTTTGATTCGTGCCAAATGTTTTGTCAGAGATCGATAAAAAACACATTTACGTCATATACAGTTTTTGTAGAATTGATAATTTCCGAACTTTTTATTAATTTCAATTTTATTATACTTTAACTTTTCTATATGGGAAATTGTCAACTCTTAACCATTCAAAGAGAACGAATTTCTACCACATAGCAACCAACTTTTAAAAGATTTGACTAACGCTAGTGTATTCCCTTATTTCTCTTCTACTAACATGGAAGCAAGTAATAAGTTGTTGCTAATATTTATCTTGAATAGCATGAAGTGGATAGAAGAGTAAGCTTTTTAAGAATAATTTTTTACAGAGATGTGGAGAAAGTCATGTGAATAGAATATATCAGATTTTTTCATGATAGAAACCCCAAAAAAATTAGAATATTTAAGCGAATAGAGTAGCTACATTTATATAAATTGTCTTCAAGCGAAAGGAGGTCGTTCGAATAGGAAAAATGTTAAATAATTGTTATGAAATCTTGAGTAGAAAGATAGGAAAGAAATGTGTTGTTTTAGTGTGCAGTCCAGATTTCAAGGTTGCACCATTCTATGGAGGAAAAGATCAAGACTTCGAACTCGAAATAGCCAAACTGAAGTTCACATCTTTACCTCATTTGAAATGGAACGCAGTTTCTCCAAAACTGAAGATAAGATTCTCAGGTGTAAACCCTGTAAGTACTTCATTGTTCCGTGTCGTATTAGGAATGCAAAAAAAGTGCGCTGAAAACTTTTGCGCAAGTACTGTTTAAAATTTATTGTGTGTTTTCCGGGGTTATACTAAAGAAAGCAGCATGTAGTATACTTGAAATTAATTTGCTTTTCCAGTGCCAGGCTAAACGTAGATGTAGGTACTCAAATTGGTATTTTCAAATACATACTACAGTTAATCAAGTTTTTTATAATTTAAAGTCACATCCTTTTATAACAATGCCTTATATTTATACAACTATATTACACAAATCCTATAAATTCCTAAATTGAACATAGCATCCTAATATACTGATAGATAGGACCTAATTTTAACTTTTTAGGGCCTAAACATTCGGGGCTTGTTAATTTATTATATTCGATAAGTGGGGCCCCAAGACAAAAGAGTGTTGGGCCTTATGAAACACCATACTTTACAAAACAGCAAATAGGCAGCAGGTACGATGAATATTATTACACTCGATAAAATGAGCCCTATGACCTTGGGAAACATGTACTTGCCAAAACGGCAGATATATGAGTTGGTGACCATTATTAGTTATTACGCAACGAAGTAAGACTACAATACCAAAGAGTGAAAGGTTTTGAAACTCCGTTCTCAACAGCAAAAATAGCCAGCAAGCATCATGGGTTGGTGACTATCATTGCACTCTGTAAGTAGGGCCCATGCTCAGAGTGTTGGGCCTTACGAATCAGCAGCTACAACTTGATGTTGTACCTTACTATTAGAACTCGGCGCAGTAGCGCTAAAAACTTAACATAGGCAAGCAAGCAAATAGGCATCTATCGGTAACTATAAGCGCTTAAGTAGGCATAGTCATTTATTCATTTATCACTTAAAACACAATTTGATGTGATAGAACGGTATAGCAATGTCAAATAGCCAATATTAAATTTACTTAATTTCAAGGTTCTCTAATGGAATGTAAACTACAAACATTGTTATCTTAAATTTTCTCTTCAGATGCTGTACATGTTTATTTATAGTAAACCCTATACTCCGTTTTAAGTAATTTCTTTTCTGAATAATTTATACAACCACGGAATATTGTGATCATTATTAAGTGTTATGTTAATGTTATTGTTAAAACAGGTCATTGTTGCGTCATTTTAAGGCAGTAATGCAGTTTCGTCCATGTGAGAAATAGAAAACAACATAGCCGTCGTATTAATGAAGAATACGACTATTTAATGCTAAAAAGATTGATTTTTACAGTATTACAACGATTAATAGTTTGTAACTGACTATTTAACGTAATTTTATTGAAGCAAATAACCACTATTTTAATATTGTCGAACAAAGCAATGCAACTGCTTACGTTAGGTAAGGAAAGCGCTATTACAAACTGCCTGAGGTTTATTGTCAACAATAAGCTCATTGGCTCAGAGCATGAAATATTCATTGCAATGCATTAATAAATAAACGACAATAACAAATGAAGTTGCGATAGGCAAACACCTTGATAAATTTTATCGTTATAAGAAATGCCATAATACACGATGTAGCTACAAGACACACACTATGCAAATATCAATTTTGGGGAGAATAAAATCTGTATAATATTACTCCAGTAAGCATGAAAAACACACACGTAACGCACATCCTATCATTCTAAACAAAGGGGAAAAACAGGCAAACGTAAATGCAGCCCTCTACTTATTACATTCGATAAGTGGGGGCCTATGACCATAGTATCAGGCCTTAGGAAACGTGTATTCGCACATCATAATGATTCTAAACTTCTCCACCTACTTGCCCTCCTCATATGGAGGACGTATACCCCCCAGAACTTGAAAGCCAATACATTGGGTCAGCTGCCTGTTGAGAAGCGGACTATGGATCTGATAAGAGTGTCCAGGGGTGAAGGATCAGCCCAAAAGTTGGTATGAAAGTGAGGAAGTAGATATCAAATTAAGAGGAAGGAATGACAGGAAAAATGATGCAGCAATTGGTAGGATGAATGGCGGGGAAACCGGAGGACCCAAGAAAACCCACCCAGACAAGCAAATACCTAGCTATGCTTATTACACTCAGTAAGTGGTGCCCATTAACAATGTTGGGTCTTATAAAATACCGTAACTCATACAGCGTAGTTTGGGGGGGGGGGAGGAATATTCTTGAAAATCTTCGTAAATACAGCACCTTTGAACTTAAATACAACGTTCGGTATATACTGAAATGGAGCCTTATTTATGAACGCTCCGTAACTACTGTGGTTCTCAGCGACACACTCTATGTTGGGCGAAAAGACCGCTTAATTTTGCTTGGCTTATATCAGGCTTTAGGTTCTTTTATGTGTCGTAAACTTACGACACAGGACAAACGACTTTTCCCCTCTTCCGAAGGAAGCCATGCCAAGGATTTTTATGCCCGAAAAAAATCCATCGTCCTCCGCCGGGTTTGAACCCAAGATCTTGGGTTCAAGAGGTTAGCATGGTATATGTTGGATATTTCTTTTTCTGATTTTCTGTTCACACACATAGTGGGTGGCCTTATCCAGACACTGAAGTTGGTACTTTATTTAGAGCTCGCCAGAATTAATGGAGTCATCGGACATTAATCTTGAAATGAGTTGGTGACTAAACCTTATTACACCAAAAATACCTAGATAGCTACTCTAAGAAGCGTTGATTACACCATTGCCAAACAAGCTTATGAAACGCCGTACTCGCCAAAACAATTTGTATTATAAATAATATAATTTATTTTATTGAATGGGAATTAGATTAAGATCTTCATCTATTGTTATAACTTTATTATTGGATTGAATATCCTTATTATTTATAAGTTTTGTAATATTAATTTCTTCATTAGTACTTTTATATAGTGAGGGTTATATAATGGGGGATGTTACTTTAAATCGGTAGCAGAAATGATGAGTTTATTAGCTACATTCGATAACTGATGCCCATAACCGAATAGTGTTAGGTCTTATGAATCACCACACTAGCTAGAATAATTTTACTGTACCTTACTTATACTCGGAAACAGTACTGGGTCTCATAAAACACGTTACTCGGGGGCCCACTATCAAACAGCTTAATAAAACACCGTTATTGCCAAAACAATTTGTAGGCAGCAGAATTATGAGTTGATGATTAAACCTATTACACTCGGTAACTGGTGCCGATAAACAAACAGTGTGGGTCGTAAGAAACACTCACTTGCTAAAATAATTAGTAGCAAAGTATCAGTCCGTACTACTTCTTAGTAAAACTATACGATGATTACATCTCTCCCTCCCTCCCTCACACTCACACACACACACACACGACAACTATCTTATTAAGTAGTTTAAGTGGCGATCCATATTTGAAGGTACCTTAAGTTGTAAGTCACCAGAATGCCTAAGTTTTGACTTCTTGAGATAATTGGGAGTTTAGCTTCAGAGATCCCTCGCCTACGCACTATTCGTAGTTCCAAACCACGTAGTTCCTATACTTATAAAAACATCCCTCGGCTACGCTTTGCGGCTTAGGGCTCCAGACGTTTGTAACAGATCAGTAAGTAACTATACAGCTCTAATGACAATAACAAAAGTACCAAAGCCAGATCATGTATTGAAGTAATGCCAAATGGTGTAACCAACGTATACAAATAATGTTATTTAATATACTCGGTAGATGGAACCCATGACCATAACTGTTTTTATAACCATGGGTTTTAGTGGTGCCCATAACCAACAGTACTGGGGCTTATGAAACACCGTACTCGCTAAAACATTTGGTGTGCAGCAGTAATGATGAGCTGGTGACCAAACACCGTACATTGGGTAACTGGTGCCGGGTTTGAACCCGCGACCTTGGGTATATGAAGTTAGCATGGGAACCATTACACCACGGAGGGCGACCCTCGGTAACTGGCACCCATGACAAACAGTGCTAGGTCATATGAAACACCGTACTCGCTCAACATTTGGTGCGCAGTAGTAATGAGCTGGTGACCGTACCTTATTACACTCGGTAGCCTACGCCCATGACAAACAGTGCTAGGTCATATGAAACACCGTACTCGCTCAACATTTGGTGTGCAGCAGTAATGATGAGCTGGTGACCGTACCTTATTACACCCAGTGACTTGCGCCCAAGACAAACAGTACTGTCTTATGAAGCACCGTACTCGCTCAACATTTGATGTGCAGCAGTAATGAGCTAGTGACCGTACCTTAGTGGGGTGATATGCATTATTACACTCGTTAAGAAGGGCTCAAGACAAACCAGTGTTGTGTCTTGAGGAGCAACGCAAATACTGAGTCGATGACTACACCCTAACAAAACAGTGCTGGCACTAATGAAACACCTTACTCACCATAACAACAGGTTGGTGGCAGATATGCGGAGTTGGCGACGTATTCTCCATAATAATGACTTCTACTGGGACTCATGACTATGGTTTGTTACACTCAACACCCACATAACATTTCAATTAACACGAAAGCACTTGCGCCCATGCGTATGCGACGGTAGCGCGACAAACACTGAACTGCACTAGGAGACTAACAAGAGCAGGTCTCCCTCCCTCCCCCCCCCCATCCCGCTTCAACAACATGACAAGCCACGTGATTATATGTCTACGTCCGCTCACATATGAACAAACGTGACATTGCTGGGCGCCATCACGATATACCAACCTCATTTCTTACGTGTTATCCCTGCGTTGCGCATTCCAACAAATATAAACAATATATAAAATGTCCCACATTTCTCTACGACGCAAAACATATTACACTGTATTTGTCTAAGAAACAAATGGTTATAAAGCAAAATAGGGCAATATTATTCTTCGGTGTGCGCGGAGAAACCTCACATGCAGATTTCACCAAAACGATTAAATAAGTAGATATTTGTTATTTACCCATTTAAAGTTACACCACTGCACAGTATATAGGTATACAGGGTATTGTATTCCACCCAGAAATTCGATACTGATATTTCACTGGAAATACTCCATTTACGGTCCCCTGTATCAAAACTAAAATTGAAGCTGTGAAATATATAATTGATTAACCTAATTGATGTGCATAATAGTTGCGTTTCACTTTACTATCCACACATGATGTTTTTGTTAATATACATAAAGGCGTTTACGCTTTGGAAAATATAAAAAAAAACAAAAAAACTTGTAACAGCTTAAACTAAGATCACTAAGCTAAATTTGCATTTAGTAATACAAATATGTCGAATTTCAACTGAAATTTAAAAACGTTTCTTTGGAACATAACTTTCTCATACCGTATTGCTTTTGTTATCTGACAAAAGAGGGTTGCAATGAACCCCCGACCCCATGTACGCCTACTATTCACGTCTATTACTTAAGTATTCATATATTTATGCACACTTAAATAATATTGTGTTAACCTTATCCTACCCCAATTAACCTCTTAATAGCGAATTTAAACCAAAATTTGTTACTGCTTTCTCCTGAGTCAAAAGGTCATGATTTCTTTCACTCGTCTAATAAAAAACACAATGGTGTCATTATTCTAGTCAGGTGAGATCAATATTAATTTTTAAAGAATGATTAGGTAATTTTACTCCTTTGACAAATCAAATGACGTACTTGACGTACTCAATGGTTGTCTAGTTGTTGCGGTTCATGCTAACGTCACTGTAAAATTAAACAGCCTTTTATATCATCGTGTATGTGGTGTTGACCTTCGATGTGCCAATTTGTTTTTGTGTCCAGATATCCGCGTCATAAAAATACAGGTATTAGGGCAGCTGTAATGCGATTAAAGACATGCTAGTATTTCAAGAAAATTATACATTGTATACTGGTTTGAAAGTTGTAGCATCGTTTTTAACACAAAGGCAAAGTGAAGCCGACATTCAGAATATATGAAACAAAGATTCCAAACAGTTGTATACTTTAGAGCATATCTCAATTCCCATCTTATGAAATCTCCAGTAGTCCAATCAAGTAGATTATAATCATTAGTTGAACACCAGAAAAAAACAAAATACTCATGTCCTTCAAAAAAAATCCAGCAAACATTACCCAAGGCTTATTTACAATTATGAAGTCTCACTAGGCGCTACAAACTGTATTTTTAAATCTAAATTACATTTTCTAACTACGTAAATTCCTTTGCTGCTTACCACCACCACTAAGGTAACTAAGGTATTGATTCCGACTGAATGATTCCATTTCAAGATTTCATAGAAAATGTGCATTTCGAGTACCATTAAACTAAATAAATTTAAAGGCCCTGTTATATTAAAAAACCTAATGTGTTCTGTTCACATGCTTTTCTCAACAAACTACTGTTAAAAAAGTTTATTCCTTTATCTACATCGTGACAATCTTTTCATTGTTTTTATTATTGCTTACTGTTTTGTGTATTGCAAAAGCACATACGGTCTGTGGAACCGTGCGATTTAAATGAATATACTTATTCATTCACATCGTGATCGAGATAACCTTTAGCAGAATTGGTTGTATTCATTTCTTCTAAGAGATGAGAAATAAGGTAATATACTAGGTAGGCTAAAGCGATTGTCAAATCTTTTAAAACGCCCGTCGCTATGCCAAACAATTGAAATTCGGCTCGCTTTGCACGGCCAGGAAGAAAACAAAAGAGAGATGAAACAAATAACGTATACGAAAAACTCTAAGAAACAAAATAATACCAAAAAAAAACAAAAAAAAACTGTATCTTAACGAGATGATACAGTAAGTTTTTGTCTATCACTTACGGTTTATTATTCATGCAAAATTCATCCAGGATGAACAGGTCTTCAGAGGCAACTCCCAGAAAATTCAAGATATACATTTTATTTGTCATATAAATATCTTTAATATACATGTTAATCAAAATTGTTAGTCTTTTTTGAGAAAACCAAAATGTTCAAAAATTACCCATATAAGGGGTAGTTTGGGGTGGGGGATACTTGAATATCTTCGTGTCACCTCCTTAGAAGATGCTAAACTTAAATGCCAAATTTGGTACTAACAGTCCTTTCAGCTTTGAGTTACGATGTCCACACGCGCGAAATTGCAGTATATAGTAAAATCAAACACAACTTAACACACTTGTAGCAATATAAAAAGCACTGCTGGCTGCATCGTAGCCTCCACTATGTACACAGTGTATAAAGTAGGTATTGCACTCCACCTAAAAATTCGATACCGAGATATCGCCGGAAATATATGTTTTAGGGTCCCCTGTATAAAAAAAAGCATTTTCAGAAAAAAGTCCGTGTGTGTGTGTCCGTGTGTCTGTGAACAAGATAACTCAAAAACGAAAAGTCGGTAAAATACCAAACTTGTCGTATAAGTTTAGTATCTTCCAAGGATGCGACACGAATATTTTGAGAAAATTCCCCAACCACAAACTACCCTTTATATGGAAAAAAATTCGAACAATTTTATTTTCTCAAAAATGATTAACGATTTTGATTAAAATATTGCATATTAAAGATATTTACCCGACAAATAAAATGTAGACCTTGAATTTTCTGGGAATAACCTCTGAAGACTACTTTAGTCTGGATGGATTTTACGGAATTTTGCATAAACCCTAAGAGATGGACAAAAACTTACCACACAAAAAACGTAGAGCACGTTAAAACACACAATTTATTTTATGCACATTTTTTTCGTTGAGTTCATTGTTTTTTAGATATTCCTTGTTTTTGGTTTCACTTTTAAAAAACTTACTTTTCTCATACAGGAATTTATCAACTACCGTCCGTACAAACAAAGGAACTTCAGTCACATAGCAACCAGCTTTTGACTATCACTTTAACCTATGGTACTCGCTTATTTCACTTCTAATTACAAGGAAGCAAGTAATAAGGAAATTTCTGCTAATTTTTTCTCGATAAGCATGACATTAATAGAGGCATAAGCTTTTCAACAATAATTTGTTGCAGAGATGTAGAGAAAGTGACGTGAATGGAACACATCAGATTTTTAATCTATTCACACTTAAATTATCCATTTTTACTTTCTTTACACGTACTATGTACATAGTGTATAGAGAAGGTATTGCACTCCACCCAAAAATTCGATAGCGAGATTTCAACGTTAATATGTTTTAGGGTCCCCTGTATCCAAAAACCGCAGTTGTAGAAAAAGGTCCGTGTGTGTCTGTGAACACGATAACTCAAAAACGAAAAGTCGGTAAACTACCAAACTTGGTATTTAATTTTAGTATCTTCCAGGGATGCGACACGAAGATTTTGAGAAAAATTCCCCACCCCAAACTACCCTTTACATGGAACTTTTTCGAAAATTTTATTTTCTAAAAAATGGCTCTAACGATTTTGATTACAATACCTGTATTAAAGATATTTATAGGGAAAATAAAATGTATACCTTGAATTTTCTGGGAAGAGCCTCTGAATACCTCTTTATTCTGAATGAATTTTGCTGAATTTTGCGTAACTGGTAAACCGTTAAGAGATAGGCAAAAACTTACTACACAAAAAATGTAGATCACGTTAAAACACACAATTTATGACATATGCATTTTTTTTTCGTGTAATTGACCATTTCTGAGATATTCCTTGTTATTTGTTTCAGACTCAAAATACTTAAACATTTTCTCACACGGAAAGTTGTATACTCCTGGTCCTGCATAGACACGGATTTTAACCACATAGCAACCAGCTTTTAAAGGATTTGACTATCGTTTTAGCCGTGTGTCTCCTTATTTCCCTTCTACTTACAATGAAGCAAGTAATTAACACAATTTCTGCTAATTTTTATCTCGATTATCATAAAGTAGCCAGAAAAATATGTTTTTAATAATAATTTGTTACAGCGATGTGAATGGAACATATCAGATTTTTATGCTAACGTTTTCTTGGCATTGTGAATGACAAGGCATTTCTTATGTTTACGCCTTAAGTATATGTTAATGTTTCTATAAGAATGGTCCTTAGCTGTTGCACATCATTCTTTTTTATCTTCAATATAAAACCAAGGATAAAATACGATAACCAAAATATAATGTTCATATCGTGATCTTTTTTTTCAGGATACATATACTGTGACGTCGCAGAATTCAAACATTCAAGCCTTTTGACAGAAATTAAGACCTCCACATGCGTCGAGTGTTTTACAGGTAAACATGACAAAATAAAAACCCGTTTTCTTTAACTTTATAGGCATGTAGATATCTTAGCCTAAAAGGCTCATTTGCATCAACAGTAGGCACCATACTGGTTTGGATAATGTGGAGACTGAGTCACCTTGTATACGTACTTTTCATGTGCAGGACTTGACTGCTGCTGACTCAGCGTTTGTGTAGATCTAATATATACATATTTCATAATATAATTCTTGAATGCTCATCGTATCTGCTCTGGGGCTATTATTGGAGCTTCTTAATTTTCCTACTAAGGGGATAAACTGCTTACTAAAATGTCAAATATCCAACATATTACAAAACATAATTATGTATTTCTTTTAGTACATTTCATGTTCCCATTTGAGAACCGTTTTAACAAAACTCAACAAACACAATTTTTTTTTCCAAATGTATTTTTGACGGATTCTGGTGGTTTAAGATAAGCCTAATCTATTGCTCGACAGAAAATACGACAAAACTGAACATTTTCCATTGTAAGAGGCGCCTGAATATTGCAAAAATTCATAAAACTCAACATCTCCATTTTTCAAGATTTCACTAAACTCAACTAAGAACATAAATTATTTAAAGGTTAAATTTAATAGCCCTTACACTCGCACGGGTTTACTACCTGTTGGTCAATCGTAAAGTCAGATTAGAAAAGCCAACTGTTTGCAAGGGGATTGTTGGACAACATTGTGGTTTTCTGCGTAATTTTCTTTGATTGTTCAGCCACGGTTTCATTATAAGATGAGCAGTTGTAGAAAACTCCTGTGTGGAACATCGTTATTAAAGATGTTAGAAGATTGAGAATATTCTGAATCAGTTCAGGAGGTGAAAAGTGGAACACAAAGCATGAGCCGTCAATGTCAAAAGAGTAAGAAGTGCTTGATTGCGCTCTCAAATGAAGATCTGATATAGGCTGTAATCATATTGAAGCAATAAAAGAAACATACAAAGCAGGACGTTTGTGTTTCAATGATCTTATATTAAAGATAACCTGTATATGAATAAGAAACAAATTGAATAGGACAATTTCTTCCTAAGATACATGACAGTGAACTTGCTCAAAAAGACACAGAGGGAAGGAAGACGATAAAAGTAAACGAAAATCTGTGTCAAGCTCATACTATATAAAAAGGCCAAGAGATTCCGGTATGTGCTCCAACATTCAGAAGATGAGTTTGATTTTATTTATAGCTTAAACTAAAAGTTTATAGAATGAAAATAAATGTCTGATCAGGTTAAGTTTATTTTGTACATATTTTTCTAGGAGTGTTAGGAGACTCAGGCGCATTGCCACAATATATAAGCTGAAGGGTGTACTACCTAAGGAGAGGGCGAGCCCACAAGGTGCAGGAAAGGGACGAAGAGCAGACGCAGTTCACTACGCAGATCATCTCATTACTCTTGAAATACATTTAAGCGGTCATATATTCCACCAGAACTAAATTAAAAAAAACAAACAAACAAACAAAAAAACATGATAGGTACAATGCTTCTCGAATTAACAAGGGTTGTTGAGCTGCTCTCTTTCCAAGTATAAAAAGGTATTCTACAAACATTTTAACATGGGTTTTGGAAATCCTCACACTGATGACTCAACTTGTGGACACTTTATTATTGAGTTAAAGTCAGCTCAAAATTTGGAATTAAAATAATATAAGAACAGATTATGGTTGCACAAAATCAGGGCAAAAGGATTTTTCAACATTTTAAATAAAAATAAAGTCACCATTGTGACCGTTTGCTTTGACTGTCAGCAGAATCAACTCTTACCCAAACTGTCTATTGGAGAATTATTTTACTGCAGACAAGTTTGGTTGTATAACTGTACAGTATTAAAATATTCACAAAAGAAAGCAGATAAAGTAGTTAACCACAAATGGCTTGAGACTGACTCAGGACGGGGAGCAAATGAAATTGCATCTGCTCTGAGAGACTACTGAAGTTCTTTAGCCCAAAATCTAATAAAAGAAGGTGCAGGAAACCTTAGTCTCAGATTGTTTTCTGATTCTTGTGGCTTCCAAAACAAAAACTCTACAATGATGGTAATGCTTATGAGTTACACTGAAGGCTCAAAAGTACTTAAAGAAATTAACATTATTTTCCAATACGTGAGCCCCGTGACTGTTTTTTTTTTGGGGGGGGGATTATTGAAAAATAACTACGAAAACACGAAACAATCACTGTACCCTCAGAATATTGTGATTTTTGGGAAGGTTTGGGCAAGTTAAGTTTTAGGGTAAAGAAAGACTGGTATAATTATGATATGAAACCAATCTCCAAAAGTGTAATGAAAGCCAAATTGCATTTTAAGATATCTGAGGCAATAGTACTGCATTATGTAAGAAGACCAACTCCAAGGCACAATGTCTTTTTTCAAAATACTTACTTTGCTTCATCGATAAAAGTTGAGGTGCTTAAACCTGAAAAAAGAAGTGTTTTGGTAATGTATGAAGCACCTCAACTTCCATCAGTGAATCGTGTAAGCAAAAATAAATCATAAATCACAGTGAAGTTAATGTGTTATTTTGAAAATGATTCAGAGAAAAGTAAAGAATTCTATTCAAAAGTTGTACAGGGAATGCTAATGACACTGAAGACAGAATTCGGTATTATAAAGAACCTTTTCATTAAAGAGGATTGTGTTTCAGTATCGTTCTGATTTCGTATAGTATCAAATTTAAAATGTGTTAAAACATGTCTCTTGCTATAGTCCACATTAAAACATGTGATTATGGGTTTAATAAAAGGCTGCAGGTGTAAGAAACAGATTTTGTTGCTCTAGAAACTTGCGTTTATGTGCTAAATTACAAGACAATTTTAGATTTTGTAATATATTGTTAATTTTTCTTATGCCATTATCTAAAAATGCAATACATTTAAGATCCCACTGAATTTAAATGTTTAGAATGTATTTCAATTATTCCTTCATCAATTTCTATCCAAAAGGAACATCAGTAAAGACTATTTTTTAAATTTTCTGAATCAACGATATACTGAGTACAACTAAAAAATTCCTCTCCTGTAAAATTTTGTAAATGGCGTTTGGTCCTCATTTTGAGATACGCCCAGATTTTATTATTGTGGATGTAAGTGTAGTAGCCATGGAATAAAGGTAGCTTCTTAGCAACCGCTAACGAAAAGAACTGCGTACGTTTTCAGCATTTTCAAAGCGTCAAACTACAAGTACTGGCATACCAGTGAAGGATGAGTCTTTCATTCATTCATTCATTCATTCATTCATGTTCCATCAAGCCATATTGGCGTATATGGGTCACTTATAGTGGTATCTTGATCAAACATTTTTAATACACGAATTCGCCACCTTGTGCACCTGGTGACGAGGGATCAACTATAATCTGTGTCAAGTTAGTTCTGTCCTGATGTCAACACATGGGAGGAGAGAGAGAAAGAGAGAAAGAGAGACAGGCAGACAGACAGACAGAGACAGACATACTGAAGCAGAGGAGCGTTAGGCTGTTGATTGGTTCAGGGAAGGTAATGGGTGTTAACTTTTACGTGGATGCCTCCTAAAAGTCCAATACTGTAATAGTTTTCAGATCACGGCTCTGCGCGAGTTAATTTCGGAGAGAAACGTATGCAAATGCTTCGATTCTTATAAAAGGTAATAGCCCGGCATTTTATTCATATCCGACACATACCAAGCAGATGACTCTGGTTTCGTGAATTCTGAAAGAAATATTTACAACAGACGTACACATTCTATAAAAAACATATAGACAGAAGACAGGTGAAATTATATATTGACTTTATTAACTTATTATTGTTAAATAAAATGCAGCTAATTTATATTACTAATGGACACTGGTATTATATACACAATAAGTTGCAAGCCTGCACCAGACAGCTCTCTTAAACAACCGGTAATTCTCGAGGTGAATGCTGACTAAGCTGTTATTGTTTATAATGCAGGGTCGTTTCTGATGTGTTATTTTAGACTGTATTTCCTGTACATCTCGCATGCCTCACAAGCCCAGGGGACTTGCTATATGCCATAGCTATATGCAGTTTAAAAGTCCCAAGTGACCGACCGCACTCAGCCCTAAGGCTGCGGAGGAATTTTAACACCGCCCGGCGGACGTAGACAATAAAGCTTGTGAACAAATCTTTTTCCCCATAATATCGCACAGGTAAAACCGCTTTTAGCGGTTAGGTACTGTGGCGACTTTACACTCCGCCCAGGTAAACCTGGGCGACCTGTTCTTGGACTCTGGACTCTGGAGTTTAAAAGCAGCAAGTTTTTAATCATGGAACAGACCGGTGCTTCAGCCGTAATAAAACACAACCGAGGCAAGCCTTTAAAAAGTGGCGAGAGGCGAATGGTCGCGCATAGTTTCGCGGTGCTTAAAGAAACCCCGAATCGGCCATAAAGAATATCGAAAAAGAAACGGGAATTTCTATATTTCATTCACTTAGAATGGAACAGCAAGCATCCGGAAGCCTACAAACACCGGGAAAATCGCGTAAAGGTAAAAAACGTTCGGAGAAATACGATGATTTTGCGAAAAGTGCTATTCGCGGTAAAGTTCATGATTGCTTTTTCAGAAATGAACCGCCAACTCTAAATTAAATTTTGCATGCAGTGAATTCTGAGACAGAATTGCCACATTTCTCACGAAGTACTCTCCACAGGTTGCTGATTGATATCGGATTTAAATTTCAATCGTGAGGGCGGAAATCAGTTATGGTGGACAGAGACGACATTGTGATGTGGACACGTCAATATTTGCGCCAGATCAAAGCTTTTCGCAATGAGGGGCGCAAAATTTACTTCCTTGGCGAAACTTGGCTGAATGAGGGATATACAACTTCTTCAGCTTGATGTGATACAACCGTGAGAGATAAAAAACAAGAATTTCTCTCTGGTCTCTCCACAGATCTGAAAGAACCAACAGGCAAAGGAGAGAAAACTCGTCATAGTTCACATTGGAAGTGAAACTGGTTTTGTAGACGGTGGTTTATTGACTTTTGAATCCAGGAGCCAGGAGGAGCCAGGAGCAGGAACTAGTCGCCCGAGTGTACTCGGGCGGGGGCAAATCACCACGGTACCTATCCGCTTTTCTTGCGGATTTACCCGTGTGATATAAAAGATAAAGCACCAAGGACTTTCATGAAGAAATGACTGGTAATGTTTTTCTTCGGTGGTTTCAATCTATCCTTCCGAAACTTGAGCTTAACTCCGTTATCGTATTAGATAACGCTAGCTACCACAGTGTTAAAGCAGATATCATCCCCAATATGTCTTGGAGGAAAGATGACATTAAGTGGCTTCAGGACAATGCGTGTGAGTTTAGTGCCGAGATGGTTAAACTTGAATTAGTAGCCATTGTAAAAAAAATGTGAGAACACAATTCGATAAGTACGTATGCTTCTCTATCAAGAGTTGAAGTTCTGCAGGATTCCGATTAGAGGTAACCATTATGCTTCTGCACGATACCATTAATGCTGTTACTTATAGCTTTAATAAGTTAATGTATTACTAAACTCGATTTATTGTCAACAAATTAGCGCCGCTATGTATATCGCTAGTGTTGCAAAACTTAGGTGCGCACATGTACCGTTAACACGTAGCAAGTTGAGCCAGCTGCGCCTTGTTGTTGACATCAGGACAGAACTAACTTGACACAGATTATAATCGCCCATAGATGATGACACTATAGGACGAAATCACGACTTGCGGACGTGAAATTTGGTGAATTTAGTCCAGGGGCTTTTCTTTCAAGATATGGGAGTTTTATATGTGCAATAAACAATTACATGGGACCAATGGCTTTACTTTCCTTCAGAAGAAGGTCATTCTACGGACTTCACGTCCGAAAAAATATCCATCTCCCTCCGCCGGGTTTGAACTCGCAACTTAGGGCAGTAAAGTTAAACCACTACACAATTTCAGGTTACAGTCCTTCTTTAATATATATATAGTCCCCATACCCATACCCATAAATTAAATTCTGATAAACTGCATTCACATGCTTTTGAAAACCAGATATTGTTTATTTGTATATCTCTTCTATACAATCCTCAATATAAAGTCTTATGTTTCCATCGATTCTATGTTAATCGAGATAAACGTCTGCAGAAATTGTTTCGTTACCATTTCGTTGTAGGTACAAGTAAGGGGGAGATAATACACTAAACTGAAATATAAACTGAAGACGAGGAAGATGCACTTCTTCGAAACGTTGGTGTCAAGCCAAGTTTTTACCTGGTTAGAAGCCCGAGAAGATTTTGAATTAATACGTCGCCAGGAAAGCTTCAGTTCTTATTTTTTGAAATATAATCTTTAAAACTGTTCGATATATTTTGAATTTGAAATTCCATACGTTTTACATGAGATGAAAATCAAAAGAACACTGACATAATATTTTAAAAATGTACTATTTAAACACTGACAATTCTAATAGAAACAAGAATTTCGGAAATGCTTAACACCAAAATACATTTTGGAAACTGCTTTAATGAGCTCTGACTTATTTTTTCCTATAGCAATTTTCTGTCTGTTCGCCTTTGAGGTATTGGCATATTACACTGTAATACCTGCATACTCGGATTGCTTCGAGGCAAACATCGTGTACTGTGTCAAACTAGCTACCGGGCACAGATTCATCCTAATGTTACTATCTTTCACAAAAGTAAATAAATACCCATCTTCTGTCTGACCGACGATGGGTCACCTAATTCTCAGGCGTTCCTGCATAGGTAGTATGAGATTGAAATTTACCATATGCTTCCCTTCGTGTTCAAGAGGGCATGATAATAATCCGCTCACCTCGCAGTTTTGGAAATCAGTATTTCAGCAACCATTGTAAACCGATACAAAAATATTGAAATTCTACTTCCCTGCAGAAAACGTGTTGTTATTATGTTTTGATTAAGTAGTGGACTTGAAGTAAAATGCTCTTAGTTTTGGGTGCTATGCTTACAAAGGTAGGTTTAACCAGGAACAGCAGGACCTACTGCGGTTAATGTGTGTTACTGCGGAATATCAGAAACTCGGAAGCGGGATCGAATCCCGTACTGAAATATAAATTTCACAGATTAATGGATCTTCTTTCTGATAAAATTCCTTCCGCTGAACAGCATATTACGTGATTAGTCGTCCTCCGTGGTGCAATGGTTACCATGCTAACTTCATAAACCCAAAGCCGCGGGTTCAAACCCGGCGGAGGACGATGGATTTTTTTCGGGTGTAAAAATCCTTAGCATGGCTTCCTTCGGAAGAGAAGTAAAGCTGTTGGTCCCGTGTCGTAGATTTACCTCAAACCTGTCAGAGAAGCCCCTGAGCAAAATTAAGTGGTCTTTCACGCCCAATTTAGAATGGGGCGCTGAGGACCACAGTAGTTAAAGAGCGTCCATAAATAACACACCATTTTAATTTATTTTACGTGATTATTTTTACTTCACATAACGTTGTAATATTTGTCGCCGTCTTACGAACGCTGCAATAAAATTATATTTTACAACTGAATGCATTATAAAACATAAATCGTAAATTCTGCACAAAAAAAAAAAAAAAAAAAAAAGAAAGAAAGTAGACATCTGGCAAAGATTTCCACCCAAAATCAATATTTTGCTTTAAACACCCACATTCAAAGGTTAAAAGAATCTAGAATTCTCGAATACTATTATTAGGTTAAATGGTTTATTTCGGCCATGGAGTGTGAATGCTTATGTATTAGGTTACAATGGATATAAGGAAATATACTAAAGGAAATCAGTCAATAGTATTAAACTTGTAAAAATGGTAACAAAATGCACTGAATTTAAAAAGTAGCAAATAAATCAATTAATGGTATATTAAACAGAGCACAATATAATTGTGGATTGCTTGAACGTGAGCAACCTTTACACCTAGCAGCGTTGCCATTTTATTTCCAGCACTGTACGATGTTTCCATATCCCCATTAATTGGCCGTCTAGAAATTGCCTTTATCCTGATTCTCCACTCCTCATTACAATAGATAATCTCCAGGAGTTTAAGATTTTGTTAATGTTCCATTTCAGAAAATAAGCACTCGGGAGATGAAGATCAAACCATACCGGCTGGTTTGAATTCACGGATAGCGACGCAACGACCTCTGCAATTCCCTAATTGGGATATTGCGCCCTATTCACCTGATACGAAGTTTTATTCTGTTGCTAACTTGGCAACACATTTCTTTGCAAGGCGGAATCACAGAACCCTGCGAAATGGAATAGATCTTTTGTCTTTGTTTTATGCGTTCTCGTCGGTCTGTGTGTGTGTGTGTGTGTGTGTGTGTGTGTGTGTGTGTGTGTGTGTGTAATCCCCTACGTAATTGCTTAGCATGTCACTCCTCCACAAAGCTTTGGCTCAGCTCATAAATCTCCGTTGACGTCGGTCGGTGTGCACTCAGTTGACTCGCTCAGGGTGTTACAACAACGAATGAGTAGGACGTGTACTTAGAAATATCACAACACACGTTTAAACTTGAGGAAGCTATCTTTATTTGTGGCGAAAATAAACAGGAATATCACGGCAAGCACCTTTGCCTACATACTAATGAATTGTTACTTGGCTCCACTTGACACTTCCTGCACCTCTATAGCACCAACACGCAACATAATCATAAGTCTTCGCGTCGTTCCATTTCTTTATCTTTTCTGGTGACAAATGTCGCGGATCACCCTAGCAAGAGCATGACAAACTGTCTGTCTAAATGCGCTAGAACTGCTTCTTATACAGCACATTATGGTGTTATGGCGGTTTTATTCCTATTGGATACAAAGCCCGCGAAGTTGTGTCTATGTGTCCCATAATGCAGTTCATATTACCCATAATGCAGTATAAATACCTTGTGACTACGTTTATACAATAACGAAAAACCTATCTCTGGAGCAGAAGAAACTTCCCCAGTTCGCTTTCACTTGTTGCTCATACATTAAGGAGTACGAGACTTTTGCTAACTTTCTATTTTACAAAGGGATTCTCCTCTCATGCACAGATCAATTTTCATAAACAACCTGATTTGAGCTTGATTCAAGCTAACTTTCCGCATGTAGTGGGAAATATTACATTTTGTACGTTAAATAATATAATACTCTTATGAAAGTATAGGGATAAACAATAATTAAGAATGATGGTAATAATAAAGCTGACAATAACAATGATGAGGCGGACTAACGGTCTCAGTTTCTAGATATTAATGACATTTATTTAGGGGATGAAAAGAGGAGATTATCTAGAATAAACACGAATATTGCAATTTTCAGTATGATGGGGTATAAGTTCCTAGCTTGAGGGTAAATAAAGATAAAAAACAAACAAACAAACAAACAAAGCAGGTGTTATACGGAATTTGATCCATCTTTCGACCACTGTGATATTCCGCTGTAACACACTTTAATTAAATCGATACGCATTTTCTTGAACTGAAGCTTTTCTTTTAAACACTATATTCTATATTAACGGCATGTTATTGACACTAGGTTAATAATTTTATATCATTAAGTTCACACATTCACACTAAGACTTTGCGGGGGATAGGGAATAATTCTGTTTAAAGACAAATTAATCGCCCCAGCTGGGAACCGAACCTGGGACCTACGGCTGAAATGTCAGCTGCTGACTACTCGACAACGGAGGCAGTCTAAACTGAGGTTGAATTTGCAGCATTTTCCCGTTAGTTTACAATGATTGCTGAAATATTGGCGAGGTAAGCGGATAGATGCCATGCCCTCTTGAACATGAAGAGAAGGGAAGCATATGACAAATTTCATTGGGATACCAACTATGCCGGAACGTCTGAGAATTAGGTGCCCCTATGCGCGGTAAAACAGAAGGTGGGCATTTATTTTTGTGAAAGAAGTACATAATTTGTCTCGCCCATCTGATTTATGGGTCACTTTCTTGATAGATGGCTGGTACAAACACCTTGCCATATTATGGTTCGTGACTCTACTGTCAAGGACCAGTAGAGATCACACGAGGTAACGTTTAAGGGATTACAATTTAAGAGGAGATTTTAAGCTAATATATCTCGCGTATGATAAATATCTTAATTTCATATTCCTTTCTCTCAAACACTATTGAATATATTAAGACAATTTTTTAGACATTTAGAACATGCATTGTGTTAATTGAATTACTTTTATATCAAAATACTCTTTATTAAGAATTCTATGATTTTTTTTATAATTATAGATACATTTTAATAAAAAGTTAGTATTTTTCTGGAGACAGCTGTTTTTCAAATTCGGATCAGAATAAATCCACATAATCACCGTAGTGTTGTCTTTATCCATTTAAAATTTAATAAGGCTATATCACTTATAGTCCTGGAAGAAAAGGAACAAGTAGGTTAAAAATGTGTTTTTGAGAAAAATCACTTTAAACCTAAAACTTCCAAGAGACTCCTATTTTTCTATAGAATCATATTAAATGGTATATAGTCCTGACCCTCTTCTGCCTTTCTTCTCCAAGCCTAGCTCACCTCTAACTTTTTCTTCTTTTTCTGGCATTTTCTGAATTGGAGCTTAAGAGTCACACAAAAATCTTAAATCGGTGATATTTCAACAACTCTGATTATTGCACTTTTAAAGCAATTAGAAATTTTAATCTCTAAACTTATTCATTTTTTCGCAAAAATATATTTTTTGAAGCTTGCTGTTGGTGTTCAGATAATTCTGTCGTTTGTAGTATTACAACACACGCTTCTGCACTTTCTGGGACTTTTTTGTTTTAATTAAACAAAAACTGAGATGTGGAACATTTTGAAAGTTTGAAAATGTAGTGGGGGAAAAACCCCGCTGTTTTCTAAAATAGTATGCTAGGAAACAGGTGTATTGTACGAACTTTAAATGTCTGTGGAACCCGAAGCAAGAGGTGGGCAGCTAAATGTTCATTCTCTATGGATGCACGAAGGCCCCCAACGACTATTTGCTGTAAAAAGCATCTTTCCATTTTGTGAGTGGTTGCTCCTAGTGTCCCATAAACGCCAATGTTTTTTTGGAAATGTTTACAATTTCTTTCTCGTTTTCAAGTTTGCAAGCCACTTGAAAGCGAAGTACATACTTTTGCATTCTTTTCTCAAGCTTGATATCGTGATTACTGTGAGCTGTGGGGAGTTAATGTTCGACATAGCCCATGGTCATACCCCACGTCTCAGTTACAGAAAGGTGCAAAAGAACAAAAACATAGCGAAATCTTACGTAATAAGCAAGAAAAGTTTGCTTGTTTTCGCCTGCAAGGTTTATACAACACGGCATAATCTTTTAACACCAACGAGTAAGTATGACGTTGCAAGGTTGCTGGATATGGCTATCTCCTGCCGGAATTGAAACTTTACAACGAATGCTTTATAAAGAATAAATCGTAAATGCTGCAAATAAAATAGGGAAGTAGACATCTGGCAAAGATGCGTCCCAAAATCAATAGTTTTCTTTAAACACCACATTCAAACGTTAACAAATCTAGAACTCTCAAATTCTAT
This sequence comes from Hymenopus coronatus, assembly GCA_030762935.1. Classification (NCBI taxonomy): domain Eukaryota; kingdom Metazoa; phylum Arthropoda; class Insecta; order Mantodea; family Hymenopodidae; genus Hymenopus; species Hymenopus coronatus. The sequence continues at coordinate 109,623,414 of CM060895.1, read as the reverse complement.
TATCACTTATTGCAGCACTTCTCTTGGAATGGAGCTAGGCTTATAAAACGCACACTTGCACTGTCAGCTCACAATACCCCAAAACAAAGATCGGTTTGACTCTGAAAACGGCACGAGATATACAACTAGGCTTACCACTCGTCCTGGATCAGAGTTCGGGTTCCGAACATAGGACAGATTGCGATTATCATAAATCTAAAAACTCTGATGTGTACCATTCACATGACTTTCTCCATATCCCTGCAATAAATAATTCTTAAAAAGCTTATACTTCTATTTACTTTATGCTAATCAGAAAAAATTAGCAGAAATAGTCTTATTGCTCGCTTCCTTGTAAGTAGGAGCGAAATAAGGGACAACCGTAAGTTAAAGTGATAGTCAAAAGCTGGTTGCTATGTCAATGAAGTTCCTTTGTTTATATGGATAGGAGTTGACAAGTTCCTGTATGAGAAAAGTATACGTTTTTCATAGCAGAAACCAAAAATAAGGAATGTCACAAAAACGACGAACTCCACGAAAAAAATGTATATAACATAAATTGTGTGTTTTAAAGTGCTCTACATTTTTTGTTTAGTAATTTTTTGTCCATCTCTTACGGTTTAGCAGTCATTCAAAATTTAGTAAAATTCATCCAGAATAAACTACTCTTCAGAGGCTATTCCTAGAAAATTCAAGATATACATTTCATTTGTCAGGTAAATATGTTTAATATCCGAAATTTTAATCAAAATCGTTAGAGCCATTTTTGAGAAAATCAAAATTTTCGAAAAAAAAATCCATGTAAAGGGTAGTTGGGGGTGGGGGGATTTTTCTCAAAATCTTCGTGTCGCATCCCTGGAAGATACTAAACTTAAATAGCAAGTTTGGTATTTTACCGACTTTTCATTTTTGAGTTATCGTGTTCACAGACACACGGACACACACACACGAACCTTTTTGTGAAAATGCTTTTTTTGGATATTGGGGACCCTAAAACATATATTTCCGGTGAAATCTCGGTATCGAATTTTTGTTGGAGTGCAATACTTTCTCTATACACTATGTGCATAGTGCATATGGAGAAAGTAAAAATAAGCACTCGGACCGGCTGCAATAACGCAGACTGCCTCTGTGGTCGAGTGGCCAGCGTTCTGGTTTCTCACTCAGAAATTGAGTTCGATTCCCGGCTGGGGCGGAGATTTCTTTAACTAGAATCATTCCCTATCCCCACAACCTGGAAGTATGAATGTGGTAGTGAATGTGTTGCATGTTTTCGTCTACCACTTAACCTTCACCGGTTATACTAATTATACAAAATTCATTCTGAATGAAGAGAACTTCATAGGATATTTCCGGAAAAAAAAAAAAGATATACACAGTATTTGCCATGCAAAAATCTTTAATAAACTGTATTTTTAATAAAAATCGTTAACTCCTTTTGAGAAAATACAAATTTGTATAACTATTTCATACTACCTGGCTTACCCCAAGTTGCTTTCTAAACTTCAGAGACGAAATAATTCATGTATCTGCCCCGTTTTTATGAACAATAATAATAATAATAATAATAATATTAACTACTAAATTAGGTACTAACATTGTTTTAACTACAATGATCACATCGGCGGCATTTTACCTTTTTTGGATTTTTATGAAGTTGTATGATCTAGATGGTCTAACCTGTTTTTATAGTAAATTTTCTTTACCCTTTATAATTCTAATGGTACTTCCAGACTATTCCAAACAATGGAATAAACGTCTCCTATATGCATTAAAAGGTTGTGAAATATCTGCGGAACGTCCGACCCATTAAGCTCTCCCCCGACAATCTTTCAAATTCTGGAAACGCTCCAGTAAATGTTTAAATAATAATTTATAGTAAGTTACATTTTAAACATTTGTACTTTTTTTTTTGGTCCCATACTTATTTACATTATCTTCACAGAATGCAGAAACCCTGTTAATATACAACGGAGATTCTGCATTCCCAGGCAACGAAACATAGTCTGCGATAATCGAGAAAAATAATATTTTCAGTAAATATGAAATATTAACTGAGAAGATAAACAATGCTGATTTCTAATGTAGGCAGTTTTCTGCTTTATGCATTTAGCGCGCCCTGCTAACAAACCTGTTTATAATATGAGTATGAAATAAATAAAACAAAATGTTCCTATATAAGGATTATTAGAAAGTTTTGGCATTCATAAACTTTAGTGCACACATCCGTAGAATTCGACTAAAATCTGGTTCACGATAATCCGAGAACGGAAAACAATACACCTTATAATCTACTGAAAGTGATGACGCTACCCTTTGCTCTGGTGGATATTCCGAGGACACTCGAGGTGTAAAGTGAGCAAAATGTCAAATGTGCTTCAAGTGATCCCACGAAGATTGTGGTGACGCATATGGAGACAAGTTTTGTTGTTCCTGCTGCAGCAACGAATAAAATCAGGCATCTTACGTATTAATGTTAATATCACCATTGAGTTCTATGATTTTGCTACACACACAAACATCCAACATACGCATGCGAGCACATACACAGCATTTTCATAGACATTTATTTTATTAATAATAACATAATTTAAATCAGTAATTTGCGTGTTTCTTTAAGGAATGTGTGTTTTACAGGGTAGGTAGCTTAATATGAGATACTGTCTCATATTGCAAGACCTTTTGAAAATATTTGCGAACTATTAACAATTAAAAGTTGATCATTATTTTATTGAAAATTGAGTTACGGATTTTAAAACATTATTCCTATCCAAGCGAATGCAGACGTTTGAAAACAGAGGTTTTCTATGCTTCTGTCAATCAATAGGTCCTCAGATCTTATTAAAAGTAAAAAGGATCTCAGATTTGGTCCCTTTCCACCTACTTCAAGCTCTTTGGACACCGGGTTCATTTGAATATCATTTTAAATACTTCATTTTTCGTCTGATATGAGCTACCGGGCTAACGTACGTTATATAAAAACATCTGATTTGTTCCATTCAATTGACTTTCTCTGCATCTCTGCAATAATTATTGTTACAAAGCTTATGCTTCTATTTACTTCATGCTAATCGAGATAAAAATAGCAGAAACAGTCTTATTACTTGCTTCCTTATAAATAGAAGCGAAATAAGGTAGTATCACAGGTTAAAGCGATAGTCAAAAGCTGGTTGCATGTCACTGAAGCTCCTCTATTTGTGTGGACAGGAGTTGACAAATTCCTGTATAAGAAAAGCATGTACGTTTTTTAAAGCTGAAACCAATAACAAGGAATATCTAAAAAACGATCAACACCACGAAAAAAAGAAAAAAATGTATGTAATATAAATTGTGTGTTTTAACGTGATCTACATTTTTGTGTGGTAAGTTTTTGTCCATCTCTTACTGTTTAGCAGTTCTACAAAATTTCGTAAAATTAATCCAGAATAAAGTAGTCTTCAGAGGCTATTCCCAGAAAATTCAAGATATACATATTACTTGCAGGTAAATATCTTTAATATACGATATTTTAATCAAAATCGTTAGAGCCATTTTTGAGAAAATAAAAATTTTCGAAAAAAGTTCCATATAAAGGATAATTGGGAGTGGGGGGATTTTCTTGAAAATCTTTGCCGCATCCTTGGAAGATACCAAATACCAAATTTAAATACCAAGTTTGGAATTGAACGGTCTTTTCGTTTTTGAGCTATGCTATCCAAAGACATATAGATACACACGCGGACCTTCTTCTAAAAATCTGATGTGTTACACTCACATGACTTTCTCCAGCTGCTCTACAAACCTTCTACAAACCTTCTTTGTACACAATGCTAATCGAGATAAATATTAGCAGAAAGTTATTACTTAGTTCCTAATAAGTTGAAGAGAATAAGGGAATGCGCTATGCTAAAATGATTGTCAAATGTTTTAAAAGCTATCGTTATGCGACTATCATTACAAATCACTTCTTTGCTTGGCCAGGAGTAGAACAAAAGAAAAGCGGACACTTCCTGTCTGAGAAAAGTTTAAGTACTTTATAATTGAAACCAATAACAAGGAATATCTCAGAAACGGTTACCTCCACAACAAAAACGTAAAGGACATAAATTGTGTGCTTTTTCGTGATGTATATTTTTTGTGCAGTGAATTTTTTTTCTATCTCTTACTGTTTAGCAGTTAAGCAAAATTCATCCAGAATAAAGAGGTCTTAAGAGGCTATTCCACAAAAATTCGAGATATACATTTTGTTTCGAACATAAATAGTTTTAATATACGGTATTTTAATCCAAATCGTTAGAGCCATTTTTAAGAAAATCAAAATTTTCGAAATTTGTTCCATGTAAAGGGTATTTTTTACTAGGGGGATCTTTTTTTTTTTTTTTTTTTGTTTTGTTTTAAATCTTCGTGTCGGATCCTTGGAACATACTAAACCTAAATACCAAGTTTGGTATTTAACGGTCTTTTCGTTTTGGCGCTATGCTGTTCACAGACACATGCACACACACATACACGGACCTTTTTTTAAAAATGCTTTTTTTCGGATTCAGGGGACCCCAAAACATATATTTCCGGTGAAATCTCGGCATCGAATTTTTGGGTGCACTACAATACCTTTTCTATCCCTATGCACAATGCTTTTTTCGGACTCAGCGGACCCGAAAACATATTTCCGGTGAAATCTCGGTATTGAATTTTTGAGTGCATTATAATACCTTCTCTAATCCTATGTACATTATACATATGGGGCTAGAGAAAGTAAAAATCTTATGTGTTCCATTCACATGACTTTCTCTACATCTCTGCAACAAATTATTGTTAAAAAGCCTATGTTTCTATTTAGCTTTTGCTAATCGACAACAAATTAGCAGAAATAATCTTATTACATGCTTCCTTGTAAGTAGAAGAGAAATAAGGGAGTGCCATAGGTTAAAGTGATAGTCAAAACCTGGTTGCTATGTGACTGAATTTATTTATGTGGACAAGAGTTAACAAATTCCTGTATGAGAAAAGTTATTACGGTTTAGCAGTTAAACAAAATTCCGTAAAATTCACTCAGAGTAAAGTAGTCTTCAGAGGCTATTCCCAGAAAACTCAAAATATAAATTTTATTTGTCAGGTAAACATGTTTAATGTACAATATTCTAATCAAAATCGTTTGCGCCATTTTTGAGAAAATCAAAATTTTCGAAAAAAGTTCCATGTAAAGGGTAGTTTGGGGTGGGGGGATTTTTCTCAAAATCTTCGTGTCGTATCCCTGGAAGATACTAAACTTTAATACCAAGTTTGGTATTTTACCGACTTTTCGTTTTTGAGTTATGTTCACAGACACACTGACACACACACGGACCTTTTTCTGAAAATACTTTTTTTGGATGCAGGGGGACCCTAAAAATTATATTTCCGGTGAAATCTTGGTATCGAATTTTTGGGTGGAATGCAATACCTTCTCTATACACTATGTACAACGTGCAGAGAAAGTAAAAATGCCTTTTTTTTTTATTCAGGGGGACCCAAAACATATTTCCGGTGAAATCTCGGTATCTAATTTTTCGGTGGAGTGCATACCTTCTCTATTCACTATTTACATGGTACGTGTAGAAAAAGTAAAAACTTACTTAGATGCTTATCGCATCTTTGTGAGCTGTTCTCGCAAAACAAGTTGCATGAGTTTACTAAGCATTGCTGCACTAAAAGTTGTCTCAATACACACACATACCTTTCTTTTTTTTTTTTTTTTTAAATACAACTCCGGAGTCTGATCGGGACTCCGGCGCTGTGTACCCTACTTTTTATTTACCTAATTTGTTTACTTTGATTACTGAATTTCTGTTTTACCTTTTACACACACATACACAAACATACAACACCCATGCCCAAGGCGGGACTCGAACCATTAACACTGCCACAATAAAGCCTACTCTTTCAAATGCTGGCAGCACATTGTGCACAGAACGCTTACTAAGCAATAGCTACAGAGCAAGACGTCACATACTTACGTCACGCAGAGCAGCAACCTGTTGACCGTGAGGCCTTGTTCCATCACGCTTGTTCTTGCAACAATTTTCGTATTTTTAGCACAAATGAGCGCTTCTCAAGAAAGGGGAAGGACTCTGAGAAGCCTTAACAAGGAACACAGCGAAAGTAGCGAAGCCAAATCTACCAAGCATCACAGACCTTAGCTATGAATAAAAGTTCAGCTGTCAAGAGGGTTTCATCTATTCTAAGCAGGCTATGCCACTAGAGCATTCTAGGTATATAATGGCTTAACCGATATTACACGAGACATTTTCTAAAATTCGAAAGCCGATTTAATTAGTTTAATTTCATTTCCCAGGTATATTTTATGAACATACTGTTTGTGCTTCTACCTTACCCTTATAAACGTAGTTCCCTCATACATATATGTAAAAATCTGATGTGCACCAATCACATGAATTTCTCTACATCTCTGTAAAAATTATTGCTAAAAAGTAATTTGCTTCTATCTACTTTAGGATACTCGTGATACACATTAGTTGAAATTGTCTTAATTACTTGCTTCCTTGAAAGTAGAAAGGAAATAGGGGAATGCACGAGGCTAAAGTTTTTAAAAGCTGGTTGCCATGTGGTTGAAATCCGTTTCTATGCAATGCCAGGAGTTTACAACGTTATGTGTGAGAAACGTTTTAAGTGTTTTAAATCTGAAACAAATAAAAAGGAATATCTTAGAAATGGTCAATTACACGAAAAAAAAAGAAAAAAAAAGTATGATATAAACTGTGTTTTTAATGCGATCTACAGTTTTTGTGTAGTAAGCTTTTTTCTGTCTCTTACGGTCTACCAGTTACGCATAATTCACAAAAATGCATTCAGAATACAGACATTTTTAGAGCCTATTCCCAGAAAATTCAAGATTTACATTTTATTTAAAATAAGGCATTCTAACCAAAATCGTTAGAGCCATTTTTGAGAAAATCAACAATTTCTAAATTTTTTCCATGTAAAGGGTAGTTGGGGGTGGGGGGGATTTTTCTCAAAATCTTTGCATCGCATTCCTGGAAGATACTAACTTAAATACGAAGTTTGGTATTATACCGACTTTTGTTCTTGAGTGTTCACGGACACACGGACCTTTTACCAAAAATGCTTTTTTTTTTTTTTTTTTAATACAGGAGACCTTAAAACGTCTATTTCCGTTAATATCTCAGTATCGAATGCAACACCTCAACACACGTGTAGAGAAAGGAATAATTAACTGGGGCGGTCGAAGTGCATATACACAGGGAAGACAAAGGAATCGAAGAAAACAGATTGAAGAGGATCCTGAAAGTGTTCAGTGAAAAATTAAGCGGTCATATGGTCTGTGTGTGCGTGTGCGTGTGTGTGTGTGTGTGTGTGTGTGTGTGTCTGAGAGATGCACAATAACTATCATACGCGGTGTAAGATTCTTGATGTATTGATTATTTCTTTCTCTAGCACGCATGTATAATCACATAGAAGACAGAGAAGGTATTGTATTGCACCCAAAAATCCCTATTTAGAGTTCACCGAAACTATTTGATAACCCCTTAACCCCCCCTCAAATAGATAAAAAAGCATTTTAGAAAATATCAGTGTTATTATTTATTAACGAAGATGTCAGTTGGCAAGATATCAGCGTCGCCGGTTTGGCGGATTTCATCCCTCAGGAGTTGTTTGTTAACGAAGCTCCCAATTGCCAGGGACATATCAGCGCCACCAGTGTGTCATAATTTCGTCCCGCAGGAGCTATTTTACATGACAGTAAAACTATTGACATGGGGCTGTCGCTTTTAAGCATACTTAACCATCGGTCTGGGCCTAGTTTGAACCTACGACCTTGAGATCAGAAGACCAGCGCCTGTTTTCCAGACCGACAGGTCAGTGTGTATGTGTGTGTGTGCGCGCGCGCGCATGTGCATGGACAGCATAGCCCAAAAACGAAAATTCCGTTAAATGCCAAACTTGGCATTTAAGTTTAGGATGCAACTCAGATTTTCAGAAAGATCTCCCCACCCTATCTCCCTTTACATGGAGCATTTTTTTTCGAAAATTTCCATTTTCTAACAATGGCTCCAAAGATTTTGATTAAAATGCAGCAAATTACAATTATTTACATGGCAAATAAAATGTGTATCCTGAATTTCTTAGGAACAACCTCTGAAGTCTTCATTTTCAATGACTTATGCATAACTGGTAAACTATAAGAAATAGACAAAAACTTACTATACAAAAAGTGCAGATAAATACTTAAAACTTTTCTTAAACGGAAAGTCCTGATCCCTTTCATAGCTCTTTTGTCTTACTTCTACCCATGGAAAGAACCGAATTTCAATGACAACGCGTAGATTTTAAAACAATTGACTGTCCCTTTAGCCTTGTGTATTCGCTTATTTTCTTTCTACTTACAAGGAAGCAAGTAATAAGACAATTTCTGCTGATGTTTATCCCGATTAGCATGATCTACAAAAAAGAATGTCTTTTGTAAGAACAGTTTGTTTGTAAGACAGATAGAGAAAGTCAGGTGAATGGCACACACCAGCTTTTTGTTTTTTTAATGGGATTTTATTTATGGACACTCTTTATCTGGGCATGAAAGATCGCTTATTTTTTTCAGAGGCCTTTTTATTAGGCTCCAAGTTATTTTACGTACCGTAAATCTCCAAAACGGGATCACACACTTTATTTCCCTTCCGAATGAAGCCATACTAAGGATTTTTACTGCTGAAAAATAGCATCGCCCTCCGTCGGGTTTGATCCCACAACCTTGGGAACCAAAGTCTAGCAAGTTACCGCTACACCACGAAGGACGACTGTATTATGATTTACGACGTACCTATAATTAATATGTAAATATTAAATAAACACATTCTCACTTTGTGAGTTTTTACTTTATATACAACCTACCTAAGGAGGAGAAATATTGCATTTGAACCTAACCAAATACACGTTTTAAGTTTCCTGAATAAAAATATCACTCACGTAACTAAAAATATCTTAGCTTTAAATGTAAATGCTAATTCTTTCTAAGAAAAGGGTTTTGTACCGTAATGACATAAATTATGTGTTTTAACAAGATCTACATTTTTATGCAGTAAGTTTTGGTCCATCTCTTACGGCTTAACTGTTATGCAAAATTCTGCAAAACTCATCCAGAAAAAAGAGATCTTCAGAGATTACTCCCAGAAAGATCAACATTTACTTGAGAAAAACATTTTCAAAAATGTTTCCATGTAAAGAGTAGTTTGCGGTGGAGAGATTTTCTAGAACATCGCATCCTTGAAAGATATCCACAGACACACACAGAGACCTTTTTCTAAAAATGCTTTTTTCGGACTCCGGGGACTTCAAAACATATATTTCCGATGGAATGTCTACATCGAAATTTTGAGTGGACTACAATACCTTCTCTAGCTACTATGGACATTGTATGTCCATAGGGGCTAGAGAAAGTAATAACTACTGAATCTATCTCTCTCTCTCTCTCTCTCATACACACACGCACGCACACATAGTAAAAAATTGCCATGTCAACTTTACAAACTAAAAAAATTAGCTAAGACAAGATAAACTGCAACAAAACATCTAGAGGCAACGGTTGCATACTACTGTATTAGTTTCTATTTATATTTTGGATATTCTCTTTCAGAATCGGTTAATGTAAAGCCAAGATCCAACTTGAAAGTCACAATTATTCACTTTTCCTAAATTCCTCAATGCCAATTTGTACGATAAAGAACGCGGTAGCTTTATGTTGAAGTCTCACTATTTCCGGCAGAAAGGGAATGAGAAGCATGTTTAGTCGTCTTTTAGAAAGCCGAACAGGACAAAATAAAGTAGTGAGCATGAAAATGGGGTGCAGAAAAATAATTCCTTTTTGTAGCTAGCACGTATGTACAACATACATAATAGGTATACGAGGTAAATATTTTATTCCATTATTTGATACCGAGATTTTACGGAAATACATGTTTTAAGGACCACTGAATAAAAAGACATCAGAAAAAGGTCTGTGCATGTGTGTCTCCCCCCTCCATCCGCCCTCTCTCTCCCTCCCTCTCTCTCTCTCGTCTATCAGTATCAATCAAAAACGAAAAGTCGCTTACGGTATTTAAGTTCAGTATCTTCCAAAGATATGACACGAAGATTTTCAGGAAAATCCTTCCTTCCAAACTATTCTTTACATGGAAAAAAAATTCCAACATTTTTAATTTTTTCAAACCTGGCTCTAACGATTGTGATTAAAATACCATACAATAAAGATACGTATATGACATAACATGTGTATCTTGAATTTTCTGGGAGTAGCCCCTGAAGTCCTCTTCATTCTGAATAACTTTTACTAGACAATTTTTCTTACTACACAAAACATGTAGATCTCGTTAAAACTCACAATTTATGTCATATACAGCTTTTCGTAGAGATAACCATTTCCTAGCTAGTCCTAGTTATTGGTTTCAATGTTGAAGTCCTCATCCGTTTCATCTCTCTTTTGTTTTACTCCTGGCCAAGGAAAGATAACCGCATTTCAATGACAAACAGTTTTTAAAATATTTGACTTTAGCTTCAGCCTAGTATATTTCCTTAGTTCCCCCCTTACAAGGAATTAAATAATAAGACCATTTCTGGTAATATTTATCTTGATAATAGATGTTAGAATAGTTTGTTTGCAGAACAGGTGCAGAAAGTGATGTGAATGGAACACAAGATTTTTGCTCGCCTCTAACTCCATGGCACGACAGCTCACGGGGAGCCTTGGCCTACCGCCCGGCCGCTGCTTCCCCCATCTCGGTCCACTACAGACGTCATGGATGGGGTGCAGTATTGGAGGGTGAGACGTGGTCAGCGCCTCGAGCCCCTCCCGGCCGGTTAATGCGGTCCTCACGACCTGGAGCCGCTACTTCTCCATCAAGTAGCTCCTCAATTGGCCCCCCCAGGGACCTCACGAGGCTGAGTGCACCCCGGTCCAGGTCTCCCAGCGGGGGAAAAATCCCCACGCCGGTACTGGGGATCGAACCCAGGTCTCCCGCTTGGTAGGCAGCTGCGCTACCACCGCGCTAAGGTTTGCTCGCCTCTACTAAGTAAAGAAAGCATTGCATCCAGTCGATAATTCAACACCAAGATTTTACCGGAAATCACGTTTTGGAACGCTCAGTAAAAACAATTAGAAAAAGGTCTGAGACAGAGTGAGGGAGAGTGGCCGTTTGCGAGTGTGTGTGCGGGCACCCCCGTGCGCCTGCAAACAGCAAAACTAAACAGCAAAACTCAAAATAATGCATATTTTGAAATTTCTGAGAAAAGTCTCTGAATTCCTCTTCATTCTGGATGATTTCATAATTGGTAAACCGTAACAATATACAGTCCTACTACACAAAACCATAGACCTGTTAAGGCAGGCAATTTATATCACACATACACTATTATTGGTCATATTTCCGAGATATTCCTTGTTATTTGGTTTTAATTTTTCATACGTTTCTCAAATGGGAAACATTATTCGTTTTTCCTACCATCCTGGTCTTACAAGGAGAATAGAATTTCAATACAATTTTATAACGCCTATCTCTTAAAAGATTTGACCAGCAATTTAGCCTAGTGGATTCCCTTATTCCCCCTCTACCTACAAGAAGAGATTAAAACCATTTCTGCTAAAGTTTAACCCGAACAACTTGAAGCAGATTGAAGAATGAGCTTTGGTAAGGATAGTCCGTCGCAGAACACATAGGTAATGTCATGTGAATGTAATACAACATTGTGTTCACTACTTTGTAGTGACCTCACTGTCATGTTCTATCACCGCTGGCACATACACTGGCGTAGTCGAATTGATCTGAAAAGCAAGGTTTAACGTAACGTTTCAATCTTAATTTCTACACTTAGACTTGCGAGAAAAAGAATGAAATGAATTTTGTTCTGAAAATGATGCGCCTTCATTTCTGCAATTCTTCTTTCTGCGCCATCGACACGTTGTAAAACTGTGGTGTATTTTCTCTCTCGAAAAGCATTCTAAAGAGAATTATTTTGTTACGCTTATCATGTAGCATATTTTTAACACATGAACCGTCACCTTCCAGTACCTTCCATAGTATCTTCCACCTTCTATAGCACAATATTTAGGTAATTAAGATTCCTTATGTGTAGGTTATACCATCGCGAGATATGCTAAACTTCTGCTCCATCTTTGTGGGAAACTTTAATTTAAACTCTTCGTCCCTTCTATATCCGCAACCACATCCATACCTGAAGTGTTTGTCCTTAGGAAAACTTTTCACATAGAAATCGCGAAAACCAATTTCTGATTTCTCTTCTCCTGGGTACAATTTCAACCCACCTAAATTGCTTCTTTTTATTCACATATTCCATTACTGGAGACACTGCTGACGCCAGTCAAACACAACTAAGGTAAAGTAAACGCATTCCCTATCCAGTCAGTTGCCATTGTGCAGTAGCCAACCATGGTCCCGTCCCTCTTCTTAACCACTTACCATAAACATCTAGGGAAAAAGAACAAAATTCAAAGCCGGGTAAGCATTATTGAGAGGACCAGTGTCTATGGTTACGAATTGGATGATCCTACTAGTCTTTTCAGATGGGTTTGTGGCCAGGTTTCAAAGTTCCGTTCGCTTTGTTGTCGGCTGGGTAGCTAATGCCCGCTATGACCGTATCCAACAGTGAGCTTGCTGTCTCAATTCATATCGCATTTAATTTAGCTGTAAAATGGGGATATTATCTTCACCGTTTAGAGCTGGAGCCTAGGATGAAAGGGTACGGAGTTTTGAGACTACCGAATAAAATAAGTAACCCAAATATAGGCTAGCAAATACAACCCTTGAGTGTGCCAAATATGACATGTATCTGCACAAACATAGTGAAAAGACAGATATATACCGTAAGTGTTAGAACCAGACGAAGTAATTTGAACAGTACCTCTCAAAATAATTGATGCATTTATTACATTTGACCTAATTTATTTTCTTTTCTGGTCTTTCCTATATTAAAAACAATATGTGCATGAAACAAATTAATGCGATTTTTGGCGATGGCATTTCAAACCTGTATCCCCTCCCCCCGTCCAGATGGTTAATTACATGTTTTAAACGTACAGCATGTAACTGAAAAAGGCTATTGTTTAACATTGTTTAGCAAACGAGCGAGGGGAAGAAATTAATCAAATACAAGTTCCAAACATTCTTTCGGTTTAAAAATATTCGGCTAGAATAATTCTCAGGCGATTCAATTTTTGAAGCGAGAAGAAATGCTCTATTCGCTCAAAACTGGGGTTACGTTGGGCGACAGATTACCAAGCATTAAACGGCTGTAACATAAAGGTTGTTTCCCCGTGTTGGAGTTCAGCACTTGGCGCTCGGTACGTTGGGTCACCCAAACACATTCCTATGCCCTCAGCTTCTGTTCTTAAGTTCCTACCAGGCGCCAAAAAAGTCCTCTGATCAAACAAACTTGAAGGTTAAAAATGGCCCAGCTTCTGAGGAGAATGTTACTTCAGCCAAGTAATCTTAAAACGAAAAAAATCCCAGTTTTAAATGGGACGAGTATTCCTCGTTAAGTTAAAGTTACTGATAACCTAACGACCAAATCGTGGACACGTAGAATACTTCTTTCCAAAAATAAAATAAAACCTCAGCATAACGCCAGAGTCAGCATTTTAAGGCGCAGGCAATGGTACAATAGCCAGTAAAGCTGGAAATTCTGTTTTTTTCTTTATATCATTGATTGCGATGCTCCTTTAATTACTGCATTTGTTCCAAGGTTTTTAACTCACTAATACTCGTTAAACCAGACCTCAATCTTCTTTTATGACCCGCAGCGATGTTTCATTTTGTGTGGCGATAATGAATCAAAAACATTCTCTTTTCCCACATACATTCTCATTGTAGCATTGTTAACTGTTTGGGAATGTTTCACGGTTATGTAGATGTAATTTGATTCTAGCTTCATTTTCCACTATACACTTGGCTTTCTAATAAAAAAAAAAATATCATTGCACTAGAAAATTTGCTCATCCATTTAATGCTCAATAAAGTTGATAGGTAACAAACCAACACTTCACAGTCGTGAATAAAGGATAACAAACCCGGGTACAATGCTGTAAGTTGATGCAGACCTGTACCTTGGCTTGCAAGATCTCTTGATCTAAATCCTTTATTAATTTTTTATATCATGGATATCACAGCTGCATCTGTTGAAGTATTTCAAAACTAACTACTTACTCCTTGTGGGACGTACGTGTATGCCTTACATTCAAAAGGCGATAATCAAGTCTCCATTCATTTGTTTCTCCCCCCCCCCCTTCAAAAGGAGAATGTCAGACAGCTCTAAATGTCATTCCACTATTCAATAATTCGATTCTGAAAACTTCGTTCCTTTAGCTCTTTGAAGACGCGCTGATGAATATTCTCGGAGTAAATCCGCCATCGATTGCTGCGCCCTGAATTGAGTAACACTGGAGGCTGGAAGCTATTCACTAACAAATCACAGCACCATATTTTGAGATTTTTGAGGAGGCGACGAACCACCTGAATAAATGTAGTGTTAAACTGTAATAGAACCATCGAAAACTGCTGAGCAATGTGTACACATTCAAATCTGAATTGTGCTGAATAGGCCCATTACAGCTTGCCATTTCTTTCAACAAGTGAACAACGATAAAATAGCATTTACTGGAACTAGATCACTGAAACTTCAGAAACATGCGAAGCTGTCATGGCATGTTCCCACAATGAATAGACATGAATGAATGGTGTGGCCAGCAACTGACTCATTATATCACTCTCATGAGGAATGCAGGAAGGAAGCGAGATGCTGAACAAGGCTGAGATGAAGCATGTTCAACACTTAGAGAGTGATTAAAATCCAATCTGAGAAGTATATAATGCGCGCGATTTTGTACAGAGTTTCTCAAGGCCAGGCACCTCTCAAGGACACTTATTACGTCAATCGGAATACAGTCTGGGATTACATCTAGCAAACTGGCTTCCATGGCTCAAACAAAGCTTACACTATAAATTGTACCCGACATGTTCTTGCAGGTAAATACTTAACTCAGAATCCGGGTTTCCAGAAATTGCAGATTCCCGGAATATGTAGTTTCTTATTATGACACACTGAAGAATTCCAGGAAATTCAGGCCACAAAAATGTTGTGGTGCAGCCAACGTCTCGATATTCCCGGATAAGCAACAAAAGTATTTCTGTGTTTTGCTGACATAGGTCCACAAAATATCTCAATATGCCCTCAATAATCCACAATTTGCTACCAGATAATATTCTAAGCTCAGTTGCTAGAGCACCTGACTGTTGTGTGAGAGTCCCGAGTTCGATTCGTGGCTGGGGTGGAATTTTTCCCCAGCCAACGTCATTCCCTATCCTCCCCAGAATCTGGAAGTATGAATGTGTGTGTGTCTGTGTGTGTGTGTGTGTGATATCTAACGGATAAAATACAAATAAAAACAAACTAATGCAACAGTACACGAGTTAACGCCATTACCGATACGTAATATGTTCTAAAAGGAAATGCCGCCCATATGACCGTGCAATAAAGCCGGAGTATAAATGGAACAAAAATGTATACTAGGCTATAAATTTTAAATAAAGTGTATTTGTATAGCTGTCGAAGAAAGTGGTGTATTTAATGCGCGTTTGCAAGTATGCCGCAGGCGAGGTTGGAATTCCGACACATGTAAGAAAGTGATGCCATTTGGACATTATTTACATGACAGCTTAACTATATTGAAAGTTTTGTTTTATTTTCTATAAATCAGTTTTAGAAGCTCTAAAATTCATACACAAAACGCTTAGTGAACACTCGCTATACAATTTTCCTTTGGACAATCGCACAAAAGGAAGTAACAACAAAGTACGACACAAAATAACTCATTTTCTGGGTTCTTTTACTTTTTCCTATGAGTTCCTTCTTGAAAAACTCAAAAGGTTTGCAATCATGAATAATTCCAAGCTTACACTTTTATTTCAAGTGTTCATTTTGCCATTTACTTCTTATGATACTTTTTTTTTTATCCCAGGTGTCCCAACTGTCCCGTGTTTGACTGGCTAGATAGTCCTTCGTGCGCGGAGAGTTGCAGAACTAAACGGGGCAATTTCAAGTTAAAACAGTCAGTGAGGAACTGGCGTGAGTGACTTTCGTGTTACCACTCTCAATGAGCGCGACCCGCAAGATAAACAAGAGAGGTAATTTATGTGGATATATAATTAGTCCTTGTTATTCGTTTCAATGTGTATATTTTTCTCAAATGTGAATACGTTACTCAGTTTTCTTTCTGTTGGTCAAGAGAAAATAGCAGAATTTCAAATCCATCGCATAACGACTTGATTATCGCCAAGTTTACTGTATTCCCCTAACCCCGTTGTATCTACAAAGAAATATGTAATAGAAGAATTTCTGCATATGTTTATCTCGATTAACGTGAAGTAGACAGAAGGATATACATTTTTCTACATATACAATATAAAAATTCTGAGTATGTTTTTCCTTTGAAATTAAAATGCTTGGCATTGCAGCCCATACTTATTGAGAAAGTCGTTACATACAGATATTTATCTTCAATAACGAAACTTGCATCGAATCGGTTCTCGTTGAAATTTTATCAATATAGTCATACAGATCCTACTGATGAAATACTGGCGCTATTCTTAAATGGTCCTTACAAGAGTGCAGCATAACCCAGTTTGCAACCCACTCATCACCGACATCAGGGTCACTCCTCTGACTAATTTGGAAAGTACTGCTGGTGCTTCCGTTACAGGAAAACTGGATTTTCCAAAAAGAATATCCAGGACCTACGTCATATCACGTGTCTTCCTGCCTTTCGTTAGGTCTTGTGGTTAAGGAGGATGGATGCTACTGAAATGCATATTGGAATAAACTTTCATTAATACTTTCTTTAGCACGTATGTGCAATGTACGTAGTAGGTACAGAAGGTATTGTATCCCACCCAAAAATTCGATAGCGAGATTTCACTGAAAATATGTTTTGAGGTCTCCTGAAACCATAAACAGTATTTTAGAAAAGGTCAGTGTGTCTGCCTATGTATGTGTGTGTGTGTGTTGTGGGGGGAGGGCGGTCAACATAACTTAAAAACGAAACGACCGTTAAATACCAAACTTAGTATTTATGTAAGTATCTCCCAAGGGTGCGATGCGAAATTTTCAAGAAAATCATCCACCCCAAACTACCCTTGCATAGAAAATTTTTCGATTACTTTGATTTTGATTAAAACACCGTATACTAAGATATCTACATGGCAAATAATATATATGTATTGAATTTCCTGGGAATAGCCTTTGAAGTCCCCTTCATTCTTACCTATTATTGCATAACTGGCACAAAGAATGAGATAGACAAAAGCTTACTACACAAAAATCTAGATCCCGTCAAAACATACAATTGAATTTATGATTTAAAAACGACGCAGCTCCATTACACTAAACTTTTCAGGACAGAGGAAAGACGTAAATGCTTGTAAATTACTAATATCAGCTATATACAACTTATACATGCAATAAAGCACTACCCTACAAATGCATCAGTAAGGATAAAATATTTTATTTATCTATGGTTTAGCTAATATCATAAATATTGGGTGGATTTGGGGTATTTTTGAAATGTATGGCTTAATACAATATAATACAGAAATAAGCTTATTAATCACTACCTATTTCCAGCATTAAATTAAAATTTCATTTCAAATCATCATTTTTGTAAAATCTGTGCTTTCTTTCAGGATATTGATAAAGGATACCGTAGCGGGTGCTAAAAAACACACATTAATTTCTTTAAATCGTTTAGCTTCTCTGGCTTTACTGTTATTTGTCCATCATAGCATTTAGCTAGAGAAGTTAGTCCTAGAATACCTAACATTATTCTTTAGCAAGGGAAACATGGGAGCAATAGAACACATACATTTGGTAACTGATGTCTCATACTTTTGCAACTTTTTAAATAACTTTAACCTGGTTGGTCATATCGGAGGATGAAAGAAATCGGTGAAATAGCACTCAGATGATCTCGGTGTCATTGGAGCTTTTAAGTTACTTGACGTTTCTCTTCTCAGGATAAATGAAAAACCCGAAAAAAAATCTTATCCGGGCAACTCACCCTAAGCGAGAATCAAACTCGCGTCCTGTTGAATGTGAGGCACACACGATACCCCTAAATTACCCAGGCGGGCTATGAATGCTCTGTGTTCACACACTTTGAACTTTTGATTATTTTAAGTTATAGGGTTTTTAAAGAATCTCTGAAATTGATATTTAAAGTTTAAAATCATGTCTGCAGTCACCCTAACTTAAATTTTGTTTCTATAAGTTGCATCCATCCTGCATACATCTCTGTCCTTTCCACCTTTCATTTCATGTTTTCAATTATTGCAAATTTGCGATCACAAGGGAGAAAGCTGTGACCTCTCTCACTGGTATCTTGTAAACAAGGTTAGTGAACCTACCTGTAAATACTAAGATAAACAAGAACCTAGTCATTTAGAAATTGACCCCTGCAGCCATCTGACAAAATCTTCAGCATTTTTACCTCACATAAGTGACTTTTGAAATAGTGAAACAAGCATGACAAAACTTCATTTAACCCCTCTATGCTTTAGTTTCAGGCCAAATACGCATAACAGTCTTCTTTGTTTTCTCTTTCTCCCAGAAACTTGTTTCCTTCCACTACTTATATATGCTTCGCCTGATGCTCGTGATTTCTTTTGACTATTTTCTTCCAACTTATTTTATTTCTTCTTCTTTTTTTTTATTCGAACTTCAGTACAATCTTCATCACGGTTCACCTTTCTACTTGTAAACTACATTTTGTCAAACTCAATGAAGCTCAACATAGAGACATCTACGTTGAAGCTCGTATTTCAAACTTTTATCAACTCCTGTTGGGACATTCTTGAAATATACCTACACTAAATATGCTTTCCATTTGGAGATGGGACGATTTCTACACATACAAATATGTATCGCTTATTACGCTTTCGACGTATGCGTTAAAGTAAATTTCACAGAAATGTGGAGTCTGGACGTTTTTAACTCACAAGATCAATTTATGCCCTATACATTTTTGTTGTGGCGCTAACCATTTCCGAAATATTCCTTATTATTGATTTTCATTTTAAAATATACTATTCTGAAACAGGAATTCGTCCGTTTTTTTTTTTTTTTTTTTTTTTTTTTATTCCTGGCCATGCAAAGAAACGAATTTAAATGACAGTCGCATAGCGACAGCTTTTAAAACATTTGACTATCGCTTTAGTATAGTATATTCCCGTAGTTCCCTTCTACTTATAAGGAACGAAGTAATAAGATCATTCTGCTAATATTTATTCCAGATTAGCGTGAAGTAGAATGAACAATATTTTGTAAAAATGTAAAAAGTGTGTTTGCAGAGTAGATAGAAAAAGTCATGTGAACAGAACAGAAGTTCTCGGTAAGGAGAAGCACACGCCCTATGATTTTCTCTACCATAGATCAAAGCTTATCCTTCTATTTCATTTTATTCGAAAAGATTTGCAGAACTGGTTTTATTACATATTTTCTTGTTGGTATAAGGGAATTAAGAAAATATTGTAGGCTTAAGGGTATGTATGACTGAAATGTCATAAAAATCACAAAAACTCGAGTTTTTAAATTTTAACTTCATAAAACAATCTAAACATTCCTGAATACAAAGAAGGTATAATTGGTCATCAGGCACCATTTTAAATGCCTTAAGTCACTGGAGCTGCAGCAAAGCATTAGAGCTGAAATTGGGCTTGGCAAGAAAGTCTTCAGTTTGACGAGATCTAATTCGTATCATTCAAAGTAAAGACACGAAGTTATGCAGAAGCTAAGCAGCAATGCAAGAAGAGAAGGACAGAAAATACAGCAGCAGAGGAGAGGAAAAGGTAACATGAGGGTCAAACTTACCAACCTGGTGGATTTTAATGCATTCGAATCTTTCCTTGTTTTCTCGCTATTGATATTTCCAGCATTTTTCTTCTTGCAAAATGCTCTTTGCGGGACAGTTTTTCTGTTACACAAATAAGATTTTCTGTACATATTCACAGAGATACAATGAATAAGAGTTGCCTTAGGTTTTCTGTCAGATGTATTTATGCATATGTCTGCAATTTTCAAACATAAAAATTATATTTTATGGAATAAAACACATTCATAACTTGAAAACTTTTTGGAGCCTAAACTAAAGGAAACACAGAGAAATTTAGACCAATTTCAAAAAGTAAATGTATTGTTACCTAGGTTTAAAATATTAGACCAACATTTTATTTATTTATTTTTTTTTTTGCCGCAAGGCATTTGTTTTAGTGATGAGACAAAAACATGAAGTTCCAAGACATTAGAACAAAATTGATGAAATTTCACTATAACTTATTTGCATTATATTACATCTGTGGTATAAATTTAAAAAAGCTAGCATTATTGGTTAGGAATTTCAGGCATACATGTCCTTAAGAATAGTCTAATCTTTTAAAAGCTGATCGTCAACCCATAGCATGGAAAATCTCGATATTGATTAACTCACGGAAAATGTGTATGTGACAAAAACTGGCGTTTTACTGATATCTGCATAGGTATTTTGTGAAGTAAGTTTTGACAATTTCTTACGGTGTACCCGTTATTCAATCTTTTTGCCAATAGCGCAAATAAGACATGGACTGCAAAGGGCTAGATTCCAATAATATTCAACAGTTGAACACCTAATGCAATTCGCCAATGATGTAATAGGACACTGCACCCTGAAGATAACTACAGCCTTATCTGTGGTCGACCTAGTTTCACAACCATTTAAAAGAGGGCACAATATGTGTATGTAAAAATAGTTGCACGCATTGTTTTTGTTCTGGACTTTCTGAAAAAAGACATCTATGACATATAAATAAACCACATATATGTGATATGACCTTACGTTTTCCTGTTGTTTACTTCAGTTTTTATGACTTCGCCACTCAGCTCCTGATAAACTTTTACGGTCTTGACCTATTTCTCTAACTAGCTCGTCTGTTTTTGTTTTTTTAATTGTAAGAAAACTCTTTTACAATTAGGTACAATGCAGTTGAGCTAATTAGATACACAGAACAGCATGTAATATGTGGTTGGGGTACCATCCAGCGATGGGCCCAAAGAAATAGTACAAAGATACAAAGAAAGCAGCACAGAAAATAATAAAAGAGCTAAATGTTCAGTCGCAGATCGGAGTGCCAGCGGCGCTTCAGTCTTCGTCGTTGAGGTTCATGAGGAAGATAAATATGGCGGAGAAGAGGATTGCTGTGGCGCAAACAGGATCGATGGAGCCTCTTGTAGCTGATGCGGAGGACACACATTACCTCCAGTAGGCATATGTCAGCGTGCAGAGTTGAGTTGCGCACGTACCATGCAGCGCCAGTCATGAGGCGGAGAAAACGGTTCTGTGTGCGCTGGAGTTTGATGGTCTGCGACGGAGCGGCAGAACCCCATATCGCACAACTATATTGCCACATGAGTCGAATTAAAGAAGTGTAGACAAGACGCTTATACCGCAAAGGCAATGGCGAGGAACCGGACACAAGATGATGGACGTCGCGGATGCGATGACGAATCCTCTGCACTAGACTGGAGAGATGGGGACCCCAAGTAAGACGGCTGTCCAAGATAAGGCCGAGGTACCTTATAGAAGTCGCGGTGGGTATCTCCGTCCCATTAAGAGAAATGGGATGATGGGTCGCGTTCGTTTTGTAGGTGAACTTCACAACACGGGATTTATGAGCGTTGATAGTCACTCTCCAACGTTGGCACCAGGAGTGAATTTGGTTGCAGAAGTCCTGAAGGCGGCTTGCCGCCGTAGCACAAGTACCCAAACTTAGCGCCGCCACATCGTCGGCATAGTGAGCAATGGTGAGTTGCGGATGACTAGGAAAATCCGAGGTGTAAGCCAGGTATAATAAGGGGCCCAGTACGCTCCCTTGCGGCACACCAGAGGAGATAGGAAGGGCCTTGGAAAATGTACGATCATGTTTAACAGAGAAGGTGCGATTGCGCAAATAGGACTGTACGAGGCGGAAATAAGTGTCCGAGAGATGCGGTTTGAGTTTGAATAACAATCCATCGTGCCAAACTTTATCAAAGGCCTTCTCCGTATCCAAAAACAGTCCTATGCATACAGATTGACGCTCATAGGAATCAAGAATTGCGTCAACGACACGATGGAGCTGCTGGAAGCAGGAGTGAAGAGAGCGAAATCCAAACTGGGTGTCAGGGATAATCGGTGTGAGCTGAGGCAAAAGACGAGGCAGAAGGAGACGTTCGAAGATTTTGGAGAGTAGGGGGAGTAAACTAATAGGACGATAACTGAGGGGATCACTTTTGACTTTATCAGGTTTGGGAAGAAGGATAACTGTAGCGTGTTTCCATTGATGAGGAATATGAGCTGTGCGGAGGATAGCGTTGTAGATTTGCGTCAACAAAACCAGCGCATTCCGGGGTAAATGAAGGAGTAAGGGTTGCACAATAAGATCAGGACCGGGAGCTTTGTGAGCTGAAGAGCGAGCGATGATGTGTTTAACTTCAGCAGGGGTAAAGAAGTGGTGGAAAGGAGTGAGCAACAAAGGTTGCGTGAGTTCTTCCTCCACACGATGAGCAAAGTCCGCGTCCAGCACAGGATTCGGGGAAAACTGACGTTCCAGGAGTTCTGAGCACAAATTTACCTCTTCAAGTGGCGTAGAAAACCAGGTGTTTCCAACCTTAAGAGGCGGCATGGCAGCAGAAGGACGTGTCAAAGTTTTAGTCTTCTGCCATAGTGACCCATGACTGGCGTTTAAGTCTTGTAGTCGGTGTTCAGCAGCAGTGCAGCATGCAGCACGTAAGGCAGCCTTCAGCTCCCGAGTAGCACGATTAAAATTGGTTTTGTGAAGCGGGTAGCGCGTGCGTTCCCAGAGTTTCCGACAGTCTCTCTTGATGGAGTGCAGTAGACGGATCTCGGGAGAATAGAATGGCACAAGACGAGGAGGACGAAGATCCTGGAGAGTACTGCTGGCAAGGGTAGCCGCACACTGGATATTGCGAGTCAAGGTAGAAACAGGCACATCGACATCACGGGGTGACTTAAGCGGCACAGTCGTAATAGTGAGATCGGCAAGCAAAGAGGTGTACAAAGGCCAGTCAAAAGGATGGCGTATCAGGGATGGGGGTAAGTCTTTGTACTTCGCACCATCGGAGAGAGTGAGCAGGACTGGTAAATGATCGGAGCTCAGATCATGAACAACGGAGAGACGGGAACAATGACGGGAAATATTACGTCCAATGAAGATATCCAGCACATCCTGAGTCGTACCATCGTGTGGGTAAAACGTAGGTTCAACAGGAGAGAGTACGTCTAGGTGTAACTGATGGATTGCAGCGTGTAAAAGTTTACCCCTAGGATTAGATAAGTTCGAACCCCATAGAGGATGTTTGGAGTTAAAATCGCCGCCGCCCAAGAAGGGGCCCTGGAAAGCATGAACAAGACCCCAGAAGTCGGTGAGACGGACATGATTCTGAGGAGCAGAATTCGTCTGTTTGTATGTTCTTTTAGATGCTGATGTACACGTACAAATTTGGGGTATGCCCAGATTTTATACCCACCACCATCCACAAACAGGGAGGTTCCCTAATTCCTACTCTATAGGCTACTCTATGAAATCCTAAACAGAACAATGTAATGGCGAAATGTGTCTACAAACTTCAAAACTACATAGCTTTTAATTGTTCACCCGCTGTTGTGCATAGTCTAAAGTTTAACTCTTTACATGGAACTGTTCATATTAATTTACTCAAAGCTATTATTTAAGATTTTACCCTCTCTAACACACATGCACTAAGCACATAGTAGCTAGAGAAGGTATTGTATTCCTCCCAAAAATGCTATACAGGGAATTCATCAGTACATGTTTTGAGGACCACTGAATCCAAAAAGGCATTACTAAAAAAACACCAGTGTGTGTATGTCTGTGGGCACATAACTAAAACCAAAATACGGCTAGTTTAGTACCAATGATGGGACAGGAATATTTTCAGGAACATATGTGTGTATGTGTGTTTATGTCTGTGGGCACATAACTCAAAAACACCCAAACTACCCTTTAATTAGAACCCTTTTCGAAATGTTTGATTTTCTAAAAAATTACTAACGATATTAATTGAAATACCGCATATTAAAGATATATCACAATCTACATGATTGTGTATTCCTAGGAGTAAAAGCAAAGAGATGAAATGAAAGTTTACTTCTCGCTTGAGAAAAGTTTGTTTGTTTTAATACTTCTCTATCCCTATGTACATTGTACATACGGGGCTAGAGAAAGTAAAAATTCGTTTTATGAATTCAGGGGTCCTCAAAACATTATTTCCAGTGAAATTTCGGTATCGAATTTTTGGGCGGAATGATGATTACCTATTTTGTGCATTGTACTTGGTAGAGATAGTAAAACGCTTATTCTTCTATCCACTTCCCGTTAATCATCTGCAGAAACATTTAATTACTATTTACTTGTTGATATAACGAGATTACGAAATTCAGTAGGCTTAGGCCATAGTCAAATATTTTAAAATGTTGCTGGTTATGTGATGGTTTTGAAATTCCATTGCCTCTGCTACGCCAGCAGAAAGAAAGAAAGAAAGAAAAAAAAAAAAAAAACGATTTGCCGTTTGAGAAAAGTGTAGAAAAGCTGAAACCAATCACAAGATTTATCTCGGAAATGGTTAATCAAAAATTTGTATATATTTAATTTAAAATCCGTGTTTCTATGTTAGTAAGTTTTTGTCTATCTCTTACGGTTTACCAGTTATGCAAAAGTCATCCAGTATGAAGGTTTCAGAAGCTATTCCCAAAAAATTTAAGATGCACATTTTATTTCTCATAAAAATATATATTAAACATGTGGTATTTTAGAGAAAACAATATTTTTAAATATCCCATGCAAAATATATTTGGGGTGGGGGATTTTCTTGAAAATCTTCCTATCGTATCCTCGGAAGGTGCAGGACTTAAGAATCAAGTTTTGTATATAACCGACTTTTCGTTTTGAGTTATACTGTTGACACATACACACAAACCTGTTTCTGATTTTATTTTTTTTTTTTTTTATGCATTCAGGAGACTTCAAAACATATTTTTCCGATGAAATCCCGATATTGAATTTTTGGGTGAAATAATACTTCCCCTAATACGCAATAGAAACATGAAACAATCTTAATTCAGACTCAGGGAATCACAAAATGGGTATATATCCAGTGACATCAAATTCTTGCGTGAAATGCAATATTGAATTTATTTCTTCTACTAAAAATTAACTTATTCTATTTAGCAAATGGTAGATAAAGCAGAGTAGAGAGAGTATTAAAAGAAATAAATAAAATTAAAACAAACGCTAATGGAAATTTTGCAGTTCAAGCATTTGAAAGAAGTTCATACCAATAATAAAGAATATCTCTGAAATCGTTAAAACATCCTTTTTATTACTTTCTCTAGCCCGTATGTACAATGTACAGCTGTGGACACAAAAAGTCTGTCATCCCCAGATTCCATATGTCGATGGAAGGGCTTCGTGTATCCTCATAAAAGCGGTGTCCACAATCTACATGAAAGAACTGTACAATTATCTGCGACTGACAGCACATGAGCTTCGTGTATCTTCGTAAAATCTCTGTTCACAATATACACGAAAGAAATGCAATGGTCTGTGACTGACAGCGCAATGGTTAATTTATTAGTACAAAACAGATCACCGAACAATGTTACGGCGGTCGAGAGGTTAAGAAGGCTTTACTTCCACTCTCGCGCTGGTTGTCATTTTTTATGTTAATTTTATGACAGGATATACAGAATATAACATTGCACTTATATAACTATGACATTTGAAGTTATGAGCCTATCTGTGCATACAAAAACATAATTCTACTAACACTCGTCTTAAATCTATATATATATATATATATTTGTGTAAAACTAAAACACAAAAAATAAACATAATTAATATCGGGTTATGAGCCCTCAGCTCGTATAACTGCCCTCAATCTTCGGGACATAAACATAAATTAAATGCCTGCAGTAATGTGGACGAGAAGCTACAAGGTTCCCAGGCTTCTTGGATTTGTGCCCAGAAGGCAGCTTTTGTCCTTCGATCATCTACAGGTAAATTGGAGCGCAGTTCCATTTTTACCTCAGCCCACACATTCTCAATATGGTTTAAGTCTGGTGAATAGGGAGGCCAGTCTACCACTTTTTGAAAACAATTTGAAACCTTTCGAGATATATGGGCAAGATGATTATCCTGCAGGATATCTCATCCTCACAGAGGGAATCAAAACATTTCGAGTTTTAATGTGTAGTGACAGCGTTCAGTGTATTGTAAATCTGCCACAGCACACCTAAACCGCCCCTTGATATCCAGCCCCCACAGGACACAAATACGCGACCATGATGGAATTGTGAAGCCACATATTTTGAGTAGTACTTGGGACCCCTTTGGGCGATAGACAATCACTTTTCCCTTACTTGTGGAAGAATATCACGTTATTCCAGTTGTGGTTGGCATTTTCCTGTTGGATCGGTTTGTGAAGAATGTGTTGAATCGGTTTGTAAAGGAGTAAAAAAAAAGTTCTACCTCCCAATCACTTTTGACCTAATATTGGTTTCCTAAAAATGTTTCAAAACATTGGTGTTCTTAACAACACTTTTACTATTTTTTCATACTATACATATTCAATTCTTTTTCATTGAGAGAGAACTTGTAACAGATGCGCATCACATGTGCATTTCGATTAATAGCCTCCAGATGGTAGTGATACCACGGTTATTTGTTGCTAAATGGTCGTAGTACTGCTATATTTTCTTTCCCCATTAAATATTAAGGTAACGCACCAGTTTATCGACAAAATGCCGCAACGCAGCAGTGAAATTCAAATACCTTTTTTTAATATATTAACTGTCCTTTCCTTACTCCTATTGTTTAAAATAAAGAATCAAAGAAGCTTTCCTGGCGACTAACACCTAGAGTTAGTACTTATTTATTTGCCGCTAGATGGCCGAAGTAGTATTTTTCCTCCCCATTCAGTGTTAGCGTAGCCCAAAAGTTTATCGAGATAATGCCACAACGCAGCAGTGAAATTCAAATACATTTTTATGTATTAGCTGTTCTTTCTTTACTCTCATCGTTTAAAATAAAGGAGCAAAGAAGTTTTCCTGGCCACGAACACCTAAAATACACACTTATTTATTTGCCACCAGATGGTCGTAGTACCTACTGCTCTATTTTTCTTCCCCATTCAATGCTAAGGGAATGAACTCGGTTATGGAGACAATGACGCAAGATAAAAGTGAAAATCAAAAATATTTCTAATGTATTAGCTATCGTTCTCTTGGTCATATCGTTTAAATAAATAAATAAGTATATTTTTGTTGTAATTCTTTAACATTAACAAGTTATAAACTTTGCACATAACAATTAACCCTTCTTCGAATCTGAAAATGGCGGAGAAATGAGGGATCCCTTTTAGGTCACCTTCCTATTGCTGATGTTGGTTATTTGACATTATGTGGTACAAGAGCTAGCTAAAGAAAGAAGATATCCGCGTCACCATCACACTACAATTGCGGTGCTCTTAATAAATTTGATTAAGTAATATTTTGGGTTAAATGGAGAAATTTAATTCACAAAACTATCATAAAATAAAAACATATCACTTGCCCTACCAAAGCTTCTTGCTCTTTAGTTATGTCATTGTTAGCGTTAAAATGGTTGTTTTGACGTAGGAGAAAATAAAGAAAGAGGTGGAAATTAGGAGTAAAGGAAAGAAAATTTTTCGGAAGAAGCATGAATGTTACTTTGTGACTTTCTCCTTAGTGTAATTTATTACCCATTTCAGCGTTTACCCGCCACAATATGTAATCACTGCCATTACTGTTATTATGCCAACGGCATCCCTACTTACCCACGCTGTTAACTGCATATGTCATACTTCCCACACTACCTTACGGATGCGCTGACTTTGTCCTTTTCGCAATACCATATATGCTAAATTGCGCAGATCATTGCGCTTTTCAGATGCAAAGGCATTATTAGACATCAATGGCCAAATTCCTGTTGACACTTCTACGTATCTCATTTCGTTTGCATCAAATTTTTGTCACTTCACAACGTCAAAGGAAGAATTAAATAGCGAAAGTGTTATCACATATTGGTGCAAATTACAAAAACTATGCGTGGTTGAGCGAACGAGTCATTTTAGCAGCAACTAATAAGAATATAGATGATTTGAATATAAACATTCAGAGTAAAATTGGTGGACAAATGCATTTATTTAAGTCGATCGATTCCATTGCCGATCTAAATGAAGTCAATTATCTAACTAAATTCCTAAATTAATTGGATTTGCCAGGATTACCGCCACACAATATACAACTCAAGTCTGACTCGGGGATAATTATGCTACGCAATCTGAATCAGCCGAAATTGTGCAACGGAACAAGACTCGCTGTTACAAAAATTATGAAAAATTGATTTAAGCTACTATAATCATAGGAAAGTTCAAAGGCGAGGATATGCTTATTCCAAGAATACCACTACTGACAACCGACTTTCCTATTGAATTTAAGCGTGTACAGTTTCCGGTGCGCCTTGCATTCTCAATGACAATAAGCCTAAATGACCTATTTGTCGACGGGCCCTTAAAAACACCACTCACCACTCAATGACAATAAATCCCAAGGTTAATCGTTAAAAGTGCGTGGAATATGCCTTGAATTGCCGTGTTTTTCGCATGGACTGTTGTACTTTGCGTGCTCGAGAGTCGGAAAACCATCGGCACTATTTGTTTTCAATGTACATTACAATAAAGTATTGTCAAATTATTTAATTATAATGTTATATCATTGCAAGGTCGTACTGTAAACGGAAGATTTTATCTGTTTTTTGTTTGTTTGTTTTTGCTTCATTAGGTACACCACCTGTATGAAAACTAATTTGAGATAAATGTATGCTTTAATGAGAACTACAGTTTGTATGTAGGAAGATTTAGACTTTTTTTTTTTTTTTTTTTTTTTTTTAACAGTTTACCATAAACAAAAGCGGTCAATTGCTTCAAAGCCAGCACTAAATAGCAGATGAGAGGCTCGGTGAGCACTTTGAAGAAGCTGAAGATTTTTCTTTTATCTTTCAAAGATATGTAGCAGAAGACAATGACTAGTAGGTTTGGCAACAGCGTGCCTACGCTTAATTCGGAATGTAAGAATTAATGCGCATAGGAAGAATAAGTCATGGTCAAGCATGACTGCTGTGATTATGAGAAGGTATCCTTGTTCTGCATTATGGAATTATATTTACATTTGTAACGTTATCTTAATTCATTGTATTCTGCTTCATTTAGTGGCAACTAAATGCTTACTCTACTCACTCCATTACTACTATTCCAAGAAATGCGTATTATTCTGGCCCATTGTGTGTGTGTGTGTGTGTGTGTGTGTATGTGTGTGTGTGGAACACGATAACTCAAAAACGAACAGCCAGCAAATATCAAACTTGATATTTAAGTTTAGGATCTTCCAAGGATGACACACGAAGATTTTCAGGAAAATTCCCCCCCCCCCACTCCAAACAGGCCTTTACAAGGAGCATTTTTCGAAAATTTTGCTTTTCTCAAAATGTCTATCGATTTGGATTAAAATACGATATATTAAAAACACAAACAAAATGTAGGACATCTTGAATTTTCTGGTAATAGTTTCTGAGGATTTCATCATTCTGGATTACTTTTGTATAATGGTAAGATATACAAAAATTTACTACACAAAACATGTAGATCTCGTTAAAACACTCAATTTATGTCATACACATTTTTTATGGATTTACCTATTTACGAGATACTAGATATGTTACTGGATTTACTTTTACTTAATTCCCTCATTTCCCTTCTGCTTAGAAGGTAATTACTAATAAGACCATTTCTGCTAATGTTTATCTCGATCACCATTATAGATAAAAGGATCTTTTGTAAAAATATTTTTTTTATTTTGCAGAACAGGCAGAGAAAGTCATGAGAATGGAACATATTTGTTATTTCTTTTTCTCTACCACGTTACTATTGTATTCTTCCCAAAAATGTGATACCGAGATTTTACCAGAAGTATACGTCATGAGACTACATGTATCCCTCCAAAGAATTATTTTTATAAAAAGATCCGCGTATGTATGTGTGCGCGCGTCTGTGTCTGTCTTTTTGTATGTATCTATTTATGTAGTATGTGTGTATGTAGGTTGCATGCATTGTAATGTAATGCAATAAAATGTAGGTAGGTGAACATCATAGCAAACTTGGTAATTAAGTTCGATATTCCAAAAAGTCAAACAAAGATTTTGAAGAAAACTCCCCACCTCAAACTACCTTACATCCTACATTGAAGACTTTTCGAAATTTTCGATCTGCTCAAATAAGGCTTAATTGATTTTTATTAAAATATAATATTTTGAAGAGATTCTTATTTAAAATGTATATCTTGAAACTTTTGGTAATCGCCTCCGAATTTTTCATTCTGAATATTTTGCATAACTAGTATACCGTAATATATAGACAAAAAGTTACTACACAGAAGTGTAAATTTCGTTAAAACACGTGTTTGTCAAATACTTTTTGCTGGGAGAATTAAGCATTTCTGAGGTATACAGTGTTATTGGTTTACTTTAAATCTTTTTCTCAAATAAGTAGTCATTGGTTTTTCTTTCTCCTGGTCAAACAATAAGAATAGAATTTTAATGAAATAACGTAGCGACCAGCTTTTACAAGATTTGACTAACGCTTAAGCCAGTGTATGTATTATTTTCGTTGCATCTACAGGCAAATGTGTAATAAAACTCTTTCTGCGAATTCCAAATTTTAAGATTAGTTTGTTGAATAAGTACAGAAACTCATGCGAGTATAACACACACTTTTTTATTTTTTTTTAACGTCCTTTAACCTAGTTGGTCATATCGGACGATGAATGAAATTGGTGAAATGATGCTCAAATGATCTCGGGGTTCATGGAGCTTAAAGTTACTCGACATTCGTCTTCTCAGGATAAGGGAAAACCCCGAAAAAAAACCTTACCCGGGTAACTCACCCTAAGCGAGATTCGAACTCACGACCTTTTGAATGTGAGGCAGACACGCTACCACCACACTACCCAGGCGGGCACATTATTCTATTGTTTCATTTATACCATGACTTTAAAACTGCACGGTTAAGTGGCCTTTTGCTGTATAACCAATAATACGCGAGAGGCAGAGGAAGTAAAGTGAATTCAAGATGTTAGATTTTTACAGTAATGTCGTTAATCAAGTATAGTGATCATCTCTACCACTCTAAATTATGGATATACCCTCTCTGCACAAGGATGAAGATAATTAAAATAAAGATACAATAAAAAGCAAAATATTGGAAATCTATGCACATGCAGATTTAGCAAACAGTTCAGAAATACAAATAATGTCAATTTGGAAAGGTGGTTTTAGACACAATATTCTCTGAACGATGTACAAATTATTAGCGACTAACTCAAATACCCGGTGTTACACGGCTTAGAAAAGAGGACAAACATTTTAAGATAAGATTAAAAATACTGTGGGGCTGACATTACAAACTCCATACAGAAGGCGTAGAAAATATTCGGAGAATTAATTTAGAGACTTTTAAATACGAATGAAGCTGCTTTAGAATAATAATAATGACGACGACCACCACCACCAATAATAATAATAATAATAATAATAATAACAATAATAATAATACATATGTATATAAAATAAAGAAATCAAATAAAAATAAATGTTTTCTCTATTGCTTTTAGGAGTGATGAGCCCTGCCCCTACGGAAAATAAGACTGAAAAATGCTAGTAGCAACGCACTGCGAATACTTTTCTGAACGAACGAGCTTGTTTTCTAATATGTTAGCTAAATAAAGATAATATACTATGAATGCTCATAAATCCCGAGTTGTGAAATACACCAAAAAAGTGGCCCACTATCTCATTTATTTCAACGAGGCGGAGATACCCACAGCGACTTCTACAAGATCTTGGACAGCTTATATGGAGTGCTGAGGATTCGTAACCGTCCATCATCTTCTGTCCGGTTCCTGTGCTGTATAAGCGTCGTTTTATACCTCTTTAATTTGTCTCATGTGACAATATAGAAGTGCCATTTGGGATTCTGCCGCGCCGTCACAGATCATCAGAATCCAGCGTACACAGAATCGTTTTCTATAACTTTTGACCGGCGCTTCCTGGTACGTGCGCAACTCCACTTTGCACGCTGATATAGATCTGCCGGCGGTAATATGTATCCTCCGCATCTGCATCAATCGATCCTGTCTGCACCACCGCAATCTTTTCTCCACCATATTTATCTTCGACAAAGACTGAAGAGCATTTGGCATTTCGATCTGCGACTGAACATTTAGCTCTGTTTATTTTTGTTTGTTTTCTCTACTTTTTGTGTACTATTTTATTGGGGCTATCGCTGGCTGGTACCCCAACCACAGGTTACATTGCTATTCTCTGTCTGGTCTAGCTCAGCTGTGTTGTGCCTGATTGTAAAGAAGAGTTTCCTTTTAAATACATAAATACCTTTAAAAACTCTGAGGTGACTCATTCACATAACTTTGTTTAGCTGTTCCAAATACACACTACTATTACAAAATATTCTTTTAACTACATTATGCTAATCTAGAGAAACAATTTGGTTTTATTATTTGCTTCATTGTAAGTAGAAGGGAATACATAGGCTAAAGCGATATCAAATCTTTTATGTGAAACAACTGAGGTTCGGTTCGATTTGCATGCTCCCGTTTGAGAGAAGCTGGGTAGTTTAAAACTGAAACAATAACAAGGAATATCTCAAAAATGTAACCTTACAAGACATAAATTATGTGTTTTAACGAGATCTACACTGAGTTTTTTTTCTATCTCTTACAGTTTAACCGTTATGCAAAATTCTGGAGCCTCATCCAGAATATAGAGGTGTTCAGAGGCTATTATTCCCAGAGAATTTAAAATGCACATTTTATTTGTGATGTAAATATCTTTAATATACGTTATTTTAATCAAAATTCGTTAAAGCCATTTTTGAAACAAACAAAATTAAAAAAAAAAAAAAAAAATCCATATAAAGTATAGCTTGTGGTGGGGGGATTTATTAGAAAATCTTTGGTTCGCATCCTTGCAAGATACTAAATATAAAGTGTGGTATTTAGCAGTATCTTCGATTCTGAGCTATGCTGTCTACAGACATATACAAACACGCGAAACTTTTTTCTAAAAATGCTTTTTTCGACTAAGGGGACCTCAAAACATATATTCCCGGTGAAATCTCGGCATCGAAATTTTGCGTAGAATACAGCTTCTCTAGCTATGCTGTGTGCATTGTATGTGAATACGTGCTAGAGAAAGTAAAAAGATAATATATTATCTTCATTATTTAACAGCAACACTCAAAACCACCTCAATGGAAGAGGGCAGGTATATGATTGCAGGCAATTCTGACATTTTTCAGAAAGAATGGGCCTATTTTCTGAATTCATTTGCCAAATAACACAATGTTATAGGTATAAATCGTCAAACCACGGACCACGCCGCCAGGTGCTTTTTCTTAATTTTCGATCTGAGGGTAGTTTAATGTGAAGGATTTTCTTGAAAGTCGTCATGTTGCATCCTTGGAAAATGGAAAGTTTAAATACAGGTTTGGTATTTAAATTACTTTTTTTTTCTCGACTTGCGCGCTCTCTCTCTCTCTCTCTCTCTCTCTCTCTCTCTCTCTCTCTCTCTCTCTCTCTCTCCCCACAAACTAACTGAGGGAAAGGCATGCAGTATTACATACGTAAATTATTATAATAATGATTTATAACATATATTAATAAATGCCAAGTAAAACACGCATACAAATATTGATTGTTATACATTAAGATAAGTGAATATATATATATTCGTGAGTGCGGAAAAATGTATTTATGTTGTAAATCCGAAATAATACATGTTCAACGAGTTACATACAATTTTTTTCTCTCTCTATTACTTTAACTAAGGAAGTATTTATTGTATTCCACACAAAATTCAATATCAAAATTCTACGAAAATACGCGTTTTGAGACTCCTTGAATGAAAAAAGCATTGGACCGGCACGTGTGTGTATGTGTTTTTCTTTCTCTACACGTACTATGTAAATAGTGTATATAACTATTGCATTCCACTCAAAAATTCGATAACAAAATTTCACCGGAAATACATATTTTAGAACCCCCTGAATCCCAAAAAAGCATTTTCAGAAAAAGGTCCGTGTGTGTCCATGGACAGCATAGCTCAAAAACGAAAAGACCATTATACCAAACTTGGTATTTAAGTTTGGTATCTTCCAAGGATACGATACGAAGATTTTCAAGAAATTCCCCACCCCCAACTACCTTTTACATGGAAAAATTTTCGAAAATTTTGATTTTCTAAAAAATGGGTGTAACGATTTTGATTAAAATCCCGCATATTAAAAATATTTACACCCCAAATAAAATGTATATCTTGAATTTTCTGGGAATAGCCTCTTAAGACTCCTTTATTCTGGGTGAATTTTGTCGAAGTTTGCTTAACTGCAAAACTGTAAGAGATAGACAAAAACTCACTACACAAAAATGTAGATCTCGTCAAAACACACAATTTATGCCCTTTTTTCAGTGTGTATTTCAGGTCTATCAATATTCATCCATAAAGGTGGTAAGAAATACAGTGACATATTCAAGTGAGCGTTGTTTTGGTGTCCTCTTTGGAAACACCGTGCGTTTTGACAATGTATCAAATTATCAGTCATTAAGTTAGACATATGCAAAAATAACTGCTTAGATAATGAAGCATAAGGATAGAATGATCTACCAAATGAGTAGTATATAATGAAAAAAATATCGTATTGGACACCGAACCCATTGTAATGCCGTTGGCCAAATAATGAATTCCTGAAGCTACCTTCAGAAACTCTTGAAGGTTGCCTTCCCTTTCTGAATTTTAAATAGTGCTTCGAAAATTCGTGGGAAATGTTATGTGTGGAGCATGAGAAATCTGCGGCTACTTGATGGACTTTGGTGCGTTCGTCTTAGAACCAGTCACTACATTGTAAGTTCACATTAGCTGAAATGGCACCGCTAAGAAACTTTACTAAAATTCCGTGACCTTTGTCTTCTCCAATATAATCTTCAGTTTTTACACTCATTATGATTAGAGGAAATTTCAATCGACCCAGGAGATCCATATCGCAAATTCAAATGAAGCAGCCGTTAAGTTTTAAGCATTTATGAGAATAAATATCTTGAGTTACGTTCACATGAATTTCTGCACGCATTATCTTTATTTTGTCTACCACGTATGTGTAATGTACATGATAAGTAGAGGTGTTGCGTTCCATACCCCAAAAAGCATTTTTAGAAGTCCGTGTGGTGTGTGCACGTGGGTGGGTGAATGAGAGAGAGAGAGAGAGAGAGAGAGAGAGAGAGAGAGAGAGAGAGAGAGAGAGTCTGTCTGCGAACGGCATGACTAAAAAACGAAAAGTCGGTTAAGCACCAAATTTTATACTTGAGTTTAGTATTTTCCAAGGATGCAACACGATTTTTTGAAAAATATCCTATCCCAAACTATTTTTTACATGGAGCAATTTTCGATTTTCTAAAAATTTGCAAGGATTTTCATTAAAATACCATATAGATATTTACATGGCACATAAAATATACACATATTTGGAAATTTCTGGGAAGCGTCTTGAAACCTTCTTCATTCAGAAGGACTTATGCATAAGCGGATAACCGCAAGAGATAAGACATCTTGCTACAGACCAATTCAGATCTCGTTAAAACACATAATATAATATCGCTTTTTGTTTTATTCCTGGTCATGTAAAAAGTACCGAATTTCAACAACTGCATAGCGACAGATTTTAAAAGCTGGCTATCGCATTAGTCTAGTGCATTACCTTATTTCCCTTCTAGTTACAAAAATCTGATGTGTTCCATTCACATGACTTTCTCTATATCTCTGTAACAAATTATTGTTAATAAGCTTATCTTTTATTTATTTAATGCTAATCGAGAAAAATTAGCAGAAATAGTCTTATTTCTTGCTTTATTGTAAGTAGAAGCGAAATAAGGGAGTACCATAAGTTAAAGTGAAAGCCAAAAGCTGGTTGCTATGTAATTGATGTTCCTTTGTTTGTATGGACAGGAGTTGATAAATTCCTGTATGAGAAAAGTATACGTTTTTAAAAGCTGAAACCAAGAAAAAGGAATATCTCAAAAACGATCAACTCCACGAAAAAAATGTATATAACATAAATTGTGTGTTTTAACGTGCTCTGGATTTTTTGTGTATCTCTTACGGTTTAGTAGTTATACAAAATTCATCCAGAATAAAGTAGTCTTCAGAGGCTCCCAGAAAATTCAAGATGTACATTTTATTTGTCTGGTAAATATCTTTAATATACGAAACTTTAATCAAAATCGTTAGAGCCATTTTTGAGAAAATCAAAGTTTTCGAAAAAAGTTCCATGTAAAGGGTAATTGGGGGTGGGGGATTTTTCTCAAAATCTTCGTGTCGCATCCCTGGAGGATACTAAACTTAAATACCAAGTTTGGTATTTTACCTATTTTTCGTTTTTGAGTTATCGTGATCACAGACACACGGACACACACACACACGGACCTTTTTCCGAAAATGTTTTTTTTTTTTAGATAAAGGGGACCCTAAAACATATATTTCCTGAAATCTCGGTATCGAATTTTTTGGTGGAGTGCAATACATTCTCTATACACTATGTACATAGTGCCTATAGAGAAAGTAAAAAAAGCAAGCAATAAAACCATTTCTGCCCATATTTATCTCGATTAACATGAAGTAGTCGTAGATAGAAGAACAATCTTTTGTAAGAATAGTTGAGTTGCAGAACTGTAGAGAAAGTAATGTGAATTAGACACTCAATATATATTAATCGTATGTATGTATATAGGTATACATACGATTAACATAAGTTAGGTAGAAAATAAGCGTTATATATATATATATATATATATATATATATATATATATATATATATATATATATTTTATGTTAATCGTGATAACTGATAACCTTTGCAAACACATTTTGTTGTAGGTACAAGGGCGATAGAAGAAACCGAATGGATAGTCAGATTTTTAAAAACGCGTTGCTATGTTTTGGCGTTAAAATTCCACACTCTTTTCATGACATCCAGACACAGCATTTTAAGAATGACTAAAGTATAGAAAATTCAAGTCAATAATAAACAAATGGCCGATGTCATAAAAATAAAGAGATCTATGTTTTTTGTATGGAACGTTTTGTCCACTTTTAATGTTTTACATTAAATTTCTTCCGCATGAAGAGGACAACGTGGCTATTTCAAGCAGGGCATATGCATTTGGGGGGGGGGGGGCACATGAAAATATTCTAAACATATGCTGAGTTAAAATCGATAAGAGCCAGTTTTGAAAAAGCAAACAATGTCGAAAAATCTGATGTGCTTCATTCACATGCTTTTCTGTACATCTCTGTAACAAATTATTATTAAAATGTTTATTCTTCAAGTATATACGAGTGCTAATATTAAAGAGATAAAACATTAGCAGAAATACTTGTTTCCTTATAAGTAGAAGGGAAATAAGGGCGTACTATGGGCCAAAGCGATTATCAAATGTTTTAAAAGCCGGTTGCTATGTGACTGAAATCCATTTCTTTGAATGGTCAAGAGTTATCGAATTTCCGTGTGAGAGAATTTTAAAACTGAAACCAATAACTAAGAATATATAGAAAATTATCAACTCCACGAAAAAGTGTATACGAGTAGTTGTGGAATCAAATTGTACATTAAGAACATGCTTTTTTTTAAAACAACAAATAGACATGCGTTATCAATTAGAATGCTAGGTTTCTAGTGACTTTATAAGTTGGGTCCTGTGGTTCTGTAGAATTAAAAAGTGATAATTCATATAGATTAATTTTGTTTACATAAGTTAAACATCCACATTACTTAAAAGTAGTTTTTCATGATTATATTGAATATAGAGTTTTGATCGGTATAATAACATTAATATTCCCTTCTCTTGCAGACCTGGACGAAGTTTATCATCGAAAAGTTTTGTTTTTGTTAGATTATTGTGTACAACGTTAGCAAATAAATATGTATGTAAACGTTTATGTTGCACGCAACCCATGAATTTCGTTATTTAAAAATGATTAAGTTATATTTTGCTTCATATCTGATGACACTCAAATGCATCAGTCTTTACAAACTGGAAATTTGAACCTTCTGTTTCTGAAACACAGCCATTTACCTCGGTAGAAAAAAATCCCTTATTCGTATATATATTTTTTTTTTTCATTTTTCTTGTCTACTTGTGAATAAATATATCGGGTCACTAGAATCAATTTACGTATACCATTAAGTTGGCTGGAATTAATGCCTTTCAGTTTAATGTGGAATGATTAAAATCCATTTAGGACATTTCTTGATATATATATATATATATATATATATCAGCAAGCAATCATTACTTTTAAATGACGGGCACTTAGAAGCAATGCTTTTGACCAAATACCGGGAAACCCTATAGGAAAGAATCGTCTTGATCTAAGGCTCTAAGCTGTATCATTCCAGCATTAAAAATCTGATGTGTTCCATTCACATGACTTTCTCTACGTCTCTACAACAAATTATTGTTAAAAAGCTTATGCTTCTATTTACTTCAAGCTAATCGAGAAAAAATTATCAGAAATAGTCTTATTACTTGCTTCCTTGTAAGTAGAAGGGAAATAAGGGAGTACCATAGGTTAAAGTGATAGTCAAAAGCTGGTTGCTATGTGACTGAAGTTCCTTTGTTTATTTGGACAGGAGTGACACATTCCTGTATGAGAAAAGTAAGTTTTTCAAAGCAGAAACTAATAACAAGGAATGTCTTAAAACAATCAACTCCACGAAAAAAATGTATATAAAATAAAGTGTGTGTTTTAATGTGATCTAATTTTCTGTGTGCTAAGTTTTTGTCCATCTCTTACAGTTTAGCAGTTATGCAAAATTCGGCGAAATTCATCCAGAATAAAAAGGTCTTCAGAAGCTATTCCTGGAAAATTAAAGATATACATTTTATTCGGGGTGCAAATAGCTTTAATATACGTGATTTTAATCAAAATCGTTAGAGCCATGTTTAAGAAAATTAAAATTTTTATACATTTTTCCATGTAAAGGGTATTTGTGATGGGGAGATTTTCTTGAAAATCTTCGTGTCGCATCCTTGGAAGATACTATTCCTAAATTCCAAATTTGCTATTTAACGGTCTTTTCTTTTTCAGCTGTTGTCCACAGACACACACATACACACACTCATGTGGAGCTTTCTCTAAAAATGCTTTTTTGGGGGGGGGATTCAGGGGATCTTAAAACATGTATTTTCGGCGAAACCTCGGTATCGAATTTTTGGATGGAATACAATATTTCCTCTATACACTATGTACATAGTAAGCGTAGAGAAAGTAAAAACGCTGTGTACACTTCCGGGATATAAAAATTGCAAACTCGAAAGTCAAGTCACGTTCTGTTTTGTTTACTTATATTACAGTTAAATCAAGTTTATTAATGTTCTTATGCCAATAAATGCCAGGATATCTATAACTTTTCTTAGTCACATTACATCAGATTAATTCAGAGCAGTATGATATATTTTCAAAATTAACATATTTTTAGGAAGTAGTTTAGTCCATGTAATCTTTCAATCTTCCGATAGGTGCTTTAATACTGCAGTGAGTTATTTCCGCAGAATGATTTTTTTTTTTTTTGGAAACGTGAAAAATGAGCACATAGAAATAAATTCCTAACAGTAAGCTTGCTAAAAATACAATTTATATTCCTTTTAGGGGAATGTTCAAATATTTTCTTCAAAAATAATATATATTAAAGAAGATCCTAAGCACAATTTACCTACTCCTTTTCAAATATAATTATTATACCGTCAAATATAACGATTTCCGTCCGGTTGCTCTATCCCCGGCACGGCACTAAATTTTCCAACTGACTCACGTTTTTTCCGGTAAATCACGAATAACTGGTAATCTATGTTGCTCAGGACTTAAATAGTTACGGAGTTTAAGTGCCGTTGAGGTGTGACATCTCAAAATAGATCCATAGTTCAAACCCCAGCTATGGCATTGAATGTTTCAGTGTGACTCTACCTCTTCTATTTTATCATCTTTAAACACAAACCGAGACTAATGCCCCATTTCACTATGAGATGTAAACGCAGAAGCAGCATAAGCGTTTGGAAACTCCATACTTTGTGTTGCGCACATAGAGAAAGAATTCTGCATTATTTCCTCTACGAATTGCCTCCTGTTTAACAGGAGACGATTGTAATGCGAGAACAGCACCTGTTACACTATACAGTGACTCCCATAATGATTCGGTTCTATCCAATTAATTACTTTTGGTCTTCTTTTTTCTCACATCTAAACAATATTTTCCAGTAATTTATTTTTTGAAAGTAGGCATTTTTTTATAGTTACGATCGACATAGAATAATTTGTCTACGTTATATGATAGGAAAGATAACTTTTATTTACACCCAGAACAACAGATGTCACCGCTCATAATCATTCGGTTTCAACCCCTTTCCACTTGATTTTATCTTAGTTACGCAAAAGCTGAGCATTCAGTATTCTAAAGGTGAATCAGCCGAGTGGTAGTGTGTTGCTTGAGTTGAATACAAACGCAAAATCAAATGAAATAAGGCAACTTTGCATATTTCATCATGCCAAAGGCCGTAAATATACAGAAATTGCCAATCTGTAACAAATTCCCAAGAGTACTGTTGGTGACATCATTAGGAGATACAAAAATGAAGACAGAGTGGAATTTGTACCACCAGCAGGTCGGCCAAAAAAATTAACAAACAAAGAAGAACATGCTATATTTAGAAAAATAAAAATTAATCCAAAATTAACTGCCCCACAGATTGCCGCACAGGTGAGTGAGCAGTGGAAAAAGCAGGTCAGTCCACAAACAATTAGGAAGTCACTAAAAACAGAAGCATTTAATGGAAGAGTAGCCAGGAAGAAACCATACGTCAGCGAAGGAAATAGGAGAAAGAGACTAAACTTTACTAAGCAATACATTGGAAAGGACAAAAACTGGTGGAATGGTGATATCTTCGCTGATAAAGAGTCCCTATAAAGTTTTTGGGTCAAATAGAAGGACTATGGTGTGGCGAAGACCTAATCAAGAGCTACGAAAAATAAACCTGCAACCAACTGTGAAGCATGGTGGAGGAGGTGTGATGGTTTCAGGGTGTATCTCTGCTAGTGGTCCTGGAGACTTGGTGTTTATTGAAGGTATTCTGAACAAGCATAAATATTTACAGTTGCTTAAACACAATTTACGGAAAAGTGCTGAGAAGTTAGGAATATTGGAAACATTCAAGTCTTACCAGGATAACGATCCCAAACACACAGCCTATGAAGTGCGTTCCTGGCTGCTGTACAATTGTCCCAAGATAATTCATACCCCAGAGCAGTCACCAGATTTAAAGCCCATAGACAATTTGTGGGACAAACTAGATCGCAGAATAAGAACTTCTCCAATTGCCTCAGCTGCGGAACTAAAGAGCAGACAGGTGGAAGAATGGAACAGTATTAGTTCCGACTACACCCAGAAGTTAGTGTCCAGTATGCCAAACCGTCTGAATGCTGTTTTGCGTCAAAATGGGCTTCACACTAAGTACTGATGGACACAAATTGCAATACTAAAGTGAAAACCGAATGTTTATGAGCACATGTTTTATGTGTTCTTTTCAGTAAAGGGTTTCAGTTATTTGTGCTATTTAGAATATGGACCAAAGAAGGTCAATGTTAGTTTGATGTGGAAGTATATGTCCTGGAACGTTAAAGGGTGTAATTGTTTTGTTTGTTATGAACAAGTTTGTAAATAAATTAAATGTAATGACAGGTCAAAGGTTTCAAATATCACAAAACCGAATGTTTATGGGAGTCACTGTATATGCTATCTTTTATATTTGGCCGTGCCGCGCCATCTCTCATTTCCCTTAAGAGGTTATGGTAGTCTTCTTACTGAATCCTCCTCTAATTAATGGATGTATCCACCATCGGATCTAAGATTTATTGGCTCTCGCAAATCAAATGCCGCAAAGAGATACTGCACATTGCATTGTGTGTGCAGCTTTATCACTCTCTACAGCCTCCATGCTTGCATTATTTTTAATATTGTAGTCAATTATTGTAACGTCCCCGCCGCGAGCGTCAGCTGTATGTATTTATTTGTTTACAACAGATTGAGTGAATTTTCTTATATGATATTGCTGGTTATTATGTTCAATTTGAAACATGTGGTGCGTTTGAAAGCTGTCATATCAGATTAGAATCTAAAAAGGCGTGCCAACTTCTTGCATTACGCTTAAAATTGCATTGTGAATGATCTTCCCTCATGCCTGCCAATATACTGTATTGCGTCTGCGCTTTCATTTTATGGTGAATGTAGCTTAAAGTGTGCGGAGACAGATAGCTTTAGCCAACAGGCAGTATGCGCATGAGAATTGGAACATGAAGCAAGATCTGCATCTTTGGAAGTAATGGCATCAGGTTAATGCGTTCAGAGCTGAAGATACGTTACGTTACGTGAATGAATCATGATATCGGTGCAATGGTGTGGAAAGCATATCAAAGTATGGTGTTGAGCACCTAGAAGAGCTAGAAGACAAATTAATGATTAAAGTACAAAAAAAAAAAAAAAAAAAAAAAAAAAAGATCTGTGAAATTTGGGAAATTCACAGCATGCAAAAATCTTGTTCAAATTCATGGTTATCACATATAATAACGTAATGTTTTTGCCATGTTCTAAATTCTACTTTGGATGGTTGTTTAAATAATAAATTTGTATCATCAAAATGTATTACTCTAGTAAAAACAAATTCAACCCGATATACTCTTAAAACTAGT
Source organism: Hymenopus coronatus (assembly GCA_030762935.1). Classification (NCBI taxonomy): domain Eukaryota; kingdom Metazoa; phylum Arthropoda; class Insecta; order Mantodea; family Hymenopodidae; genus Hymenopus; species Hymenopus coronatus. Next base: position 109,580,397 of record CM060895.1, on the reverse strand, counting down.
CACATAAAAAGTCAAGTTTTACAGCAAATGAGTTTACAAATATATAATTTCAGATTTTTTATTAACCCCTAATTATTGTAGAGAAATTATGTATTTTTTGTTACCTAATCCAAATTTTTAATTTTTCAAAAGCTAATAATTTATTTCTCAATATTGTTTCGAAAAAGTATGCAGTCATTTTGTTTACTTGAGAGGTAGTATAAACATTTTGCATATATCTAAAAATGTTTAAACAAATTGTAAGAAAATAAGGTTTAAACTTGGGCGGCTTATTAATAACATGCGCCTGTCCATTTATTAATAAGTGTGCCAAATAGGAGGGTGAGACTATTTTCTTATGAAAAAAATGTAATTGTTTCACAATTTTTGGTCAAATTTTACAGATGCATCATCACCATAAACCTAAACTGTTGCGTATTAATCAGCAGGATGGCACGAAATACCACACCTTTCAAATCAATCAACAGTGGTTCGGGGCCATTTGTTACTGTTCTACCTTGGCCTGATAACTGTCTCAATCTCAACCTGAATGACTACTTTGTTTAAGGCTGAAATGTCAGAATCCCAGCAACTAGCGGAAGTTAAATGCCATCGTATAATGTGAGAATACTAGATCTCCGTCTAGACCTGTAGATCAGTTGGTAGAGCAAGTGCCTGCTCTGCGACGAGTCCCGGATTATATTTTCAGCTGAGGGTACGAACGTTTCTCTAGTCAAAGATTATTTCCTATCCTCCCCAGAGTCTGCAAGTGTGAATGAAAGTATAAATGTGTGTTTGTGTGTGTGAAAGAGAAAGAGAGATATCAAACGTACAAAAACCAAAAGAAATAAGGCAATCTGTTCCAAAGATTAAGGACCAATTGTATGATCATCGGCTTTAAAGGCGGAGTATAAATTAAATATATAAATAAACAATAATAATAATAATAATAATAACGGTTGATAGACAAACTGAGGAGTGAACAAATCAAAAGGATAATCCAGCAAAACTACCGCGTGTACCCATATGAATGTGTTGAAATAATGAACATTAAATGTTCATTTATGTACAATAATTGAAGTTTTATAAATTTGTAGCCTTTCTTTGGGAGGGGAAGTAAAACCGTGGTCCTATGTAATGTTTATTTGCACGTAAAAGAACCCCATACTTTGAAAGAAGAAGGTCTCTGGGCAAATTAATCCGCCCTTTTGCGTCCGCAAGTCGTCATTTCGTCCTAGTGTCATCTGTGGGCAATGATCTGATCCCTCATCATCTTGGCGCGTATGCAAACTCATGAACTAGAAATTCAAATCCGATCACGGAAACATCATAACGATGCACTTCGCTCTACTTAGGAGAGACAGAAAATACTACTATTATTATGTTATAAATTTACTCTATAATGAGTTAAATTTATTTAATTTACATTAACAAAAATGCATATTTTATCCTTTACAGGATGTGTTATGCTAAGTACTGTTGTTAAATTCAAATTATAATTTAGCTTCAAGGACCAATTTGAATTAAAATCATAAGCAGAATTTTATTATTAACAAAATTCTCAAAACTTTCGAATTCATTATTGTAATACCATAAATGCAACCATTATGTCTAACACTAATTGATTATGGGAAGAATGATAATGTAAGCTGTCTTCAACATTAAATTGTTCTATATGAGCAGACTACTCTTGAGGAAATGAAAGGCATTGTTTATATTAGGTACGGTGTATATGGGAAAGTTAAAGTTATCAATAAAAATAAACAAATATTCTTCAAAATCTAATTGTTTCATCCTACGTTTTAATTATACGCACGGTTTCTCCAAAATGTTAAACAAACATTCATTGATCTATCCTGCCTAAATTTCAGGGATTTACTTGTATTATATATTCATAGCCTGGTCGTCTTCTTAGCGTGGTGGTAGCGCCGCTGCTTACCAAGTGGGGGGAGGGAGCGGGTTCGATTCCCACTCTTCAGTACGCCTGTGATGGGCAGAGATAGGGGACGCCTTGACCCGACTTTGTGCTGTTGTGTCACGGAGATATATTCATAGTCTACTACAGTCACCAACTGACTGGTCTCTCGTCCTAAGTAAATGCCGCCGCGGGCTAGGGAAGCAGCAACCAAGAATCTGTGTTTAAATGTAAATGTCATTTCCTATGTGTATGGATATAACTGAACAATGTTTTACTTTCACTCTTAATTTACACAATAACGAGAGCAAAATGTTGTACACCGTTACACAGATACCTAACATAAGTCGAAATAAAAATCGGATGTGTTTCTTTCACATGTATTTCTCTAAATCTCTCTAAACAAATTATTGTTAAAAGCTTATTCTTCTATCTACTTCATACTAATCAAGATAACAATAAGCAGAAATAGTGTTCCTACTTGCTTTCTTGTAAGTAGAAGGTAAATAAGGAATGCATTAGGCTAAAGCGATAGTCAAATCTTAATAACTGATTATTATATGATAGGAATCCCCTTCATTTTATCCAGGTGTTGACTAATTCCCGTATGAGAAAATTTCAAGTATTTTAAAACTGAAACCAATAACAGGAAAGTCTCGGAAATGGTCAACTCAAAGAAAAAATGCATATTACATAAATTGTGTGTTTTAACGATATCTATATCTTTTGTGTAGTAAGTTTTTGTCTATCTGTTACGGTTTACCAGTTATTGGATTAGATGCAAAATTCAGCTAAATGTATATGTCAGCCATTTTTTTGAGAAAATAAAAAAAATTCGAAATTTAAATACCAAGTTTGGTTTTACCAACTTTTCGTTTTGAGTTATCGTGTTCGCGGACACACACACACACCCACCCACCCACACACACACACACACACTCACACGGATATTGTTCTTAAAATGCCTTTTTTACATAGGGGACCCTAAAACGTGTTATTTCCGGTGAAATCTTGGTAACTAATTTTTGGGTGGAGTGCAATACCTTCTCTACTTATGTACTAAAGTTGTATTCTTCTTGGTAGAAAAATAAATTAACTAAATACAAAACACAGTACAGTATAAAATAAAATGTATAACTCCCAAATATGCTTTTCATTATGTTGTGCATCCAATATGAAATATAATGCATTATTTCTCATGTAATAGAGGGGGGGGGGAGCAAAAATAAGGGAAATTCTGTATTTTTAAGATTATGATGTTATTGACATGTCATAATCCAAACATGATTGTTTCCCAAAATTTGAGTTCTTCTATGTAATATAAGAGCAATAATTCCAATTTTCACATACGAATACACACACACACCCATATATATATAGCAATATATATTGCTATAAATGAATCGCCAAAATGTATGTACGGGCATCACTTCCAAACGTCTGCACCAAATTGAACTTTTTTTTTCTTTCTTTTTGCGTTCGATATTCTCACGACGAGATTTGTGAAAAAGAAAAATGTTTAAAAATAATAGGGAAAGTTTTTAAAGTTTCATATTATGAATCAGCATACAGTACGCAAAAGTAAAATTCAAATACATTTTATGTATTAACTGTCCTTTCCTTACTCCTATCGTTTAAAGTAAAGAAGCAAAGAAGCTTTCCTGACAACACTAACACCTAAAGTTCGTACTTATTTATTTGCTGCTAGATGGCCGTAGTACTGCTCTATTTTTCTTCCCCATTCAATGCTAAAGGAATGCACCCGGCTATGGAGTCAATGACGCAAGATAACTGTGAAAATCAAAAATATTTCTTATGTATTAACTATCGTTTCCTTGGTCACATAGTTTAAATAAAGAAATAAGTATATTTTTGTTGTAATTCTTTAAAATGAACAAGTTCTAAACTATACACATAACCATTAACCCCTCTTGGAATCTGAAAATGGCGAAGAAATGACGGGACCCGATTTAGGTTAATTTCCTATTGCAAATGTTGGTTATTTGAGGTTATGTGCTAAAGAAGCTAGCTAAAGAACACGAAGGTACCCCGTCACCATTACACTGCAATTGCGGTGCTCTTAATACATTTGATCAAGTAATATTTTGGATTAAATTGAGAAATTTAATACACAAAGCTATCATCAAAAAAGAAGCTTATCTATTGTCCAACCGAATCTACTTGCTCTTTAGTTATTTCATTATTAGTCTTAAAAATGACTGTTTTGACATAGGGAAAAGTAAAGAAAGAGGTTGTTAAATTAGGAGTAAAGGAAAGAAAAAGATTCGGAAGAAGCATGAATGTTACTTTGTGACTTTCTCCTTAATTTAATTCATTACCTATTTCAGCACTATGGAAGCCCTGCCATTGCTGTTATTATGCCAACGGCATCCCTGCTTATCCACGCTTTTAACTGCATATGTCATCCTTTCTACACTACCTTATGGGTGCGCTGACTTCGTTCTTTTCGCAATACCAACTATATATGTTACATTGCGTAGATCATTACGCTTTTCAGATGCAAAGGCATTATTAGACATTGGCAATGGGAAAATTTCTGTTGATATTTCTACTGGGCTCATTTCGTTTCCACCAAATTTTTGTCACTTCACAACGTCAAAGGAAGAATTAATATCAAAAATGTTCCCAAATATTGGTGCAAATTACAAAAACTATACTTGTTGAGCGAACGAGTCATTTTAGCTGCAACTAATAAGAATTTAGATGATTTGAATATAACAATTCAGAGTAAAATTGATCGACAAATGCTTTCATTTAAGTCGATCGATTCCATATTCCATATTATCGATCCAAAATGAAGTTGTGAATTATCTAATTGGATTCCTAAATGCATTGGGTTTGCCAGGATTACCGCCACACAATTTACAGCTCAAGGTTGATTCGGTGATAACTATGCTACGCGATCTCAATCAGGCGAAACTGTGCAACGGAACAAGACTCGCTGTTAAAAAAATTATGAAAAAATTGATTGAAGCTACTATAATCATAGGAAAGCCCAAAGGCGAGGATATGCTTATTCCAAGAATACCACTAATGCCAACCGACTTATCTTTTGAATTTAAGCGTGTTCAGTTTACAGTGCACTTTGCATTCGCAATGACAATAAATCCCAAGACCAATCGTTAGAAGTGTGTGGAATATGCCTTGAATTGCCGTGTTTTTCGCATGGGCTGTTGTACGTTGCGTGCTCGAGAGTCGGAAAACCATCGGCACTACTTATTTTCTCTCCGGAAGGAAAATTATATATTTCAAGGCATTACAATAGAGTATTGTCAAACTATTTAATTGTAATTTTATTTGATATCATGGTCTTACTGTAAATGGAAGATTTTGTGTCAGTTTTTTTCATTAGGTACACCACCCGTGCGAATCTAGTATAAAATTAAATATGATTATATTTATAAAATAACATACATATTTAACAAAGTTGGGTCTAAGTAACCCACTAAAGGACGAATTACCCGTCACTGTATTGCGTTGATTCTTCCCCGTAAAATGTATCAGCAAAGAAAGATCCTGAATGAGAGTTGAATGCAATATTTAAATTTGAAAGTGTATTTAACAAAATAAGAATCCAGAATTAATGCAATTTGTATCTGAAAATGTATATTTGATTAAATAAGCTCATTCACATTTTCTGTGGTTAATATTTGTGGCAGAAAACATGCTTTGCTTGTTCTACATACAAACTTGTTTTACTGTATAAAAACTTGGCTTGTCTCAACTCCATGGATATAAAAGCGTGTATCACCCGTATATACTGTTGTTTAGTTATTTGAAGTTTGATGTTCTTTAACTGGATATGAATGTTCACACGAGTCCGGGGTTCATAAAGCTTAGAGGAACCCCACACGAAAAACATTATCCAGGTTAGCTCACTTCAACCGAAATTCAGACTCGACCCAGCGGACTACGAAGCACACATTGTTTTCTTGCCCATTCCCTTCAGTCTGCTGTTTGGAGTGCACGAACTGACACAGCGCTAATAATTTTATTTCTGTGGTAACTCAAAAAGAGAAGAAAAGAACTGCTCTGTTTTCCTGCATGTCTGTCCTTGAACCTTTTTTTTATGTATTTGGATGGTTGCTAGTCTCTCGTCCATCTCTCGTTTTGTATAAAGATGAACGCATTTCGTCAACCGCGAAGATTTGAGATACCGAAAAAGGGACGCTAAAAGATGTGCATAAAAGGTTTTAGGAAACACGAGGGCAAAAACCTAGTCGCACATAGAAACCTTCATTGTCCTAATTATTTTCATTATACTTGAAGACTACAAGAACCAGATATAATACACGCAAACACGAGAAAAATAACGTTTTCATTATTTTTTAAACAAAATTAATGGATTATATAGGTTGAAAGTAGTTTCAATGCCCTCACCATCACTTTTTAGCTTATAAGGAAACATAAAATAAATAGAAAAACCTGATGTTTCATTCACATAACCTTCTCTACCTATTTTGCAAACAAACTATTCTTACAAAAGAGTATTATTTTATCTCCATCTTACTAATCAATACAAACATTAGCACAAATTGTAAGAGAAGGGAAATACGGATATACACTAGGCTAAAGATCAGATATTTCTAAAGCTAGTTGCTATGTGATACAATTGAAATTCGGTTCACGTTCCATAGAAGTAAAACAAAAGATATATAAAACGGAAGATGACTTACTGTTTGAGCAACGTTTAAGTCGTTTAAAAATGAAACCAATAACATGGAACATCTCAGAAACGGTTGACTCTACATAAAACCTAAACACATACATATGACATTAGTTGTGTTTTAACGAGATGTACGTTTTTTCTCTAGTAAGGTTTTGTTTATCTCTTACAGTTTACCACTTACGCAAAAGTCATTCTGAATGAAGAGCACTTCAGGGGCTATTCCCAAGAAATTCAGGGTATACATTTTATTCGCCACATAAACTTTTAAATGCATGGTATTTTAATCAATATCGTTAAAGCCATTTTTCAGAAAATCGAAAATTTCAAAAAAATGTTCCAATAAAAAGTAGATTGGGGTAGGGGATTTCTCTGAAAATATTTGCGTCCAATCCAATCTAAACTTAAATTTGGTATTTAACTTTAACTGGTATTTGAGTTATGTGTCCACATTCACACATTGACCTTATTCTAAAAATGCTTTTTGTCCAGGGGTCCTCAAACCATTTATTTCCAGGAGCAAATTTTGGGAAGAATACAATACCTTCTCTACTTACTATGTACATTGCAGTGTAATTAGATAATGCGCCTTTGTTTATCACTTTTACTTTCTCTACATGTACTATGGACCTACATAGTGTACAGTGTGTGTCCGTGAATAGGAAACTCAAAAACGAAAAGTCGGTAAACTACCAAACTTGGTGTTTTAAGTTTTAGTACCTTCGAAGGATGCGACACGAAATTTTGAGAAAAATCTCCCCACCCCAAACTACCCTTTACATGGAAATTTTTTTTGAAAATTCTTTTTTTTTTCTCAAAAATGGCTCTAAGGATATTGATTAAAATACCGTATACTTAAGATATTTACATAACAAATAAAATGTATATCTTCAATTTTCTGAGAAAGGCTTCTGAACACTTCTTTATTGTACATGAATTGTCTGAATTTTGCATGACTGGTAGATATTGTTAAAACACAAAATTTATAATAAGAACTCAAAATTTATGTCACATACATTTTTTTTCGTGGCGTTAGCTATTTTTGAGATATTCCTTGTTCGTTTGTTTTAAAATACTTATACTTTTCACAAACGGAAATTTATTAATTCCTGGTAATGCATAGAAACGGATTTCATCCACATGGCAACAGCTTTTAAATATATGACTATCGCCTTAGCATACTAATTAATGTATTCCCTTATTTCCCTTCTACTTATAAGGAAGCAAGTAATAAGACCATTTCTGCAGTTTATCTCAATTAGCATGAAGTAAATAGAAGAACAATATTTTTAACAATAATTTTTGACACATGTAGAGAAAGCCATGTGGATGGAACACATTAGATTTTTTGTTTTGAGCTCTACTTTTCGCACACATTCTATTTTCTAAAAATATATTTACTAACCACATCTACTGTTGTCTTATAGAACTATGTATTTCAAATACATTAAGACAAAACAATGATAAATTAAATTCTGAGAAACAGGCTATATTCTGTACATCGAATGATTTATTGTGTTATTTCACTGAAATGTCCAAATTTATAATAATGCATACGTAATTTAAAAAGAAATGTGGTACATGTAATTAATGTGCAAAACAATAAAAGAGAAGTGACAAGAATCGGATCCCTGAGTTACAGCAAAACATATACAAAACTTCGTTTGCAAATTATCTTCCTCATAATACTTGAACATAAGAGATTTAGTTCCCTATAAAAAAATCTGAAGTGTTCAATTCATATAACTTTCTTTACATCTTTGTAACAAATTGTTAAAAAGCTTATTCATCTATCTACTTCGTGTTAATAGAGATAAACATTAGTAGAAATGGCTTTATTAATTACTTCCTTGTAAGTAGAAGGGAAATAAAGAGAATACACCACGCTAACAGTCAATTATTTTAAAAGCTGGTTGTCATGTGGTTGAAATCCGTTTCCAGCATTGCCAAAAGTTGACGAATTCCCATATGAGAAAAGATTCGGTATTTTAAAACTGAAACCAATATCAAGAAAAATCTCAAAATGGTCAAATACACCCAAAAAAATGTATATGACATAAATTGTGTGTTTTAATGAGATCTACATTTTTGGGCAGTAAGTTTTTGTTCATCTCTTATGGTTTACGAGTTATGCAAAAATCAGTAAATTTCACCCAGAACGAAGAGGTCTTCAGAGGCTATTCCCAAAAAATTCGAAATATATATTTTATTTGTCATGTAAATATCTTTAATATGCGATATTTTAATCAAAATCGTTAGAGCAATTTTTTAGAAAGTCGCAAAATTTTCCATGTGAAGGGTAGTTTAGTGTGCGAGGATTTTGTTCAAAATCTTTGTGTCGCATGCTTGGAAAATACTGAATTTAGATACGAAGTTTGGTATCTAACCGACTTTTCGTTTTTGAGCTATACTGCCCCCCCCCACACACACACACCCAAGCACACACATTTTGGGTGGAATACCACATTCTCTATCCACTATGTACAATGCACATATGGGCTAGAGAAAGTAAATAAAATCCAGTAATACATTTGTGAAACAAGCGATCGAAGGTGTTTAAGCTACCGTAGAATGTACTTACTGTTTGTGTAACGCCTGGATAACATCCATCCGATTTGTAACAGTTACGGCAACAGATGCTCAAACATCTGCTTAAACTGCCGTACTAAAGAATCATTGTATTACGAAGACTTGGTTTTCGCTATACAGATGGTCAAGGTAATCATGTAAATTGCAAGCTTGGTGGTATAGGGGCTAGTGTCGCGTGAGTGATCCTCATCATTTCTAGTTCACGGTGCTGCACATGGACACGCACTAGCCCTGTACTTTTCTTGGTTTGCGCGTTCTAAAAATGGAATACAAGAATGGGAATGGGAGTTCGGTTTTTTTTAGCGCAATAGTGCGAGGAAATTGCTGGTTTACCTTTTAGTTTTGCTTCTTTCATTCATTCCAACAGTTCCATTAAAAATTAACCTGACTAAAACTCGAATGTGCCTTAGTAAATTTTGCTCATCCGCCTTACTTTCTCAGCATTAAAACTTACAAAACAAGAATGATAAAGAGATGAAGCCCCAATTAATAGCACTTAATGATGCACTAGTTTGTTATCACGAAGTATGATGTACTTAGCTAATGTCATAGTAGTTGAACGCCCTTAACACCAACCAGAACTTACCAGTTTATTAGTATTTCATATCCAGTCTACGGATCGTCTGATATCAAATCAGGTGAATAACGAGAAATATCTGCATTTGCATAGATATGATTAAGTTGCTATTCGAAGTTCAATTATGTCCAGAGGTGAATTTAATACTCCTAATCCATATCAGGATAGACCGTAAATGAGCTGTGATGTAATTCAAGTGAATCTGCTGTCCATTGATATGAGCGAACCATCATTTATATCAGGAACAAAAGTAAAACCCTGGAGACGCTTATTCAACTGTTCGTTCCATTCGAGATTCAAACTCAGAGCCTTCGGATATAACACATCTAATCACAATCGCGGCGAATTTTCACATTAATTTAAAGTGTTTATTTACAAGGAAGCCATAATTTATTTCGGTAAATTTGTAACTTGTTCATTCACGAATATTAGAGAACTTAAATTCTGACTAAATTTGCGACTAGAACTTTAGAAATATGTAAACATTCATTTTTATGAAATCACATATCGTAGAACAATACAGCCATTATATTAAATTACCGAAATCTAGAGTGTACCATTTAAAACTTATATGTGTTCTATTCAGATGACTTTCTCTATGTCTCTGTAAAAATCATTGTTAAAAAGCTTATTCTTCTACTTCAGGTTAATCGATATAAACATTAGCAGAAATGGTATTATTACTTAGTTCCTTGTAAGTAGAAGTGAAAAAAATCTGATGCATACCATTCACATGACTTTCTCTACATCTCTTCAACAAATTATTGTTAAAAAGCTTATGCTTCTATTTTGAGAAAAAATTAGCAGAAATAGTCTATTACTTGCTTCCTTGTAAGTAGAAGCCAAATAAGGTGATACCAAAGGTTAAAGTGATAGTCAAAAGCTGGTTGCTATGTGACTGGAGTTCCTTTGTTTGTATGGACAGGAGTTGACAAATTCCTGTTGGGAAAAGTGTAAGTTTTTTAAACAAAAGCAAAGAATATCTCAAAAACGATCAACTCCACGAAAAAAAAATGTACAGTATATGACATAAATTGTGTGTTTTATTGTGATCTGCATGTTTGTGTAGCAAGTTTTTGTCTATCTCATACGGTTTAGCAGTTATGCAAAATTCCGTAAAATTCATCCAGAATAAAGTAGTCTAAAAATTCAAGATATACATTTTATTTGCCAGTTAAATATCTTTAATATACGATATTTTAATCATAATCGTTAGAGCCACTTTTGAGAAAATGTAAATTTTCGAAAAAAGTTCCATATAAAAAGTAGTTTGGGGTGGGGGGATTTTTATCAAAATCCTCGAGTCGCATCCCTGAAAGATACTGAACCAAGTTTGGTGTTTTACAGACTTTTCGTTTTTGAGTTATCGTGTTCACACACACGCACGCACGCACACACACACACACACACACGGACCCTATTGTGAAAATGCTTATTTTTTTTTTCGATACAGGGGACCCTAAAATATATATTTCTGGTGAAATCTTGGTATCGAATTTTTTGGTGGAGTGAAATATCTTCTTTATACACTATGTATATAGTACGTGTAGAAAAAGTAAAACGGACTACTCCATGCTAAAGCGATAGTCAACTCATTTAAAAGCTTGTTGCTATGCGATTGAAATTTGTTTCTTTGTTTGGCCAGGAGTTAGCAAATGAGAAAAGTATCTAAAAACTGAAACCAATAACAAGCAATATCTCAAAATGGCCAATTACACGAACAAAAATGTATGATGTATATGGTATACATTGTTTGATTTAACGAAATCTACATTTGTTGTGCAGTAAGTTTTTGTCTACCTTTTACGGTTTACTAGTTATGCAAAATTCATTCAGAATAAAGAGTTCTTCGGAGACTATTCTTAAAGAATTCAAGATATACATTTTATTTGTGTTGTACATATCTAATATACGGCATTTCAATCAAAATCGTTAGAGCCCTTTTTGAGAAAATCGAAACTTTCAATTTTTTTTCCATGTACAGGGTAGTTTGGGAGGGTGGGTTTTCCTCAAAATCTTTGTGTCGCATCCTTGAAAGATACGTAACTTGAATGCAAAATTTGGTATTTTACCGACTTTTCGTTTCTGATCGTACTCACAGGCACACGGACACACACGCGGAGCATTTTCTAAAAATCTGGCGCGTTCCATTCATATGACTTTCTCTACTTCTCTGTAGCAAATTATTGTTAAAAAGCTTGGCCTTCAATCTACTTGATGATAATTGATATAAACATTAGCAGAAATTGCTATTATTACTTTCTTCCTTGTAATTAGAAGGGAAATAAATGAGTATACTAGGCTAAAGCGATAGTCAAATGTTTTAAAACTGGTTGCCATGTGATTGAAATCCGTTTGTTTGCATGACCAGGAGTTGACAAATTCCTGTATTGGAAAAGTTTTAAGTATTTCAAAGCTGAAACTAATAACAAGGAATATCCCAGAGATGGTATACTCCACGAAAAAATGAATATGGCATAAATTGCGTGCTTTGAGAAGTTCTACATTTTTTGTGCAGTAAGTTTTTGTCTATCTCTTATGGTTTACCAGTTGCCTATGCAAAATTCAGAAATTTCATCCAGAACAAAGAAGTCTTCAGAGACTATTCCCGAAAATTCAGAGATATACATTTTATTTGTCATGTAAATAAATTTAGTACACGGTGTTTTAATCAAAAGCGTTTGGGCCAGTTTTGAGAAAATCAAAATGTTAGAAAGTTTTCCCAATTAAAGAGTAGTTTGGAGTTGGGCGATTTTTCTCAAAATCTTCGTGTCGCATCCTTGGAAGACACTAGATTTAAATATAAAGTTTGGTATTTTAGCGATACTTCGTTTTTGAGTTATCGTGTTCACAGACACACAAACACACAGACATGCGCGCGAACCGTTTTCTATAAATGCATTTTTGGATTCAGGGGAACCTAAAACGCGTATTTCCAGTGAAATCTCAATATCGAATTTTTGGGTGGAATGCAATACCTTCTCTATACACTATGTAGGTACATAGTACGTGTAGAGAAAGTAAAATGGCCTTTTTATACAGGGGGCCATAAAACATGTATTTCCAGTGAAATTTCAGTATCGCATGTGGAATGCAATCAATTCCTTCTCTGTACACTATATACATAGTACGTATAGAGAAAGTAGAAGTGCTACCATAGAGAAAGAGCTTATCATATGCGACACTTGCATTACTTTTTAAAGGTAATTTCGCATATCAGTTTTGTACTCAGTAGCACCGTCACTTATTTTTTACTTTCTCTAGCACGTACGTATGTACAATGTGCATACATACCATACATAAAGCTACTGTATGCTACAAATAAATTCGATATCGAGATTTCAACGGAAATATATATTTTGAACTCATCTGAGTCCGAGAAAAGCATATTTGCAAAAAGGTCTGCGCGCGCGCGTGTGTTTGAGGATAGCTTAACTAAAAAATGTAGATCTCGTTAAAACACACAATTTATCCCGTATACATTTTTCTTGTAGGGTTCATCGTTTTCGTGATATTCCTTATTATTAGCTTTAGTTTTAAACAAACTGTTCTCATACGGGACCATACAGGGCGACCAGCTTTTAAAAGATTTGACTATCGCTTAAGCCTAATCCATTCCCTTATTTTCCTTTTACTTACAAGGAAGCAAGTAATACGACAACTTCTATTAATGCTTATCTCCATTAGCATGACGCAGATAAAAGAATAATCTTTTGTAAGAATAGTTTGAATATGAAACAACTAAAGAAAGTTATGTGAATGGAATACATTAAATTATTTTTTTTTTCAGTTATGTAAAACGCAGGAAACTTTAACAGGAAATTCATAAGCATTTTGTTGATGACTGAGGCCATGTTATACGATACCACTTGTATAAGCATCTAGAAGTTAAGATAGGCCAATCGAATAAATGGTAATTTTTTGAAAATATATACTAAATTTATAAAGAGATAAAATTTGTTAGTGTGTGTCTAAGGTAAACAACTCCTATTTTGATAATCCTTTTATCATTCGGAGGTTCGGTTCACTTTGCGTGCTCCCTTTTGAGAAAAATTAATTAGTTTAAAATTGAAATCAACAACAATGAATATCTCTAACTCTACAAGAAAAACGTATAGGACATAAATGGTGTGCTTTAATGAGATCTACATTTCTTGTGTAGTAGGTTTTGTGTATTTTACGGTTTGACCGTTGTGCAAAATTCTGCAAAACTGAACTCGAAGCTCTTCAGAGGCTTTCTCGGAAAATTCAAAATATATATTTTATTTGTGATATAAATATATTTAAATAGAGAATTTTAATTAATATCGTTAGTTTTGAAAAGATCAACATTTTCGAAAAATATTCTATATAAAGGGTAGTGGGGACAGGGGGAACTCTCATGAAAATCTTAGTGTCACATCCTTGGAAGATACTGAACTTAAATACCAAGTTTAGTATTTAACGGACTTTTCGTTTTTGAGCTATGTTGCCCTAACACAAACACACATACGCGGATATTTCTCTCTCTCTCTCTCTCTCTCTCTCTCTCTCTCTCTCTCTCTCTCTCTCTCTCTCACACACACACACATTCTCTCTCTCTTTTGATTCAGAGTCACAAAACATATTCGGTATCGAAACTTTGGATGCAGTACAATACCTTTTCTATACACTATTAGATACATAATATTTATGTGTACAGAAAGTAAAAATGCTTTTTTCGAATTCAGTGGACCTCAAAACATATATTTCCGGTGAAATATCGGTATCGAATTTTTGGATAGAATACAATACTTTCTCTATCCACTATGTACGTTGAACATGTGGGCTAGAGAAAGTCGCCCTCCGTGGTGTAATGGTTACTATGCTAACTTCATATACCCAAGGTCGCGGGTTCAAACCTGGCGGAGGACGATGGATTTTTTCGGGCGTAAAAAGAGGCATCTGAGCAAAATTAAGCGGTCTTTCACGCTCAGTATAGAATGGGACGCTGAGAACCACAGCAGTTAAAGAGCGTCCATAAATAAAACACCATTTCATTTTCGGGCTAGAGAAAGTAAAAAGGATTTATAAAGACGTATTTGAATAGGAACTCATTGGAACTATAAAAGAACATGCTTACTAAAAAGCAATTAGTTTAGTTGAGAATGTCATGGAATAGAAAAACATGGTTTTTACACCACAGAATACTAAAGTTGTTTCGCAGAATTTCATACAATAAAGTACGCCCAAGGAATAGGTATAGACGGCCACGATGTAACCCTCAACATTTAACAAAACAATGTGGATTGTGGGGGTGCCCGAAAGAACCCAACGCCCTCCGCAGAGTTTAACCTGCGACCTTGGGGACTAGAGGCTAGACGACGGAAGTCGACAGTATTGAACATAAAATGAAGTCGAGTTTTATTTGTGGACGCTTTATAACTAATGTGTCTCATTCTATGTTGGACCGCTTAATTTTGCTGGGAAGTAAAACCTTGGTCCCATGCCGTAAATTTATGACACGGGACCAACGGTTTTACTTCCCTTCAACAGCTAGCCATGCTAAGGATTTCCAACCGAAAACATCCATCGCCCTCCTGCGGGTTTGAACCCGCAACCTTGGGTACAAGAACCTGGCATGGTAACCCTGCGCCATGGAGGGCGACAGATTAAAAGCTGGTAGGTATGTATATAAGCTATGAACTAAACGATGCCCCTTTTGTTACCGTTGCCACCACCACCACTACTACTCCAGTAAGTAACGCAATTTTAAATTGTATTTTAACAGTGAGTCTACAAACTGTGTGTGTGTGTTCAATTCCTTAACTGTCCTTTCCGGTGTCTCAATGACTGGTATCTGAACTGCATAGTGTTGGCTGTGTAACGAATCTTCGAGATGCACGAGATGTTCATTAGTATTCGCGGACAGCAATATTTCTACTGGAATACAAAGGTGGTATTGGTACCTTTAATTTTTACATTCTCTAGCCTATATGTACAGTATTGCACACAAAATTCCATGTTGATATTTCGCTGGAACAATATGTTATGAGGTGCCATTGAGTCCGAAAAAGCATTTTTAGAAAAAGGTCTGCGTGTGTGTCTGTAGACAGCATAACTCAAAAACAAAAATACTGTTGGTATTTAAGTTGATATCTTCCGAGAATGCGACACGAATATTTCTCAAGAAAATCCCCCTCTCCAAACTCCATTTACATGGAAAAATTTTCGAAAATGGCTGTAACGATTTTTATTAAGATATTTATATACAAATGAAATGTATATTTTAAATATTGTGGGAATAGCCTAAAGACCTCTTTATTGTGGACGAGTATTTCAGAATTTTGCACAACGGTAAAACCGTAAGAGATAGACAACAACTTACAACATGAAAAAATGTATATCTCCTTAAACACACAATTTATATCATATACGTTTCTGTTTCAAAGATATTTCTTCTTATTGGTTTCAATTTTAAGCTAATTAAACTTGTCTCAAACGGGAAGTGAATTTTCGTTTCATCTCATTTCGTTTGCAGACCATGCAAAGCAAACCGAATTTCAATTCTTTCATATAGGGCCAGCTTTTAAAGATTTGACTGTCGATTTAGCCTAGTATATTTCCTTCTGTCCTTTCTACTTAATAAGGAAACAAGTAATAAGACAAGTTCTGCTAATGTTTACCTTGATTAGCATGTCGTAGATAAAATAATAATATTTTGTAAGGAAAGTTACTAGTGTAACAGCTAGAAAAATTATGCGAATGAAACACACTGGATTTTTAACTTAAGTTTCTCTATATTTTTATGTAACTATTAATATTTTTCGTTTTACAAGGAATTGCACATTGGATAAGGGCAATCTTTGTAGATTTTAAAGAAATATGTGCTCCATTCACATTACTTTCTCTACCTATTCTGTTAACAACTACTCTTACAAAAGCTTATGCTTCTATTTACAGCATGATAATAAGATGGTCTTAGGGAAGTAAAGAAGGTCTTATTACTTAGTTACTTATAAGTAGAAGGAAAATAAGGGAATATATTAAGCAGGCTCTCTCCATTTAAAAAAATCTGATGTGTTACACTCACATTGCTTTCTCTAGCTACTCTACAAACGAACTTCTTACAAAACATAACTCTTCTTTCAACACCATGCTAATCGAGATAAACATTATCAGAATTATATTACTTAGTTCCTTACAAGTAGACTGGAACTAAGGGAATGCACAAGGCCAAAGTGATAGTCAAATGTTTTAAAAGCTGTCTATATGCGATTATCATTGCAAATCGCTTCTTTGCTTGACCAGAAGTAGAACAAAAGAAACACACACACACACACACACACACACACACACACACACACTTGCGTCTGAGAAAAGTAAAAGTACCTCACAATTGAAACTAATAATAAGGAACACCTCGAAAACGGTAACCTCCAGGAAAAAAATGTATATGACATAACTTGTGCATTTTAACAAGATCTACATTTTTTGTCTAGTAAGTTTTTGTCTATCTCTTACGGTTTACTAGTTATGCCAAATTAAGCAAAATTCATTCAGAATAAACAGATCTTTAGAAGTTATTCCCAGAAAATGCAATATATACATTTTATTTGTAATAGAAATAGCTTTACTTCGTGTCGTATCCTTCGAAGACACCAAACTTAAATACCAAGTTTGGTATTTAACCGCCTTTTTGTTTTTGAGATACGCTGTCCACAGACACAGACACACACACACAACACACACACAGACAGACACACACGGACCTGTTTCTAAAAATGCTTTTTTTTGGATTCAGGGGGTCCTAAAACATGTATTTCCGGTGAAATCTCGACATCGGATTTTAGGTGGGATACAATACTTCTCTATTCCTATGTTAATTGTACATACGGGGCTAGAGAAAGTAAAAAATCTGATGTGTTTCATTCACATGACTTTCTCTATATCTCTGTAACAAATTATTGTTAGTAAGCTTATTTTTTTATTTCATGCTAATCAAGAAAAATTAGCAGAAATAGTCTTATTTTTTGCTTTATTGTAAGTAGAAGCGAAATAAGGGAGTACCATAGATTAAAGTGAAAGCCAAAAGCTGGTTGCTATGTGACTGAAGTTCGTTTATTTGTATGGACACGAGTTGCCAAATTCCTGTATGAGAATAGTATAAGTTTTTCAAAGCTGAAACAAAAAACAAGGAATATCTCAAAAATGACGAACTCCTTGAAAAAAATGTATGTAACATAAATTGTGTGTTTTAACGTGCTCTACATTTTTTGTGTGTTAAGTTTTGGTCCATCTCTTACGGTTTAGTAATTATGCAAAATTCATCCAGAATAAAGTAGTCTTCAGAGGCTATTCCCAAAAAATTCAAGATATACATTTTATTTGTCAGGTAAATATCTTTAATATACGATATTTTAATCAAAATCAACAGAACTATTTTTTAGAAAATAAACATTTTCGAAAAAAGTTCCATGTAAAGGGTAGTTTGGGATGGGGGGATTTTCTTGAAAATCTTCGTGTCGCATCCTTGGAAGATACCAAACCTAAATAACAAGTATGGTTTTTAACGGACTTTTCGTTTTTGAGCTACGCTGACCACAGAGACACACACACACACGAATCTTTTTCCAAAAATGCTTTTTTTTTTTTTTGGAATTCAGGGGACCCAAAACATGTATTTCCGGTGAAATCTCGGTATCGAATTTTTGGGTGCATTACAGTACCTTCTGTATACACTATGTACATAGCACGTATAGAGAAAGTAAAAATGGAATCTGTATGGTATTAAAAATGCTAAAAGTATTGTTAAGAAAACAATGTCTGAAACATATTAGGAATCCAATTTTGAGCAAATATGATTTTGGGGAGGTAGGAACTTTTACTTTTTACTTTCTCTATACGTACTATGTACATAGTGTATAGAGAAGGTATTGCACTCCACCAAAAAATTCGATACCGCGATTTCACCGGAAATATATGTTTTAGGGTCCCCTGTATCCAAAAAAAGTATTTTCAGAAAAAGGTCCGTGTGTGTGTGTGTCCGTGTGTCTGTGAACACGATAACTCAAAAACGAAAAGTCGGTAAAATACCAAACTTTGTATTTAAGTTTAGTGTCTTCCAGGGATGCGACTCGAAGATTTTGAGAAAAATCCCCCCACCCCAAACTACTCTTTACAAGGAACATTTTTCGAAAATTTTGATTTTCTAAAAATTGGCTCTAACAATTTTTATTAAAATATATATTACAGACATTTACCTGACACATAAAATGTATATTTTGAATTTTCTGGGACTAGCCTCTGAAGACTACTTTATTCTGGATGAATTTTGCATAACTACTAAACCATAAGAGATGGACAAAAACTTATCCCACAAAAAATGTAGAGCATGTTAAAACACACAATTTATGTTATATACATTTTTTTTCGTGGAGTTGATCGTTTTTAAAATATTGCTTTTTCTTGGTTTCAGCTTTGAAAAACTTATACTTTTCTTATACAGGAATTTGTCAACTCCTGTCCATAAAAACAAAGGAACATCAGTCACATAGCAACCAGCTTTTGACTATCACTTTAACCTAAGGCACTCCCTTATTTCGCTTCTACTTACAATAAAGCAACAAATAAGATTATTTCTGCTAATTTTACTCGATTAGCATGAAATAAATAAAAGTCAAGCTTATTAACAATAATTTGTTACAGAAATTTAGAGAAAGTCGTGTGAATGGAAGACATCCGATGTTTACTTTCTCTATACGATCTAAGTGCATAGTGTATAGAGAAAGTATTTCACTCCACCAAAAAATTCGATACCGAGATTTTACCGGAAATATATGTTTTAGGGTCCCCTTTATCTAATAAAAGTATTTTCAGAAAAAGGTCCGTGTGTGTGTCTGTGTCAGTGTGTCCGTGTGTCTGTGAACACGATAACTCAAAAACGAAAATACCAAACTTGGTATTTAAGTTTAGAATCTTCCAGGGATGCGACACGAAGATTTTGAGAAAATTCCCCCACCCCAAACTACCCTTTACATGGAACTGTTTTCGAAAATTTTGATTTTCTAAATAATGGCTCTCAGGATTTTGATTAAAATATCGTATATTAAAGATATTTACGCGACAAATAAAATGTATATTTTGAATTTTCTGTGAATAGCCTCTGTAGACTACTTTATTGTGGGTGAATTTTCCGGAATTTTGTATAACTGCTAAACCGTAAGAGATAGACAAAACCTTACCACACAAAAAATGTAGAGCACATTAAAACACACAATTTATGTTGTATACATTTTTTTTCTTGGAGTTGATAGTTTTTTAGATATTCCTTGTTTTTGGTTTCAGGGTCGAAAATCTTAACTTTTCTCATACAGGAACTTGTCAACTCATATCCATACAAACAAAGGAACTCAGTCACATAGTAACCAGCTTTTGACTATCGCTTTAACCTATGCTACTCCCTTATTTCCTTTCTACTTACAAGGAAAAAGGTAATAAGACTATTTCTGCTAATTTTTCTAGATTAGCATGAAGTAAATAGAAGTATAAGCTTTTTAAGAGTAATTTGTTACAGGGATATATAGAGAAAGTAATGTGAATGGTACACATCAGATTTTTTGTTTTTGTTTTCCTTTATACATAAATACTCAACGCACCCTTCACGAACCGATCCAACAGGCAAATGCCAATCGCAACTGGAATAGCATGATATTCTCAGACGAGGTAACATTTTCTTCCACATGTAAGATAAAGGTGATTTGTGTATCGTCCAAAGAGGTTCATACGATGCAAAATACTTGGCTTCAGAATATCCCATCATGGTCGCGTATTTGTATTACATTGGGGCTAGATATTAAGGGGCTAGACCGTCCCTGTGGCATCTTGACGATACACTGAACACGAATACTCGATAATATTTTGATTCCCGTGAGGATGAGATATCCTGATGACATTTTTGAATTTGTAGAGGATAATCATCCTTCCACACACATCGAAAGTTTTAAATTGATTTTCAGAGAGGCAGGATATCAAGAGTGGTATAGTGTGAGAACGTCTGGGTTGAAATAAAAAGGGAACTGCGCTCCAATTTACCTGTAGATGGGCGAAGGACAAAAGATGCATTCTAGGCACAAATTCAAGAAGCCAGGAATCTTGGAGCTTCTCGTCCACATTACATTACTGCCGGCATTTAATTTTGTCTATGCCCCTAAGATTGTGGGCAGTTATACGGGCTGAGGGTACATACACTCGATATTAATTATGTTTATTTTTTTAAGATAATAGTTTATTTACACTTTTTTTTTTTTGTTATTTAATACGAGTGTTGGTAGAATTATGTTTTTGTGTGCATTGATAGGCCCATAATTACAAATGCCAAAACTATATTAATGCAATATTATGGTCTATATATCCAATCATAATATTAAAAAAAAATGACAAGCAGTGCAAGATTTGATCCTAAGAACTTATGAATGGAAGCAAGCTTTTTTAAACCTCTCAGCTACCAGGATGTTGTTTTGTGACCTGTTTTCAATATTCATAAGTTAGCATTGCGCTTTCAGTCGCAGTTCATTGTACAGTTTTTTTTTCGTTTGCATTGTGAACACAGCTTTTACGACGATGCACGAAGTTCTTAGATCGATACATGGAATCTGGGGATGACTCTTTTTTGTGTCCACGGGTGTACATGGTGGATAGAGAAGGTACTGTATTCCATCGAAAAATTCTATACCAAGATTTTCCCGGAAATATGTTTTGAGGTACCCTGAATCCGAAAAAAGCCTTCTCAGAAATAGGTTCTTGTGTGTGTCTATGGACAACATAGCTCAAAACGAAAAGTTTGTTAAATACCAAACTTGGCATTCAAGTTCACTATCTTCCACGGATGCGACACGAAGGTTTTCGAGAAAGTCCCTCCACCCCCAACTATCCATTACTAGGAAAAACTTTCTAAAATGTTTATTTTCTCAAAAATGGCTCTTAGAATTTGCTGGAAATATCCTCTGAAGAGCTCTTTTTTCTGGTTGAGTTTTGCAGAATTTTGCATAACGGTTAAACTTACTACACAAAAAATGTAGATCTCATTAAAACACATAATTTATGTCATATACATTTCTTGTTTTTCTTGTTGGCCGTTTTCAAGATATTCACTGCTATTGGTTTCAATTTTAAACCAATTAATTTTTCTCAAACGGGAGTATGCAAAGCGAACCGAACTCCAACGGTTTCGCATAACGTCCAGCTTTTAAGACTTGTTTATCGCTTTAGCCTAATGTACTCTCTTATTCCCCTTCTACTTACAAGGAAGTAAGTAGTAGGACTAGTTCTGCTAAATGTTTATCTCGATTAGCATGGAGTATACAAGATAACAATCTTTTGTGAGAAAAATGTGGAACAGCTAGAGAAAGTTATGTGAATGGAACGCATCAGATTTTTAACAAAAAGTCCGCGTTGGTTAAATACCAAACTTGGTATTTAATTTCAGTGTCTTCCAAGGATGCGACACGAAGATTTTCAAGAAAATCCCCCCAGCACAACGACCCTTTACACAGAACATTTTTTGAAACGGGTTGATTTTCTCAAAAATGGCACTAACGATGTTCATTAAAATGCAGTATATTAAAGATATTCACAACACAAATAAAATGTTTATTTTGAATTTTCTGGGAATAGCCTCTGAAGATCTGTTTATTCTGGTTGAGTTTTGCAGAATTTATTATAACAGTTAAACCACAAGTCATAGACAAAAACTTATTACACAAACATGTAGATATCGTTAAAACACACCGTTTATGTTATTTACGTTTGTCTTGTAGGGTTGACCGTTTTCAAGATATTCATTGTCATTGGTTTCAATTTTAAACTAATTAACTTTTCTCAAACGACACCATGCAAAGCGAACCGAACTTCAATTGTTTCTCATAGCGATTAGCTTTTAAAAGATTTGACTAACGCTTTAGCCTAATGCATTCCCTTATATCCCTTCTACTTATACGGAATCAAGCAATAAGATCAATTATGCTATTTTTTATCTAGATTAGATGACGTAGATGAAAGAAGAACAATCTTTTGAAAGAAAAATTTGTTTGTGGGGCAGCTAGAGAAAGTCAAGTGAATGGTACACAGATTTTTAATTTCTGTAGCATACACGTAGAATGAAGATAGTAGCTAGTGAAGGTTTTGTATTCCGTCCAAAAATTCAATCTGTGATTTCACCGGAAATATATATTTTAGGGTCCCCTGAATCCAAAAAGAAATACATTTTTAGGAAAAGGTCGCGCACGCATATGTGAGTGTGTGTATGTTTTGTGAGTGTGTGTGTGTGTGTGTGTGTGTGTGTGTGTGTGTGTCCGTGTGTGTGTTGTGTTTGTGGACAGTAGAACTCAAAAACAAAAAGCCCATTGATACCAAACTTGACATTTTAGTTCAGCGTCTTCCAATGACACGAAGAAAATATCCCACCCCAAACTACCATGTATAGGGAACATTTATCAAATTTATTATTTTCTCAAAAATGGCTCTAAGGATTTTGTATAAAATACACATATAAAGGATATTTATATGAGAAATAAAATGCATATCTTGGTTTTTTGGAATAGCCTCTGGAGACCTCTTCATTCTGGATGACTTTTGCACAACTGATAAACAGTTAAGAGAGACAAAAACTTACTAGATACACAAAAATTACAGATCTTGTTAAAACACATAATTTATGTTACATGATTTTTTTTTTTTTGTAGAGTTTAACCTTATTCTTTGCTATTGGTTTCAATTTTAAACTAGTAAAACTTCACTCAAACGAGTAAGTCATCTTCCCTTCATCTCGCTTCTGTTTTACTGCTGGCCTTGCAAAGAGAACCGAATTGCAATTGCTTCACATACCAACTAGATTTTAAAAGATTTGGCTATTGTTTATGAATAGTGTATTCCCTTATTTCCCTTCTACTTACAAAGATGCAAGTAATAAGACAAATTCTGCCAATATTTATCTTGATTAGCAAGATTTAGATAAAAAAAAACTTTTGTAAGAATAGTTTGTTTGTGGAACAGCTGGAGAAAATCATTTGAATGGAGCTTATATAAGGTTTTTTTTCTTATTGCGGTCTTTTTTAGAAAAAAATTATACCATTTTTTTTCATATTCGAACTATGTACATAGAGAAGGTATTGCATTTAGTCCAAAATTGATACCGAGATTTCACTGGAAATAAACCTTTTCTTATCCTCTGTATAAAAAAAAAAAAAAAAAAAAAAAAAAAAAAAAGGAATTTTTAGAAGGAAAAAAAAAAAAGGTCCGCCTTTGTGTGAACACAACTCAAAAAGTCGTACATATCACGCATTTGTCCCCCCCCCAAAAAAAAATCCTCATACCAATCTACTCTTTACACTGAAAAGTGTTCGAAAAGTTTATTTTCTCAAAATGGCTCTAAAAGTTTATTAAAAACGCAATAAAACTATGTGAAATATACATACTCAATTCTCAAACGGGAATTGGGTATTCCTGTTTCTTTTATTTTACTCGTGACTATGCATTCGTGACATAGAATTTCAATCATATAACAACCGGATTTTCAAAGATTTGACTATAGCTTTAGCCTAGTAGTTCCCCTTTTGTTTTTTTATGTTGTTAAAAAAATAAATGTGATACAAATAGTTACATTGTATATTCATATTATATGTAAAAAACGTTTATATGGGTTACTCCAAATAGTTTTTAATAAAAATTAACCTTAAATGGTCTTTATAATGGCTTTACAAATAATAAGTTAACTATTGCAATTAGAGTTAACCTAATATAATACAATTAAAGTTATAATTATATTGATAGGTCAATTTTATATTTAATAAGAAATTATTAGGTAAAAGATTTAAAGTTAATCTAAAGCTTCGGAATTGAATATTGTACCTAGGTAAGCATAGTCAGTGCCACCTCTCCTTACAAAGGTTGCAAACATCTGTTGTCTCTAGCGCTATTCTACGCACAAACTGTGTATTCAAAATTCAAGTCTACTAGTTACCGGAGAGTTCCGGTTTTAACGTTGTGCTGAGCCTGCAGTCGAGTGTTATCTGCTTTCAGATTATAATGCATTGACGTAAATACAGAAACCGGTTACACCAGTGCCCGGCCACATCTTCACACTTAAATAACCAACCATTACTTGGGTTTGTAGCAAAAAATGTGAACACCTAACAATTCTACCAGTCTTATATAATGTATGTCTAATGCCACTTAGCGTTGCACAGTTGCCTCAGTAAAGGAATTACAGGCATAGGAGTAAAATAAAACAGGATATAAATACAATATATACAGTTGCCTCAGTACCTTGTTTCCTACATCAGGACATGTATGTGTGTGTGTGTGCGTGTGTGTGTACATACATGTCCATTTTTCTCCTATGTCTGTAATTCTTTTACTGAGGCAACTGCATATATTGTATTTATATCCTGTTTTATTTTTCTCCGATGCCTGTAATTCATGTATATGTATAAATATGTAGGTATATATTTACTGATAATTTAGTAAACGAAAAATGTCATATGCATCATCAATAAAATAAAATGACAATTAAAATAATAGGAGTCACTTCCCAAATTTACAAGTACCTATAGTTAAATTTTAGGCAAATATATACATTCAACTTTTGTTACTGGAGGCCAGCAACATATCACCAGCTACTTCTAATTTATAGTAAACTATTGTAAATTAACCGAGATAAAATGCATTACATACTCCGTACTAACCGCAACAACATGTTTCCAATGTTAAAGATACTAGTGTGCATTAACAAACTACACTTAATGTGTATGTGTTCATTGTCAACTATATATATGGTTTTATATCAAGGTTTTTTACTTTCTCTACACGTATTATGTACACAGTACACAGTATAAAGAAGTTATTGTACAGCACCGAAAAATTCCCGACATTTCGCCGGAAATCACCAACCTACCCTTTACATGGAACATTTTTCGAAAATTTTGACTTTTACAAAAATGGCTCTAACCTACCTTATGTTTTAAGATATTTTTATGACAAACGAAATGTATGCCCTTAATTTTCTGGGTATAGCCTCTGAAGACCTCTTTATTCTGCATTCGCATAACTGGTAAACCGAGAGAGAGAGAGAGAGAGAGAGAGAGAGAGAGAGAGAGAGATATTTAAACTTACTACAAAAAAAATGCCCTTTCCGAGATATTCATTGTTATTGGTTTCAGTTTTAAAATGCCTAAAATTTTCTCATACGAGAATTTGTCAACTCTTTGCCATGCAAAGAAACGAATTTCAATGACATAGCCACCAGCTTTTAAAATATTTTACTATCACTTTAGCCTAATGCATTCCTTTATTTCCTTTCTACACACAAGGAAGCAAGTAATAAGACTATGTGTTAAACTCTGCTAAAACTAAAAAACGAAAAGTCTGCCAAATACCAAACCTAGTATTTAAGTTCAGTATCATCCGAGGGTGCTACACGGAAATTTTTAAAAAATCTCCCATCCAACTAGTCATTATATGGAACACTTTTAGAAAAATTTGAATTTATAAAAACTGGCTCTAACGATTGTGATATTGCTTATGATATTTTCAAGACAAACGAAATGTATATTGCATTTTCTTGGAATAGCCCCTGAACACTTCTTCACTTTGGGTAAATTTTGTGTAATTGGCAAACCGAGAGAGATAGACAAAAACTTATTACACACAAAATATAGATTTCGTTAAAACACACAATTTATGTCATATATTTTATATATGTGTGTGTGTGTGTGTGTGTGTGTGTGTGTGTGTGTGTAGTTGTAGGATTAACCGCTTCTAAGGTACACCTTGTTATTAATTTTACCTTTAAACTATTTAAACTTTTCTCAAATGGGCAAATATTTCAATATTTTATCAAAGTTTCTCGACATTCGTTTTCTTGGGATAAGGGAAAACGCAGGAAAAAAAAACTTTATCCGGGTAACACTCTAACCGAGATTCGAAATCGGGACACCTCTTGAATGTGAGGTAGACACGCTACCCCCACACCATAGAGGCGCACAGTAAACTATTGACTTCATTTATCCTCGGGAATAAACCATTAATTTGGAAAACAACTATTTTTTTCGAAAACGGCTGATCTTAGAACAAAATATTTCAATTATTCTTTTTTGTTTGTAACACCTTTATGAGATATGTATTAGAATAAATGTAACAAGATCCCTTCCTCCTGTATTATGGTTTTGTTCTGTTGCTCATATATTTATTTCTCCAAATAATATCCCTTTAGTGCTCCTGATGACGTCTTTCTTACTTTGACTTCACCTCTACAATTAAATTCTTATTGGTACTAGTACCCAAGTAATAGAAAGTCATTAGTTGGTCTACTACATTCTCATTGTTTACTGCTAGTTTCATCTACTGGGTTATTTTGATACTGTGAGCAACTACATTTTCTGCGTAAATAGTTGCATATTACTTTGTTAGGTAATTAACTCAAATTTCATAATTGTTATTTTTCTGATAATACCAATACATCATCTGTGTAGCATACAAAGTATTTTTACTTCACTACATAGTACAGGGTTCAGATCGAGAAGACCGCATCAACCGGCCGGGAGGGACTGGAGGCGGTGACCACATCTTACCCTCCAGCACTGCACCCCATTCATGATGCTTTCGGGTCGAGATGGGGGAAGCAGCGGCCGGGCGGTAGGCCAAGGTCCCTTGTGGACTTTCGTGCTATGGAGTTACACAGTACAGAGTACGCAGCTAGAGAAGGTATTGCAGTCCACCCAAAAATTCGATACCCAGATTGCACCGGAAATACACCTGACCCCCTGTGTGCATGCGAGAGCGAGAGAGAGAGAGAGAGAGTGTGTGTGTGTGTGTGTGTGTGTGTGTGTCCGTGAACACGATAACTCAAAGAAAAAAAAAATCTGATGTGCTCCATTCACATGACTTTCTCTACTTCTGTGTAACAAATTGTTGTTAAAAAGCTTATTCTTCTATTTACTTCATGCTAATCGAGAAAAAATCAGCAGAAATAGTATTATTACTTGTTTCTTTGTAAGTAGAAGCGAAAGTGAAGTGAAGTCAGAAGCTGAATGCTATGTCACTGAAGTTCCTTTGTTTGTAGGGACACGAGTTGACAAATTCCTGTATGAGAAAAGTACAAGCTTTTCAAAGCTGAAAAAAAAAGAAAGGAATATCTCAAAAACGATTAACTCCTCGAAAAAATTTTATATAACATAAATTGTGTGTTTTAATGTGCTCTACATTTTTTGTGTGATAAGTTTTTGTCCATTTCTTACGGTTTAGCAGTTATGCAAAATTCATCCAGAATACAGTAGTCTTCAGAGGCTATTCCCAGAAAATTCAAGATATACATATTATTTGTCAGATAAATAGCTTTAGTATACGGTATTTTAATCAAAATCGTTAGAGCCATTTTTGAGAAAATCAAAAATTTTGAAAAAAAAAGTTCCATGTAAAGGGTAGTTTGGGGTGGGGGGATTTTCTTGAAAATCTTCGTGTCGCATCCTTGGAAGATACCAAACTTAAATACCACGTTTGGTATTTAACGGTCTTTTCGTTTTTGACCTATGCTGTCC
This sequence comes from Hymenopus coronatus, assembly GCA_030762935.1. Taxonomy (NCBI): domain Eukaryota; kingdom Metazoa; phylum Arthropoda; class Insecta; order Mantodea; family Hymenopodidae; genus Hymenopus; species Hymenopus coronatus. Next base: position 109,552,099 of record CM060895.1, on the reverse strand, counting down.
ACAGACACACACACGGACCTTTTTTCCAAAAATGCCTTTTTTGGATTCAGGGGGACCCAAAACATGTATTTCCGGTGAAATCTCGGTATCGAATTTTTGGGTGGAATACAATGCCTTCTCTATACACTATGTACATAATACGTGTAGAGAAAGTAAAAAAGTCCGCAAAATACTAAACTTTGTATTTAAGTTTAATATACTGCAAGGATGTGACACGAGGATTTTTAGGAAAATCTCCCCTCCCCAAACTATCCTTTATATGGAAATCTTTTCGAAAATTGTTATTTTCTCAAAAATAGCTTAATTAAAATACCGCATATTAACGATATTTACATGACAAATAAAATGTATATATAGAATTTTCTGGAAATAGCTTCTGAAGATCTCTTCATTCTGGATAACTTTTGTATAATTCCTAAACCGTAAAAAGACAAAAACTTTCTGCATAACAACTGTAGATCTAATTACAACACACAACTTCTAAAATTATGCGTTTTCGAGATATTCCTTTTAATTGGTTTCAGTATTTTATACTACTTAAATTTTTCTCAAGCGGGAAGTCAGCTTACGTTTTACTCCCGGGAAGGCAAAAGAGAACCAAATTTCAATTGTTTCACACAGTGATAGCTTTTAAAAGATTTTAATGTAGTGTAGGGGTAGCGTGTATACTTCATCACGCTTCGGGTGAGTGAACCGGATAAGGTTTCATTAGAGGACTTTCATTATCTGAGAACACGATTGTCTAGAACAACGGTTCCCAACCGGTGTGCCCCGGCACCCTAGGGTGCCGTGTGATTGGCTAAGGGGTGCCGCGAAATATTGAGATAAAAAAAAAAAAAAAAAAAAACCCCTTCTACTGAAGCCTTAAGTCTTGTAAGGTCTTGAAATAAAATAAGTCAAATCAATTACTCTCATGCACGGCAGATGGTGATAGTGGTCGATTCATTTCAATAATTCAGTTATACTAGTATCCCACAGATGGCATTACAGCTATACCCTGCCGAACATTCCCGAGAACTACTCGCTTCCTCTCGAACATTCCCGAGACTTCGACAGATGAATATATAAAAGTGTACGCCGCTTGGCAATAAATAATATAAATAAACACCAGCGGAGCAGAGGAAAGGATGCTGCTCCTGAAAATGCAACCGCTCGAGGAGCCTACCAGCGCTACCTCCTTAACACCAACACTCGAAACCTCAAACAAAACCTTAACCATCACCTCATCCCTGTGGTTAAACCCTTACCAGGGTACGTACACAGCAACAACACCCAGGCTCACCACGAGCCTACCAGACACAGACACAGACACAGACACAGACACACACACGCACGCGCACGCACGCACGCTTTCAGTTGTCTTCCTCGCGTTGATTCACAGAGACAAACGAAAGAAAAGAACATACCAGGACAGTTACTTAGCGTTTGGATTTAAGTGGAATAACGAGGAAAACCCTATCCCTGTGTGTTTAGTTTGTGGCGAAACACTTAGCAACGAGGCCATGGTACCTAGCAAACTAAAGCGGCATCTTACAACAAAGCATTCTAAATGTGTCACAGAAAATTGTAATGTATTTTTCACATATATTAGAAGGGGAGAAGAAAACAGCAGTGCGAATGGTAAAGAGAATGACCATAGGCGATACTGCTCTTGAAGCCTCATTTAAAGTAGTAGAACTGATAGCTAAAAAAAAGAAACCTCATACTCTTGGAGAGGAAATCATTGGCCCTGCATGTCAAGTTATAGTTTCAACAATACTTGGCGAAGGAGCAGCTAATCAAATTTCGAAAGTTCCTCTGTCCAACAACACAATCAGCCGCAGGATATCTGAAATGTCATGTAATATCAACGAACAAGTCACGGAGAAAATAAAAACTTATAGAACATTTGCTTTGCAAGTAGATGAGAGTCTCGATATTGGTGACAAACCGCAACTCCTTGGTTTTATCAGATATATTGATGAAAAAGATATTAGTGAACAGTTTCTGTTCTGTAGACCGCTGGAGACTACAACCACAGACCATGATATTTTTGTTTCTATTAATTCCTACCTCAATGACCATGATCTTTCAAGGAAAGGCTGTTGTGGTATATGTACAAATGGTGCACCATCTATGTCTGGGAAAATTAAAGGTTTTACTGCCAGAGCTCTCAATGAAAATCCATCCATTATTATAACTCACTGTTTTCTGCATAGAGAGGCATTAGTCGTGAAAGCGTGTAATGAAGATTTTGCTGAAGTGTTTAACCAAGTTGTGAAAATGGTGAACTATATGAAGTCTCGACCTTTAAAGTGCAGAATTTTTTAACAGTTATGTCGCGCAACGGATGCAGCTCATACCTCTTTGTTACTTCACACAGAAGTAAGGTGGTTGTCGCGGGGTCGTGTATTGAACCGGTTTCTCGAACTTAAAGAACAGCTAAAAATTGTTTAAGGATGAAAATCAAGACACATTTCATGAGCTCTTACTAAGTGATTTTTGGTGTTTTGAACTGTCGTATCTGGCAGATATTTTTCATAAGCTGAATGAACTGAATGTTTCGATGCAGGGTCGACATGAAACAATAATCTCCTCAACCAATAAAATGAAAGGTTTTAAAAGAAAACTTAGTTCTTGGAAGTCTGCAGTTCAAAAAGGAGATTTGTCGAACTTTCCATCTCTTCTTAATGTGGCAGGAGATAAAGATCTGGGTAAGCTGAAAGACCGCATTTGTGATCACTTATCAAGATTGCAAGATGCAATAGATGCGTACTTTCCAACTATTTACACTACGAATCTCGACTGGGTTGTCTCACCATTTGATTTCGTAGATAGTGCAGAGGAAATAGATTTCACTGCTTGCGAACGAGATGAATTTATTGATCTTTGCGCTGATTCCACACTCAAAGGTAAGTTCACCAAGAGTGAGGCGTCGGTGGCTAGTTTTTGGCTTCAACGGAGAGAGGAGTACCCTAGCCTAATGAAGAAAGCAATTAACGCACTTTTGCCCTTTTCAACATCCTATCTATGCGAGTAAGCCTTCTCTGCTATGGTGACAATAAAATGCAAAGCAAGAAATAGACTGAATAACCTTGAGGATGATTTGCGTGTTTCACTGTCAACTGTAAGACCCGACATCACATATCTGTGCTCTAAGCATCAATCACAAGTTTCACATTAATCATTAATCGAACAAAATGTATTGATGTATTTTTACTCAGTGATTGCAGTAAAGTTTACTGTATTATGTTATGGTGTACGTTATTATTATATAATATTTCAATAAATTAACATATTAAGCTTAATTTTCTTTTAATTCAAGGAAGGGTGCCCCTAGTGTTTAATGTTATTCCCAAGGGTGCCGTGAACTTCAAAAGGTTGGGAAACACTGGTCTAGAAGCTTTAAGCTCCATGAACTCTTGAGATCACAGCATCATTTCACCGATTTTATTCATCGTCCTATAGGTCCTACTTGGTTAACGGACGTTAAGATACCGAAAAGATTTGATTACCACTATAAACTAGTGCATTTCCTTATTTTCCCTTTTACTTACAAGGAAGCAAGTAAAAAGACAATTTCTGCTAATATTTATCTCGATTAGCATGACGTACATAAAAAAATAGTCTTTTGTACCGAAAGTTTGTGGAATAGCTAACGAAAGTCATGTGAATGGAACATATCAGTTTTTTTTTTTATCTCCTTGCTTCGCATTTTTAAACCAGTACTAATTTGCTTTGTTTCTCTTATGATGCCGTCAATATTACATTAAATAAAATGGATTTAAACTATCTCCTTGACTTGTACCTACTGATGCGGGATCCTTTTCTGATGATTTTCCACGTAATTTTATATTTGACTAGTTATTTGTTAGTATTTAGTTATTAAATAACAGTTACTAAATCTATATTTTAATTTGCAGCAATATTTTCATCTCAATCAATTTTATTCTCCCAAATGCTTGCGTAACAGTATATAAAACACATTGGTTAAATGCTATAGCCACAGCATTCTCCACTATCTGTCAAAAACGTCTTCCTTGTGTTTTTCATTTTACCACTCCTGCTAATTTTCATATCTTGGATCTTGGTTTAAGTTTCTGGATCTGAATAACCACCTGCCTTTAATTTTAAGTCTATTTTGATTCCTTTTTAAAACTGGAATTATTATGCTCTCCTTCCAAAGTTTAGATTTTTTTAATTTACTAATATATTTTTACTTTCCCAACTATGTGAGTAAGTATTGCATTCCACGAAAACTTTGGTACCGAGACTCCCTGAATCCAAAAATAAGCATTTTAGAAAAAACGTTCGTTTGTGCCTGTGAACAGCAATGCCTTTAAAACAGAAAGACGGTTTAGTGCCAAGCTTGGTATTTAAGGTTTAACATCTTCCAAGGTTACGACACAAATATTTTAAACGAAATCTCCCGCCGAAATTATAAAGGGTTTTTAGGAAAGTAGCTAAGACGATTTTGCTTAAAATGCCATATATTAAAAATATAAAATGTATATCTTGAATTTTCTGGGAATAGCCTGTAAAGTTCTCTTCATTCGGAAAGAATTTTGTATAATCTTATACATCGTAAAAGTTCAGCGACAGACGAAAACTGTTCGTGGGACTCGTTTCCAAATTTCGGCCACAGCTTGACTTCGGCCATAAACATCTTACTCGTCTTGTAAAGCTCTCTTTCCTATAAATATTCCTATTATAATCTCAAATAAGAAACATTTTAAGTGCTGAAGTAAAGACGTTAATAGCGGGTGTTAAATAATTGTATAAAGAGAGCAAATTGTGTCCATCTAACATAGGAAATATGTCAATCGATTATTACAATCAACAACGAACAGGTTATTTTTCTTGGTGGTCGCGACTATCCATATTTTCCAACGCGGTTAATTTAGTAGTCTGGCAGTCAGCAATCTTCACATTCACCAGCTTCATCTCTAATTCGTTGTAAGCACCCATGTACTGCGTGAAAAGGTGTACTTTGTATGTTATAAAGTGACTAAAGAACAGGCATGTCGCCTTCTCTGACATGCGCTGTCTCGCCTTAAGCAGAAACATGCCTTTTCCCTCCTCGTCCTCTCTTACTACCTCCCAGTATCTTCCACCATACCCAAGACCGTCTACTCCGTTTTCCTATGGGTATTTTTTATCACCGGCAATGCATAAGGTCTAAACCATTTGGCTTCTCCCGTTCTAATAGATTAAATGCATAGCTTTGTCAAGAATTAACTTAATTAAAAACTTACTTTTGTTGAATTATTACGAAAGCCATAGAAATACGAGGGTCATTTCAGAAGTCATGGCAACTATTTTATATACTCCGAATAACCGAATATGCTGCTATTGCAATATACACTTTTGAAAGTACATGGTATACAGTAAGGGATGCACCCACCAGATGACTAGTGCATTGATAGGTGCTAGTAGACACATGCAAGCATTAGTATCCTAGAAGCTGTGTTCCAAGATGGAGTCACTAAAGTTGATGGTATTGAGCGCCTTCCCCATCGTTGGCAAAAATGTGTGGAAACATTACGAAATTATTTTGAAAGTCGCTAAGCTCGTATGCGTATTACGCGTACGTACGCATACTTTTTTGTGCATATGTAATACGAATTAAACAATTATCACTATTTACGTATCTTTCAAAGTCCCGTACTCATAGCCCCTTGTATACCCAAATCCCAAATTAGCACCAGCATTTCGAAGGACATTCCAGTGACTTTCAATCGTATACCCAGAGTTTTGTTTCCTGCAGCTTTATTGGCTGACACAAAATAGTTTTCATGACTTCTGAAATGACCCTCGTTACAAAAAAACACAACTCAAATTTATGTACCAGAGTACAACATATAAACTGATATTACTTGGAATTTCAATTGGGTACTCTCTGCTGGTGACTCCCTGCGTTGACTCGTCTTAGCTTCTTCCATGTAATGGTTTCTTCCTATGTAAATATTTTACCCAAAGTTATAATACACATTTATCTAATACGCCATCTATGTATAAGTATTTTGCTACTAACATTTTAGATCTAAGCTTACCTACCATGAATCTCAAATTAGAAGACACGGAAACTTCGAACTTACCTGAAACAAAAGAGAGAAATCTATTAATATTCTTAGTAAGAAGGAAACAAGAAGCCATAGGTTATAGATATCAGTGTCTCAGCCAACCCAACTAGAAAAGGTAGGTATAAATAGCCTCGGTTATTATTTTTTAACTTTCTCTAACACGTATTTGTACATAGATAGAATGTACATAGTAGATAGAGAAGTTTTCCACCCGAAATTCGATGCCGAAATTTCACCGGAAATAAATATTTTGATGACCTCTAAATAAAAAAAAAAAAAATGTGTTTAAAGTCGCTTATTACCAAACTTGACATTTTAGTTCGGTATCTTCCAAGTATGCGACACGGAGATTTTCAAGAAAATCCCCCACCCCAAACTACCCTTTACATAGAAACATTTTAGAAAATATTTCTTTTCTCTAAATGGCTCTAACGATTGTGATTAAAATACCCTATATTTAAGATGTTTACAAGAGAAATAAACTGTATGTCTTGAAATTCTGGGAACGGCCTCTGAAGAAATCTTCATTCTGGATGACCTTTGCACAACTGGTAAAGAGTAAGAGATAGACAAAAACCTACTAAGTACACAAAACTGCACAAATTTCAATTTTAAAATACTTTATCTTTTCTCAAATTGGAATTTGCTATTCGCTTTTCTTTTGCAAAGAGAATCGAATTTCAACCACATTGCAACCAGCTCTTAAAAGATTTAACTATGCCTTTAACATTAAATCTTATTCCTCTTTTCCTTATAAGGAACTAAGTAATAAGGTGATATCTCTAATATTATCTCAACTAGCATGAAGTAGAGAGAAGAATGAGCTTTTGTAAGAATGGAACACAAAAGGAAAGAAAAAAAGAAGACAAAAAAATAAATAAAGAAAGAAAAAGAGATTGGGAAATAAAGAATCCTGTATGAACTATCTTGTTATATTTGGGGCAATACTGCTTGAAACGGGTATATTCCTTTTAATAATAATAATAACAATAATAATAATAATTATTATTATTATTATTATCATTTATTGCATTGTGATACCGTTACCGACGTAAACATACACTGTTTATCTGGTCACCGCTCTTTTGTATCTCATGCATTGTATTGAACGAGATTAAGAGAAATTTGAAATATTTACATCTCAATTGACTATGAATTTCGCAGCTGCTTGCTGCTTAGTAGCGAATCGATACGATCGCAGTATTTGGAATACTATAGTAGGAAGCTTTTTTGCGAGTTCAGCAGCTACATTATGCTTTTTTTACAGCGACATTCTACGAAATGGTAAAGGGAATTTTTTGGTGAAGGAATAGAAAGGCAAGCAAAGGAAATGCTGTTCCGGTAAGCGAGCTCTGATAAGTTTATGCCTAGACCTTTGTTATTATATTGGTCTTCTGGTGTGGCCCGCATCTTTATTTTTTCGCCAAAAGTTTAGCTTAGGGGGAAAAGATAAGAAGTGGCCTACACCGGAAGACCACCGGAACTAACACCAACCTAGAAAGCCTCGAATTATTTAGCCTGCAGTTATACGTCCATATATACATTGTGTCCAAGATCCTACATGCTCGCCTAGAAGTTTCATCCTTACTAACAGCAGTTATGGCACAAACAGAAACCTGATGACCCCCTAAATTACCTTGCCTTCTGCGAATTACTAGCACAAAATTAGTACTGAGAACTTTAATGTATTATTATTATTATTATTATTATTATTATAAACTATAATGGTGATAGATTAATTAGTATTTGCGAACAATTCAATTTAAGAATTGACAAAGGATTCTTCAAATACAAATTAATTAATAAATACACTTAGGAGCTTAAAAGCAGCAATTTCGCAATCATTGACTAAATAATAATTTAACAAATAGAATCAACAAAATTTGTGATAGATATTAAAGAAATGCGTGGAACAGAGTTTGGTTCTGACCATTTTCTAGTGAAATACTGTAATTAGACGTGTAAAAAAGGAAATAGAAATGATAAAGAAGGGGGGGGGGGAAGCAGATAAGCACTTACAATTGGAATATAAAAAATAAATAAAATATGTTAATGTAATTATTTTCCACACGAGTCATATGCAGGACAGGGGATGGATAGGAAGAGTCAGACTGAAAAAGGCAATACCATAGCCGGTTGCTCTACCACTGAGCTATCATGGTAATATGACGGCACAGCATTATATTAAACTGACTTGCATGTTTCCCCCTAAACCACAAGGTGATCTCAAATTATTTTGAGATGACATTCCCCAATGGCGACTTACAATGTTGTAAGTACTTTAAGTCCCGGGCTTCATAGTTTAGTCACTATTGAGCAATTAGATTTACTTTGTTTTTTCACACAAGTCGTGTGTAGGACAGGAGTTGACATCACTTTGTGGTTTGCCAGGAAACATGCGAGTCTGTTGGGGACTTTAGTGCTGTGCCGACAAGTAGCCATGGTAGCTCAAAGGTAGAGCAACCGACTAGAGACCGGGAGATCCGTAGTTCAAATTACGGATATGGCATTGAAGTTTTCAGTCTGACTCTACTTATCCAAAAAAATATGCCTTTTTCATGGTTTAAGTATAAAAATGTTATGGAAAGTATGATAGATAACGATTTTGAGAAATACACAGGAAATGTATGAGTATATAGTGGAAACTGTTAAGAAGAAATATATACTAACTTTCAGTAATCAAATAATATAAAGCAAAAGTCGATGGATAGGTCAAGGTAGATTGGAATTGGTATGAAAGAAAATCATATCATAAATGGTTAAGCACGAAGAAGGAAGAGAATAATAACATATTTGACAAACAGAACCGTGAAATCGTAAAAAATGTGAGAAAAAAAACCAGATTAAAACAATTAGCAACAGCATGGGAAATATTAAGCGGATTGAGAATAGGTTGCTCAACTCATAAGTATTAGGAAGATTTAATAAGACAATTGGTCCATGAGGAATCCGTACAGAAATGCTGAAGGAGCATAATTAATGAAAATGTTATCAAAACTGTATAAAAATGTGGTGTTACAATTCCGGAATGGTGGTGACGATAACGAAAGGATACACTCCACTCCTTTCCGCGGGAGAGGTACTAGGAATCCATCCCGGGTCTCCTGGGTCAGAAGCACGCCACAACCACAGCGTTAACGGGACGGACAGACGTACAGTATTAACACAAAAGAACACAATCAATGCACTACCGGAAGATCATGTACAGATCACATGTTTACATTACAACTTGTGTTAGAAAATACAAGCCAAAATTCTAAAGACATAACATTAGTTGATTTAGAGAAGGCATGTTACAGTATACCCAGAAAATTATTACGGAAAGCACTAAGAGAAGCAAACAAAGATAAAAATATAAAGAAAATGAGTATGGGAATAGGTGTCAAATTAAAGCTGGGGACAAATCATCTAAAGAAATATAGAATGCTACTACTTAAAACGTACATATGTGCTTATTTGAAAAACTGGAATAAAAAATGCAAACCCATGGCCACTACGATCAACATCATCTTCATCTTCTTCTCCACCACCTGCTTACCCTACTCATATGTTGGACTTACACCCCCAGAATTGAAAGTCAATGCCTAAGGTCAGACGCCAGTTAAGCAGACCGGTTACGGATCAGATAGAGTATCTAGGTTGGGGGATCAGTGCAAAACACGTGAGAAAGTAGATAATATGAAATATTATAATAGGCGAAACGGGTAATAGTAAAGGTAACGATAGAGCAATCGGTGGAATGAATGGGGGGGGGGGGAGCCGGAAGACCTGGAGAGAACTCCTCCAGGCGTCCACTAAAATCCCAGTGGTCCCGAGATTCAACCCGGCCATTTAGGTGGGAGGCAAGCGTCTAACCGATCTGCCACGGCACCGCTACAATCAAGCAGTAATTACCAATATACTGAAGACGCAACACGATACAGAAATTAGCGGCGGAGTAGAGAAATGGGGATTAAATATAAATATTAAGAAAACGAAAACCTAATGACTCATATGGATAATGTAGAGAAATCAGAAACTACATATGAGGAAATTAAGAAACAAAATAAATGTAATACCTACAATCGATTTTAGAAACAGAGGTAAACGTTAGTGTGCAATTGAAAAAAGAATAAACGAGGGACGAAAAGTAATTGCCATGCTAAATTCGGTTCTATGGGCTTCTTTATACATAAGACATACACAATTTTTAAATCTTAAATGTCATGGGAGCAGAGACTTGGACATTAGGTACAATCCAAACAAATAAATTGTCAGCAAGCAACACATCAATTTTGGCGGAGGGCAGCAAGAAAATAAAAAAATGTAAAAAAATTGGAAAGTACAAAATTAGATATATGATTAATGTTAAATATAATAGCATTGAAATAATAGAAGAAACAGATTGAAATTATATCAGCATGCAAGGAGGATGGTAAGTAACTGAATAAAAATCTGATGTGTTCCATTCACATGACTTTCTCTACATCTCTGCAACAAATTATTGTTAAAAAGCTTATGCTTTTATTTGCTTAATGCTAATCGAGAAAAAATCTTATTACTTGCTTCCTTTGTAAGAGAAGCGAAAGGGAGTAAAATAGGTTAAAGTGATAGTCAAAAGCTGGTTGCTGTGTGACTGAAGTTCCTTTGTATGGAGAACAGTTGACAAATTCCTGTATGAGAAAAGTATAGTTTTTCAAAGCAGAAACCAAAAATAAGGAATATCTAAAAAACGATCAACTCCACGAAAAATTGTACATAACATAAATTGTGTGTTTTAACGCGTTTTACATTTTTTGTGTGGTAACTTTCTGTGCATCTCTTACGGTTTAGCAGTTCTGCAAACTTCCGTAAAATTCATCCAGAATAAAGTAGTCTTCAAATTCAAGATAACATTTTATTTGTCAGTTAAATATCTTCAATGTACTATATTTAAATCAAAATCGTTAGCGATTTTTGAAAAAAATCAAAATTTTCGAAAAAAGTTCCACGTAAAGAGTAGTTTATGGTGGGGGGATTTTTCTCAAAATCTTCGTGTCGCATCCCTGTAAGATACTAAACTTAAATGCCAAGTTTGGTATTTTACCGACTTTTCGTTTTTGGGTTATCGTGTTCACAGACACATTGACAACTCTTAAGATTGTTTTACAAAAGCAAGCGTAATTTATTTTAACAACATCTTCATCCTATTTTTTTATAAGACGAACTTAACTGAAGCGTATTTCCCTATTAAATCGTACTCATTTTGTTTCATTTCCTGTGTGTTTCCTCAACAATCCTTTAAAGTTGTACTGCAATATTTAATACTGTAATTATAATAACGTTTAAATACAAGAGTTTTATGAATTAAATCCTCTTTTAAGAAAATTAATTACAGGGGTATTAATATCATTGTGTACAAAATATTTGTAGGTGTTAACATAACATTCCTCCACATTGTTTAGAATTAGCAGGAATATCTCGACATTATTATAAAATGTTGTTTCATCAATAGGATCAATAATTTCATTTATTACAACTCTTAAATTAACGTAATAATCCGAAATGATTTATTGTAACTTCACTATCCAATTCACTTTTGTTACTAAGCTCAGTTTTTGAAATTACTTTATTGAACGATTGGCGCATGAGCGCTCTGCACACCACTGATAATATAATTGTATAATATAATTATATAATATAATATAATTGTATTGTATATACATTATATATACACATTTAATATATATATATATATATATATATATATATATATTTTATCCATTTGAGTAAATCATGGTGCAACAGGTTCAGAACAATAATTAATGAGCTAGTAGTAACGCCTGCCATATAGGCAGACAGTAAAATTTCCGGAATGCGGGTGGTAAAGTTCTACAGGCTCAACTAGAAAACCGCTTCGAAGTGGTATCAGCCAAATACCTTGAAGTCTGGAAAAAAATGTGTCTGTGCGCCGCAATCATTAGCCTAAAAACAATCGAGCTCAATAGATACAAAGGTCAGTTATCTGTACACAAAAAAGCTTGCCGCAGCCAATTTGCATAATAAACCGCACTGCTGATGATTATGTAGGATATATCCACTACGTAAATTAGGATAGCGGAACCGTCTTGCTTATCTATTCTACATAGTAATAAGTAGAGAAGGTATTGCACTCTATCAAAAATTTTGATAACGAGATATCACCGGAAATACATCCTGTATAAAAAAACTAATGTGTTCCACTCAGTTAACTTTCCCTAGCTGCTCCAAATACAAACTATTCTTACAAAAGAGTACTCTTTTATCTATATCGTGCTAATCAAGATAAATATTAACAGAATTGGTCCTGTTACTTGCGCTATTGTAAGCAGAAGGCAAATAACGGAATACATTATGCTAACACGATAGTAAAATCTTATAAAATCTGGTCGCTATGTGAAATAATTGATGTTTCGGTTCGCTTTGCACGGTCCCGTTTGAGAAAATGTAGGTGGTTTAAACCTGAAACCAAACACAAGGAATATCTTAAAAACGATCAACTCTACAAGAAAAACGTATATGATATGAATTATATGTTCTAACGAGATCTACATTTTGCATTTTAAGTTTTTGTCCCTCTCTTACGGTTTAAGCGCTATGCAAAATTCTGCAAAACTCATCCGCAATAAAGAGGTCTTCAGATGCTATTCCCAGAAAACTCAAAATATGCATTTTATTTGTGATGTAAATATTTTTAATATACGGTATTCTAATCAAAATCGTTAGAGCCATTTTTGAGATAAACAGCAATTTCAAAACACGTTCCATGTAGTTTTTTTGAAAACATTTGTGTCGCATTCTTGGAAGATACCAAACATAAACGACATATTTGGTTTTTAACGGTCTTTTTGTTTTTGAGCTATGCTTCCGCGCACACACACACACACACACACACACACACACACAGGATCTTTTTCTCAAATGCTTTTTCGGAATCAGCTGACCTCAAAACACATGTTTCCGGTGTAATCTCGACACCGAATTTTTGGGTGGAATGCAATACTTTCTATTGCCACTTTATGTACATAGTATATATATTTTGTTTATATATATATATATATATATATATATATATATATATATATACTTGGAAGATACTAAACATAAACGACATGTAACGGTCTTTTTGTTTTTTAACTATGCTTCCGCAGACACACACACACACACACACACACACACACACACACACACACACAGGACCTTTTTCTCAAATGCTTTTTCGGAATCAGCTTGTTTCCTGTGTAATTTCGACACCGAATTTTTTGGTGGAATACAATACTTTCTATTGCCACTTTTATGCACATAGTATATATATTGAGGTCCCCTGAGTCCGAAATAGCATTTTCAGAAAAAGGTATTAGTGTGGATGTGTGTGTGCGCGCGCGCATAGCTCAAACTTAGTATTTAAGTTCAGTATCTTCCAAGGATGCGACACGAAGATTTTCAAGAAAATCCGCCCCCCCTCTTCCAACTACCCTTTACATGGAAAAACTTTCGACATTTTTTATTTTTTCAAAAATGGCTCTAACGATTTTGACTAAAATATTGTATATGAAAGATATTTACATGAAAAAAAAATGTATATCTTGAATGTTCTGGAAATAACCTATGAAGACATTCTTTATTCTGGATGAATTTTGTGGAATTTTGCATAACTAGTAAACCGTAAGAAATAGACAATAAAATTACTACATATAAATGTAGAGTTCGTTAAAACACACAATATGTACATATATATTTCGTGGAGTTGACCGGTTTTTGAAATGTTCGTTGTTATTGGTTTCAGTTTTAAAATACCTTCTTATACCTTTAAAATACTTCTATCACATAGCAAACAGCTTTTAAAGAATTTGATTGTCGCTTTATTTCCTTGCTACTTGAAAGGAAGCAACTAACAAGACTATGTCTCCTAATTTTTTCTTGATTAGCATGAATTTGTAACAATAATTTATAGCAGAGAACTAGAGAAAATCATGTGAACGGAATACATCAGATTTTGTTTTGTTTGTTTTTTGTTTTAAAAATATGACTTATTAAAACTGTGGGTGTCTTACAATAAGATACGTATTATACAACTTAAGCCGTAAGTGGCAAGAAACTATGTTTTTATTAGTATGCGTATTCGTTGAACCACTACAGAAGCATACGAGATAGAAAAAGCCGTTTTCTGTTATAGACCAGTTGTCTTATACACCTGGATGTTTTGTGGAGCTTTTTTGAATTATCAGCTAGGCCAGAAACACTGCTGTGACATTCAACATTTGGTAATAAGACTTTAGAGATATGATTCCCGAAGTCACGTATTACCTGAAAGATACTTTGCGTAGAAGCACAGAAATTTATTTTATCTTGTAACTTTCAAATGTACATCTGGTTTGGAGAGGCAGTTTCCTCTTATGAATGACCTTAACTGGTTTACGCTGATGCGTTTTTGTGAACATGCTCATAATGCATGGCGGTGGTCACATTTGAATTAATGAGGACCTTCTTACAGGTTGGAAGCTTGGCTTACATCGCCCTCGTTTCATGCACAAACATTAGCAATGTGTTTGTAAGGATAGAACACTTTCGTAGACATTAATTCTGGGTGACATGCTACTTTTTACTTTCTCTACACGTACTATGTACATATTATAGAGAAGGTATTGTATTGCATCTAAATATTCGATACCGAGCTTTCACCGGAAATACATGTTTTGAGGTCTCCGAATGTAAAAAAAAAATATATTTTTTTTTTTAGAAAAATGTCTGTGTATGTTATCTGTGGGCAGCATAGCTCAAAAACGAAAACTCCGTTAAATACTAAACTTATATTTAAGTTCAGTATCTTCCAAGGATGCGGTACGAAGATTTTCAAGAAAATCCCCCACCCCCAGATACCCTTTACATAGAAGATTTTTCGAAAATTCTGATTTTCTCAAAAATGGCACTAACGATTTTTATTAAAATTTCTTATCTTTAATATATTTTTATGACAAACGAAATGCTTAGATATCTTGAATTTTCTGGGAATAGCTTCTGAAGTCCTCTTCATTCTGGATGACTTTTATATAACTGGCAAACCGTAAGAAATATACAAAAACTTAGTGCACAAAAAATGTATATCTCATTAGAACATGCAGTTTATGTCATTTACTTTTTTTTTTTTTTTTTTTTTACTTTCTCTATACGCACTATGTACATAGTGTATAGAGAAGGTATTACACTCCACCCAAAAATTCGATACCGAGATTTCACCGGAAATATATGTTTTAGGGTCCCCAATATCCAAAAAAAAAAAAGCATTTTCACAAAAAGGTCCGTGTGTGTGTGTCCGTGTGTCTGTGAACACGATAACTCAAGAACGAAAAGTCGGTAAAATACCAAACTTGGTATTTAAGTTTAGTATCTTCCAGGGATGCGACACGAAGATTTTGAGAAACCCCCCCCCCCCTCCCAACTACGCTTTACATGGAACTTTTTTCGAAAATTTTGATTTTCTCAAAAATGGCTCTAACGATTTTGATTAAAATTTCGTATATTAAAGATAATTACCTTACAAATAAAATGTATATCTTGAATTTTCTGGGAATAGCCTCTGAAAAGTAGTTTATTCTGGATGAATTTTACTGAATTTTGAATAACTGCTAAACCGTGGACAAAAACTTACTACACAAAGATGTAGAGCGCATTAAGACACACAATTTATGTTATATACATTTTTTTCGTGAAGTTCGTCGTTTTTGACATTTCTTATTTTTGATTTCTGCTATGAAAAACGTATGCTTTTCTTATACAGGAACTTGTCAGCTCCTATCCATATAAACAAAGGAACTTCATTCACATAGTAACAAGCTTTTGGCTATCACTTTAACCTATGGTTGTCCTTTATTTCGCTTCTACTTACAAGGAAGCGAGTAATAAGACTACTTCTGCTATTTTTTTCTGATTAGCATAAAGTAAATAGAAGTATAAGCTTTTTAAGAATAATTTGTTGCAGGGATATAGAGAAAGTCATGTGAATGGTACACATCAGATTTTTTTTTTTTTAGAGTTACCGTTTTCGAGTTATTCCGAACTATTGGTTTCGATTTTAGCCACTTAAATTTTTCTCAACCGGGAAAAAATCTTCTTCTAGTTTGTCGTTTGTTTACTCCTGGCAAACAAAAAAGAGATTGGAATTTCATTTGTTTCACATAGTGGCAGACTTTTAAAGAACGAGATTATTGCTCTAGCCTGTGCATTTTCTTATTTCCCTTCTACTTACAAGGAGCTAGTATTAAGATTAATTCTGCTTATGTTTATCTTAATTAGCATGATGTAGATAACACAATCTTTTGAATAGTTTGCCGAACAGCTAGAGGACAACACGTGGATGGAACACATTTTAATGTTTTCTCTTTTTCTTACAAGGGACCAAGTAATAAGGACAGTTTCTGCTAATGTTTATCTCGATTAGCGTGATGTGGAGAGAAGAATAAGCTTTTTAACAATTATTTGTCACAGAGATGTAGAGAAAGTTGAGTGAATGGAACACATCAGATTTTTAAGTTTCTAATGACAGTATACACGATTTCATTTATTCCCTTATTGCTGCGTATCATAGTAGCACGACTAAAGGGTCCCATATTGTGAGAAATCCATGAAATAAAACAGATAAATGGCGGGAATGCAGTTTTACCTATGGTTAAACAATGCCAGATGTCCAAGCAAATACTATAATTGATGTCATTCCCTTCATCAGTGCGTAGTTTACATTAATTCGCCAGGCTTTTTTTAAAAATGTGTGTGTGTGTGTGTGTGTGTGTGTGTGTGTGTGTGTGTGTGTGTGTGTGTGTGTGTGTGTGTGTGTGTGTGTTTAATTCAGGGGACTCTAAAAAGTGCATCTTCGGTGAAATCTCGATATCGAATTTTTGGGTGGAGTACAATACTTTATGCACCATGAACTATGTAGAGAAAGTAAAAGTGTTTTTTGTTGAATTGTGGAACCTCAGAACATATATTTCCCGTAAAATCTCGGTATTGAATTTTTGGGTGGAATACAATACCTTCTCTATACGCTATGTACATAGTAAAGTAAGCACAAGTAGAGAAAGTAAAAATAGGCTCCGCAGATGTTTATCTATATTTAATAATAAAATAATTGAAGTAAAACAAATGATATAGAGTATATCATTAAATAATTAAACATATATTTCAGGTCCTTTAATCTGGTGAGTCATACAGGAATGAAATTAGTAAAATGATACTCTAAAGGGTATCCGGGGTGCATAGAACGGTCAATTGAACTTTAAGTTACTCAATATTCGTCTTATCAGAATAAGGGAAAGTCCCGGTAAAAACCTTATCTGCGTAACTCACCCTAACCGAGATTCGAACTGAGACATTTTTTATGCAAGGCACCCACAATATCTTCACAGTACAGCGGCGGGCTTTAATTTTAATCATTATGAAACTCTTAAACTTAGAAAAAAATAAAAATAAATATAACTGATTAATTGAGGCGTATTTAATACTCATTGCAATATAGCACTAAAAGCAGTGTTTTGCAAAAATTAAGTCTTCAAGAAAGGGGGCATTTAATTTATCAAGTGACGTGACTTCTAGTGAAAATGCTACATTTTCTCGCATGTGTCTGACAGTTGAAAAGAGTGGTTTGGATTTTCATTTTTGAGTTATGTTCTTCACACACACACACACACACACACACACACACACACACACACACACACACACACACACACACGCACGCACACACACGCACACACACACACAGATGTATTTTTTTTATTCAGACCCTAAAACAAGTGTTTCCGTTGAACTCTCGATATTGAGTTTTTGGGCGGAATACAATCATTTCTTTGGGGCGGGGAAGTAATTCACGCCCTTGACAATTTTTGTGCACCCTAGGTAATCCTAAATGAGTAACAAAAACAGTAAATGCCAAAACATTCTGCAAAAAATGGGCTCTTTTAGCGCTACAAATGCAAATGGAGAAGTAGATATACTTCAGTGTAAATCA
Source organism: Hymenopus coronatus (assembly GCA_030762935.1). Lineage (NCBI taxonomy): Eukaryota > Metazoa > Arthropoda > Insecta > Mantodea > Hymenopodidae > Hymenopus > Hymenopus coronatus. The sequence goes on along the minus strand of CM060895.1, from coordinate 109,534,039 downwards.
AGTGGATTATCTCTTACAAAACTGACAGAATCAATAAAACGTTAAACGGAGAAGAAATCGCAATCCAAGAAGTGAATAGCACAAAGAAGAACACACATTAATTATTACTACGTTACGCAGTAATCAAACCACGGCCTATACAACAAAAGACAAGCTGCCTTTTTTGGCATTAATAAGTAACCCTAAATCCCCTAACAATAACAATCTTAACTATGAGAAAACGCAATCATATTTGTCGAGTTTAACGTATCACTTAACTGTGCTTGCGGAATACAACAAAGTTTCTTTGTAATTTGTTCCAGGGCATAAAGGAATTGCAGTCAATGAGAAAGCGGATGATCTTGCAGGGAAAGATCGACACAGCTTCAACCAAGACCAGAGCCACCAAGCTTTTAGGTTAGAGATGTCATAAAACTGGTGTAAAAATAACATATTTTGACCTGCAACAGGCTTCCAGGAATACGGCATGGAAATTTGTTTATTAAAGAATCATGAAACCCTATTACTGATAAACTACTCAACTGCAGTGAGTATCAGTTAAAAACTATAATCGCTTTTGTTATTAGGCATGCACCATTGAGAGCGTGCGATATGGAGGTGATATGACGTGCTGTTCATGACTGTTGAATAATCCACCTTACCAACTGATAACATAAGATAACTCCATGAAATAATACAAACCTTGACATTTGGATTTATGTCATGCGGTCTAAGGCACGGTAGCAGTAGCTGTCAAACCAAGGACGGCGGGAGCGAGTGAAAATGTATGTTCTGCATTCAAGAAAAACTATAGAAATGGAAGGGGAAGGGCCAATTAAAGAAATCGTGGTAAGGCAAGATTGGATGCTTGCGGGTTTTGATTGAATGCAGATACATGCATTTTAAAATTTCCCCCCTTTTTTTTTTTTTGGCAAAAAAAAAATTCACTCACAAAATTCGCAGCATTATAAGATTCGGCACTTATCATGTGTCCGCATGGCCGAGCGGTCTAAGACATGGCTTGTGAGAGCAGACCTTACTGGTGTGGCTGGAGGTTCGCGCACTTGAGAACCAAAATATTTATTTATTTATTTTTATTTAATTATTGTGACACTTCACCTCCATTATTGGGTACCACTGAATAAGCTAAGAAGATTTCAGGGCAACAGAACGCTACAGACTTTCGGCTACGAAACCGAAACGTCCTATCTATATTATGCTATCAAGAAGATATGCCACATTTGGGAACTTTTTCATGGAACCAAAGTGTCATCACTCCAATATACTTTTGGGTCTGTGTAACCTGTTAAGCGAAAAAGGACTAGATGATCAGAGTTTAACTAGAGGTTTAGCACAATTTAGGCTGCAATATAACCGGAGCTTCAGCAGGACCGTAGCTTAACTGCAGTACTAACTACTTAAATTTACTTAGTCGGTCTTCCCTCCCCATATGGAGGACTTATACCTGCATGCCTAGAGCAGGAAACCTGGAATGAAGAGACAGGAACGAAGAAACGGCCACTAGTCATGCAAGAGAGTGAGGGAAGTAGATGATATGAAATGAAGATGAAATGGATGATAGAAAATGTGATGATGCAGCAATTGGCAAGAATGGTGGAGGAACTGAAGCTTTAAGGGTTGGGTTGGATCCGATATACTGTCAAAATTTTCAAAAGAATAAAAAATTAGCCTTTTTCTGTTAAAAATACTTTGGACCTTTAGCTTCAATTACGAACAATGGATTTGCTCTCTTCATTAACCCGTTTCATCGCTTAAGCGCTAAGGTCTCCTACCTGTTGGCAGGGTAGCTCTGAAAGACTCATTATTGTTGGAGCTAATTCTACTCTTCTCCTACCAGTATACCATTTTACATTTCAAACTTATGAAAGTTCGCATTACTTGTATCTGTCCGTTCTACATCATGCATATTGTACATTAACATTTTAGGAGCTGTTTCCATACTTCCTTGATTCTTGCACACCTCGTGTCTTTTCTGCTTGCAGAAGTCCACACATCTGTTCCTCTGCCTGTCCACCATCTCCTCTCTCTTCTGGGATCCAACATGCTTGTTCTATAAGTCCATTTGTTGTTACACATCCTTGTGGCCCCCTTATTTCCATTTGAGATGCGCTATCATGATAATTTTGTCTCCCGTTTTCCTGATCTCGTTGCGTATTCTGTCCATCGGCTAGCTTAATAGTACTTTCTTCTCCATTTTTCGTTGACATACCTACCTGAATCATTCTCTTCATTTACTTTTTAGCGACCATGGTTGATTACCATACTGTAGAAGTGGTATTACACATGCTTGTAATGCCTCCACCCTTAGGCTTCACTTCAATGAGTCTTTGTTTAGGATATATTTCGTGCTTCAAAATTCTTTCCATGTCTGTCCGATTCCTCTCTGAGTTCTTTTCGTGTTCATTTGAATCGACGATAAAGTTTGGTCTAAATAGATATATTCCTGTACATATCCAAGTGGCTCACCGTTTATACAGATGGGCTGCTCATTAACTGGAATTGGCGTTTGTCATTAACTTTATTTTCCAGGAATTAATTTTAAGTCCTGCTTTTGAGATTACTCTGTCTAGATCGTTTAGCATTGTTCCAATTCTAGCCTGAATGGTTATTCAAATAACAATTTTTTACTTTCCAATTCATGGTTCTAATCAAAATGAGCCACGTGATACATTTTTAAAATATTCACATTAAACATTCAACTTCTACACTAAGACATGAGCTTACAAACATATCTACTATATAAGAATTTTTAATGTTAACTTATATTTTTCAAAATGTATTTTTTTTTACGTTTTCTACGCACTAAAAAATAAAATAAAATCTGTAATACAACATCCTGGCATCTTGTTCCCTATACCAGGACGTATATTGCAAACTTTAATTTTTTCCCACTTTTAATTTATTGTTATACATCATTATTTTACAGATAATACTTATATATGTTTTCTACGTACTATATACATTGTGTATAAAGGAAATATTGTATTCCACCCAAAAATTCGAAACCGAGACTTCACCGGAAATATATGTTTTGAGGTCCCCCGAGTCCAAAAAAGCATTTTTAGAAAAATGCGCGCGCGCGAGTGTGTGTGGACAGCTTAGCTCAAAAACTTGATAAGTTTGATAACTTATCAAACTTGAAGTTAACTTGATATTTAAGTTTGGTATCGTCCAAGGATGTGACACGAAGATTTTCAATGAAATCCTCTACCACAAACTACCCTTTACATGAAAACACTTTTGAAACTTATGTTTTTCACAAAAATGTGTCTAACGATTTTGATTAAAATGCTGTATATTAAGATATTTACAATACAAATAAAATACATATTTTGAATTTTCTGAGAATAGCCTCTGAAGACCTCTTTATTTTGCATGAGTTGTGCAGAATTTTGCATAACTGTTAGATAAAAAATTATACAAAATGAAGATGTCGATAAAACACATAATGTATGTCATTTTCTTGAAGAATTGACCATTTAAGAGATATTCCTTATTATTGACATACTTTAAACTACCTTTCTTTTCTCAAACGCACCAAGCAAAGCGATCCGAACTTCAATTGTTTCACATAGTGACCAGTTTTGAAGAGATTTGACTATTGCTTTAGCTTAATGTATTCGCTTATTTCCTTTCTATTTACAAGGAAGCAAGTAATAAGAACAACTCTGATATTTATCTCGATTATTATGATGCAGATAAAATGATAATCTTAAGTAAGAATAGGTTTATATAGAACTGATAGAGAAAGTTATGTGAATGTAACACAACAGATTTTTCAATTTGGAGCTTTTCAATTGAGCATTTTCAGTATGAAAAGTGTTGGAAAAAATATTGCGAGAAAACAAGGTTTAAAGTGTTGAGTGCCTATTAATAAGCATTGGCCTGCCCTTTTATCGTTTCAGTTACTCAGTTAAAGTGTACCAAGTGGGGGAAAAAAAAACAACACATTTTTTAAAGTTTAGAACATATATTAATTTATTAGGAACAAATATTTTTCACATTTTTGGGCAAATTTTACAGATTCATCATTTTAACTTTAAAAAAAATCTGAATCAGCCAGATCAATGAATGAAATTCTATACTACAATTTTGATATGTATATTTAAATAATATGGTAGTGTTTTTTATTGTTTTCAAAATTACGATTAATTAATTAGCATAATAGAAGTCAAGTAGTATTTATTTTACCTCAAAGGTATATTACACACACACACACACACACATTACACTTAAACCTACGTATGATGTAGGTGGAGCAGTTTATAACAAAGTTTCGAAAATGTTTAAATAAATAGTACAAGATTTAGACATTTCACCGATGGGCACCCTTAAGAAAATACAACACAGTCTAAAAAGTGCCACTTAATATAAAGTATATATCAGGGTAAATTCATTCTTTACTTGTATGGTATCACGCCTTGGACAGCGCTGGGGAAAACTTTGTATTTTTCCATTACAGCCCCTCTTACTCACGATTATTCCAATGTATTCAGTCTTCCAACATTTACATACGCAATTACATGCACCTGAGATGTTAATGCACTGAAAGGCGAGAAATCAGTGACACGTGTCTCATCTGGTCAACCCTTGGTACAACGTCCGACCTTTCAGAAGACATAAACACTTTTGGTTTTATGCCATTTCACAACGTTAGTGCCCCACAATATTTTTATACTTCAGCTGTTTAAAATATGTTTTTAAAAAATGCAGTATCTGAGAAATGTAATATATTGCATGTTTATATAGTTCATGCATATGATTTGGGGGAATTGTTCTACTGCCGTGTGCATTTTAAAAATTTAAAGCATGATTTTAAGAATATTAATCGGTGATAGCTAGAGCTCGATTTTGGATTCCGAAGTGCACAGTTACGAACACAGAACAATCAGCGGTATAAAGAGAGGGTAGTGAGGAGGGGTTTATAGCGTAAATATGCACGCGTTGAGGTATAATCTATTCCATAAGTAGCTCCTTATATATATTGAGATTATATGACCGTTCTAATTCATAAAGTAACACATTAAATTTAATTAGAAAATAAAAACGCCTTGTACTTTTACAAATAAAAGTAAAGCTTGATACAAAAAATCAGGATCATAATGAACAGAGCTTTCAAATAACAATGCACATAAATCAATCAAACTCACTCAGAATTCATTGCAGTGAATTACAAGATACATATGTACTGTATTGAAAGAAAAGCTCTCCTCACTCAAAATATGTTTAAATTCATCCACAAGTTTGTTCACTGTCGAAAGCCTACCCTTTCGCATTCTCGACATTTTTCAATCTGCGCTCTCTTTTAGTGTTCATTAGTTTATCTGCTAGCAGGAACTGAACGAGGGCAGACAGTGTGCAATGCTAAATAGTGCAACACGTTTGAAATGGGCTGTAGAAACCACGCCTACTCCATCGCGTCATAGTTATACTCTGTGAACCGAACCTCAAATCAGCTATTTCGTGACCCCGGACCGAGTTCTATTTGTTTATTGTACACCATCACTTCATTTAAAGTGATGGATTTGTTTGTAGCTAACTAATTTTAACACTATTTAATTTGCATATTTAAACCGTTTGGTATAGTGTCTTAGGCCTATTGTAATACTGCACATTAGTTAACGGCGCTTACATACCGTAAATACGTGTCCAAATATTCGGCCCTTTACATAGCCGCCAGGATTGTTGGGAATATGAGCACGTGCAGGAACAGTATCGAAACAAAGCAGAGCAGTACGTTTAAATATTCCTCCGGATAAAAGATGTCTGCTACCCTTAGGTAAAAGGAACATGTGCAACAGTGGCCCAGTGAACAAACGCTCTGTGTGTGTCTTCCGGCAGTTCTGGAAATTTCCTTGCCGGCAGGCTTGAGAGAAGTCGTCTGTTTTAAGAGCATTCCACGTCTGTTAGGGAGGTAATACAAGAAAAGCTGCTTGGTTCTGAAGTGAGTCACATGTAATAGATCAAGTTACATCTGAGAGAGTTCAGTTAGGTCTGAGAGACAGTCGAAGGAGTCGACAGTCAAGACATTGAAAACAGCTGAGCCACAAAGCGACGGATAAAACTGTTTTGAAACAACTATGGTGTCAGTATCGGAATTGAACGCCCCAATGGAAGAGATGATGAAAACATTGTTGACTAAAATTAAGAAGTTAGACATAAAAATGAATATCACAATACATTAAAGTATTAAATTAACTATTCATGTTTCATATAATATCCGAAATGACGAACACGGGAAAATGAAATATGAATAGCCAATTTCGTGATAGAAGAGAGGCGAAATGAAATATGGACCGTGAATTCCGCAATGGAGAAGATGCAGGAGAAAATGAAACCCAGAATGAGGAAGATAGTGGAAATGGAATGGAGAAGACAGAGAAAATAAACCCGGAATGTAAAAGATACAGTCAGAAATGTCTGTTTAAGATGAAGTAAGAAGCTATCGGCCAAAATTAAGGAACCCACAGGTTCAATATCTTGGAAGGAAAACTCGTCAGCAGCACCAAGAAACAACGGCATGGTGCAAAAAGATGCTCAACAGAAGACCTAAAAGACTCGAAGGTCGAGAAGCCATGCGACACAAGATTTACGCGTCAAACAAATCAAATGCAAGGAACTTCAACCTTCGAAGTACTCCGTCGTAAACTTCCCGCCGTCGTTGCCATCCACTACCGGGTCAGCAGAAGAGGAAACCACATAGCTAATAGCCAGTCTCCAGGGACGGGCGCTAGAGGCTTTGAATGCGACTCCGGCGGTGGTTTTTTCCGAGGACATCTGTGAAGTTCTCAGAAGCGGTTCGGGAATCATCGTTTCAGCACGGCCTATCGCAGTCAGCTTTAAGTATATGCATCAATACTAAGGGGAGATGCAGGAAGAGTGCCTTAGCAATTTAACAGCTGATGAACAAGACCCCAGTGAAACATCCGCCCAGGAAGCTGCCTTCTCTTTCGTCGACGAGGAGCGTAACGCCGAGATACAACAAGGGTTCATGCTCATACGACAGGAAACTATAAGGTAATCCATAGAGCGCTAACACCCGCTTTAAAGATGGTAACGGCTAAGAAAACGTTACGCCCATCCCTAAGATCAGGAGTATTCGATATTACTGGGACAAAGGATCCACTCTTCAAGTGGTGTGTGCTAGGGATATGGTCAGCCAAAATATCTAGTAAAAGACTGCCCATGCCAAGAGTGGATGGCAACTTTGTCGCAGATGGCTAAATACAGGTAAGCTGTGTGGATACTAATGGACATCGAGTCAGCCCTACCGGCTAGCGACAGCGTCGGGCATATAGAGGCTCTGCTGGAGCTAACTATGGGGTGGAGCATTCTGAGCCTGTGGGTGCTCGACGAAAGAATGATTGAGGTACATATTGGGTCTGGGTGCCTTTAGGAGCAGCACGGTGAGGATCGAAGTCAAAAGGAGGCTTTTGCAACTGGGCCGAGACTAGTTAGCGCCAGGAGCCCCAACGAATATCCGGGGATCTACAGGATGATACTAACGGAGGATGTGGTTATGGTTGCAAAATGCTAAGAAGGAGGCTTTTGCAACTGGGCCGAGACTAGTTAGCGCCAGGAGCCCCAACGAATATCCGGGGATCTACAGGATGATACTAACGGAGGATGTGGTTATGGCTGCAAAATGCTAAGTGGCGATGAAGGCACACCTGGAATGCCAACGGCTACGGCACCCGCTTTTTTGCCCGAAGACGCCAATGAACGGGTTATGTCTTGTTAATGCATTGCTGCTTTGCCGGGACGAAGTGCCTGAGACTGTTGAATCCACGGGACACCTATCAAAACATCCAGCCTGGAACGGAGTTGGAGAAGCGCGAGGCAGCTGCGACTCAATCGCCGTCCGAATAATCCGAGGGACTAGACAAGTCATGAGCCTGGGTCATAGCCGACTATTGAGCGCGAGGCAAATGGGGAGGGTCCAGCGTCTATTTAAGACACCAGTTTGTCTTAAGCCAAGGAAACGGCCGCGGTGGCGGAGTACTCCATTCATACCGATATGCAGACGCCCGACCAATCTAGCAAACATCAAAATGTGTTACTCTGACGAAGCAAGCAGAAGCACAGAACATGCTGTAGGACGTGAGATTCTGGGACATTATTGAAGAGGCCAACAGCTCTTCGTGTAGTTTTAGCGAAGAATGGTCAGTTGCGACTTTATGCGGACCAAGCATCTGAATGCCGTCACCTGAAAAGACTGGGTTCTCTAATGCCGGATTGATGACACCCTAATCACTCTGGATGGTGCCCAGTAGTTTTGAACATTGGACCTAAAACCGCGATACTGGAAACTGGCCCTAGATCACAGACACAAGAAGACCGCATACTCGTCAGACCGAGGGCTTTGGCAACTCACAGTTATGCCAGCCATTTTCCAACGCCTCCTAATAAATTCAGTGGTGAAGTAGATGTCTTTCAATCTTGCCTGCTGTTATATCTGGACTTCGTGGTTGGCAACAACTTCGAAGAGCATTTCGAGAACTTTACCAGTTATTATCAAGGCTTCAGACAATTAACTTGAAGGTGAAAGCAAGTAAATTCAAACTCTTTTATAAGGAAGTGAACAACTTAGGCCACACATTCTCAGTAACTGTGGTGACCACGACCTGCAGAAGCTCGCCTGAAACTAGACAAGAGTTGACAATTTCCTTGACCTATGCAACTACTTCCGTCGGTTCCTCAGAAGTTTCTGAACATCATGCTGTCTTTCCACATGCGAGCGCCAATTTTATTCTGAACACCGGCACCAGCGACACTGGTATTGATGAAGTTCTATACCAGGTCTAGGATGACCAGGAGCGAATAGCAGCGTACTACAATAGTCGTTCCCCAGGGCAGAAAATAGCTATTGCGTTACCCAACGGGAGCTCCTGGCAACAGTGGAATGCGACTACTAAAAAGGGGGGGGGTGTTCTGCAGCTATTCGTGTGATTCCGACGAGCCTGCAGATGAATGGGATAGCGTAGTCCTGAGAATAGAACAGCTGCGGACACCGACTTCTGAGACAAGTGGAGACAGGGATTAAGTCGAGCTGGGAAGACATCTTACCCAGGAATCAGGAATAATGCATGTATGTCCCTCTGGTCACAATGGAACTAACTGAAGAGCAAGCAGGGCTCGCTTTCAAAGTTTGGGAGTCACCTGACGGGAAGAACCAGAGAGTCCAATAATGCTCCCTCCGAGTAAGATCAGGGAATCCTGGCAACAGTGGAATGCGACTACTAAAAAGGGGGGGGGGGTGTTCTGCAGCTATTCGTGTGATTCCGACGAGCCTGCAGATGAATGGGATAGCGTAGTCCTGAGAATAGAACAGCTGCGGACACCGACTTCTGAGACAAGTGGAGACAGGGATTAAGTCGAGCTGGGAAGACATCTTACCCAGGAATCAGGAATAATGCATGTATGTCCCTCTGGTCACAATGGAACTAACTGAAGAGCAAGCAGGGCTCGCTTTCAAAGTTTGGGAGTCACCTGACGGGAAGAACCAGAGAGTCCAATAATGCTCCCTCCGAGTAAGATCAGGGAATCCTGGAAGAAAAACATATGTAGACTCCGGACCATACTTGGACCAAATCAAACCATCTACTAGCTCCGACAAAAGTACTACTGGCTGAGGCTAAGGACAGATGCTGAGAGGTGGTGTCGCAAGTTTCAGCCTGTATTTAATACAGAAGCATAACGTGGGACTACTCTTTGGTCGCATACCCAAGGTCGCGGGTTCAAACCCGGGGGAGGACGATGGATTTTTTTCGGTTGTAAAAATCCTTAGCATGGCTTCCTTCGGAAGGGAAGTAAAGTCCTTGGTCCCGTGTCGTAGATTTACGGCACGTAAAAGATCCTCAAGCCTGATAGAGAGCCCTCTGAGGAAAATTAAGCGGTCTTTCACATCTAATTTAAAATGGGACGCTGAGAACCACAGTAATTAAAGAGCGTCCGTAAATAACACGCCATTTTTTCTTTGGTCGCATTGCTATCGGCATCGTTCATCATTCCCTGTGCCCTTCAGGGTAAGTATCTCTGTTGGAGGTCACGGATGTGGCCGGAAGTGTACATTATTCCTAACTAAGGGGCCACAAGACGATTGTGAACTGCCCCCCGCGGAAGAAATATTCCATCTCTTGGGGTACGTTGGGACTATACAGTGTTCAGGGCACAGGAGCCCTGGAGTGCATAACGCCTCTCCATCACCGTCAGTGATTGTGTGATACATAAAGACTGTAGAAGAGTATTTGAGGAAGGGCGTAGCCAATTACCAGAGGGATTGGAATTCGCCGCTTTTCTCGCTGGTCTACCGCTCATCAAAACACATCACTGAGATGAAACTACCATTTTGTTTTCTGCAAGGAAATGTGTCTATCATGTAACCTAATGCTTAGGAGGCTCTTCTGGGGGAACAGCCAGCAATCGACTAAGTGAAGAATCGTTTTTATAATGAATCCATAGTCTTCATAATGTGTATGAGCTGGCCAGTCAGTACAACCTGGTAACGAGCAATCAGATGCAGGCCCGACACTCCCTTGGTCGGTAAGAACATGAATGACATAAAGTGTGTATTTTAATAAGATCTACTTTTTTGTGTAGTAAGTTTTTTCATCTCTTAAGGTTTACCATTATTCCAAAGCCATTCAGAATGAAGAGGACCACAAGGGCTACTCCCAAGAAATTCAGGATATACATTTTATTTGGCATGTAAAATATTTGATATACAATGACAATCAATTGTTAGAGCTATTTTTAGAAAAACAACATTTCGAAAAATGTCCCTGTAAACGGTGGTTAAGAATGAGAGCATTTTTCTGGAAATCTTCGTGTTGCATGTTTCAAAGCTACTGAACTTAAATATCAGATTTGATATTTAAGCAACTTTTCGTTTTTGAGTTATGTTGTTCACAGACAGACCACAGACACAACCTTTTTCTAATTTTTTTTGTTATTCAGGGGTCCTCACAGCTTTTATTTTCCGTGAAATATCGGTATCGAATTTTTAGTGGAATACAATGCTTCACTATTATATGCATTGTATACGTCTGACTTCAAAAGTAAAAATGGAGCATTGAAGGAAGTAAATATTCGAATTTAATAAATGTGAAATTAAAATCACGGTTATAGTGCAGATTGTCAATGATTTTATGACTTTATTAAAAATATTTACAAGTTTTTTGACCAATGCAAATGAAAGTTGAAAGTATGATACTTTTATCAAATTATACAGATGACCAATAATGTACCCAATAGTTAATTTGCTGTTATCAAAATAAATAAATACTGTAAAAATATTGTTTCCAATCTTGCAAGTCGAATTTACAGTACCTCTGGCTATCAAATCGGGAGGGGAGGGGAGGACGAGTATTCTTTACTGTCATTCTAAAAATCTGGCAAGGCTACACGCCAGGGAGATTTATGTCCGCAAACTCATTACTATAAACATGAATGCATATTTTAATCACGTAAGCTATTTAGAATTATAGCAACGCTTCAGAAAATATTGACTTTGCCTCATGCGTACAGAATTTTACTAGGACAAACGCCCGAATATTTCTAGGCGCGTACTCCACGGAGGTAAACATTCCTGCATTATTAATGCAAGGTACAGCACATATATGAGAACATTCCATATGGACGTTTGCAATACACATATTACATTAGAACCACGTCAGCTTTATTTGCGTAATATCTGACAATTTTACTTAGTTATGTTTTGATAGCTTAACGTTCTTTAACCTGGTTGGTCATATCGGATGATGAATGAAATTGTTGGAATGATGCTGAAATGATCTTGGGGGTCCATGGAGCTTAAAGTTGCTTCATATTCGTCTTCTCAGGACGAGAAAAAACCCCAGAAAACTTTTTCCAAGTAACTCGCCCTAAGCGAAATTTGAACTCGCGACCTGTTGAATGCGAGGCAAACACGATGTCCCCACACTACCCAGGCGGGTAGACAATTTTATTGTTTAGAAACACACTGCTATAGAAATGTATTGCGAGCACATCACGGTTTAAATGGAACACCAAGCCGAAGATGATGACGATTATAACAGCTACACAAATTGAAAATCCGTAAGATTGTTTTTCATTAAAAGAACATAGAAGATCTGGAAAGCACTGGCGTTGGGATAACTGCGATAAGTACGCACGAACACATACATACATGATGGCTGTTAGCTTGCTCAGCCTTGTATCAGTGGTTGCTAAAACAATTTCGAAAAATCTGTTGTGTTCCATTCACATGCCTTTCTCTTCATATCTGTAACAAAGTAATGGTAAAAGCTTATTCTTCTATCTACTTCATGTTAATCGAGATAAGCTTTAGCATAAATGGTCTTATTGATTGTTTCCTTGTTAGAAGGGAGTGAAAGTTGGTTGCTATGTGAATGAAATTAGTTTCTTTGCATTGCTAGGAACTGACAAACTTTCGTGTGAGAAAAGTGTTAGTATTTTAAAGCTGAAAAAATAACAAGGAGTATCTCGGAAATGGGCAATTCCACGAAAAAAAAAACAAAAAACAAACGTATATGACCTAAGTTGTGTGTTTTAACCATATCTACATTGTGTGTGTGTGTGTGTGTGTGTGTGTGTGTGTGTAATACACGTTTGTCTACTTACAGTTTAACAGTTATCCAAAATTCCACAAAATTCATCCATAAGGGAGAATTTTCAGAGGCTGTTTCCAAAACATTCAAGATATACATTTTATTTGTCACACACACATGTTTTTATTTTTTTTTTTTTGGGGGGGGGGGATACAGGAAACCCTAAAACATGTACTTCCAGTGAAATCCCGGTATTTAATTTTTGGGTAGAATGAATACCTTTTCAACCTATATACTAAGTAGAAAAAGTAAAAAAACGGCATCGATTCATGTCAGTTCGAGGATAATTAAAACATTTTGTAACCAGCAATTGTGCAATACTGGGTACAAAAAATGTAACTAATACTGCTAGTAAAAAATGTAACTTAAGCCAATTGTATGTATACATACGTGTTAATTTACATTTTTAAATCTAATTTTCAAATGCCAGATCATACCAGCGCCGCCAATATGCCGGAATCTCGTCCCGCAGGAGTTTGTTAATGTTCACTGTCATACAATCTCTTGAGTAAGTTCTGTGTCAGGAGCTGGCAAAACATGTGAATATTTCTAAAGAAAATAAACTATTTTAAATTTTCATGCAAAACTGGTTCCGCATTCTCTAATGAATGAAGAGAAAAGGACAAAGGAATGTACAAGCACACTGTTGAGCACGTTTCTACCGAGTGGTCCTAAACAGATGTATGCGTTGGTGTGGAAAGTTGGTTTTATTATTACATCAATCAATGGTAAATAATTATTTGTCATCACAAAAAATCGAGATTTCCTTGTGGTTTACCGGCAAGTTGGTGATTCTGTCATATCGGCATATCCCCATGGTAGCTCAGTTGGAAAGAGCAACCGGCTATCGGGAGATCGGTGGTTCAAATTCCGGCTGTGACATTGCATTTTTCAGTCAACTCTGCCTTTCGAACTCTTTTGTCTTATATACGGCATGTGCAGAAAAATAATTACCATTGATTGGCCTAATAGTTGGTAAAACTATCTAGTCCAATATTTATAGCTTTTCGGGTGTCATTTCAAAATAACTTGAGATTTTCTTGGACGCAACATACAAAATCTTTAATATGTGCTACAGCTCTTATTAAAGATTTTGATTTACAAAAACCCAATAACGAGGACGGGAATGCATGTCAATAACAATTAGATTTTGCGCAATGTGCTTTCATTTGTTTTTCAACCAACCAATTAACCGACCCCCCCCCCCCCATCTTCCTGCAATCCAGCCAATATAATGTGTGAAAATTCGAAAGAATTGAGACTAGAAGAATCTGTAGCGGCTCGTTTATGTCTCGCTTAGAAGAGTCTGAAAAGCGAAAAGTCTAATAAGTATGTACAATTTGGATCTATATGCTTTGCTCGATAAAGTTAAAGCCTGGTAGAGACCAGGAAATCTTCTCGTCAACTGTGATCGTTTCCTTAAAATAACATTACAACTATGTCATTCTCGTACTCGGTTGTGAACCAGCATTACTCCATGGGCAATTTCTTTGGGAATTCTAGGCTAGCTGCGAAGCCCGGTAAATTTGCAAAGTAAAATGTTCTATTAAATGTCTAAATAACAATGAAATCGTTCCTAATCTGTTGGCTGTTTGCACTCTAGCCTATTGTTACGGCATAAAATAGGACCCTTGGGATAATACTCGATTCTGTTATCAGTCTTCTCAATTGGGAGTAGCATGACTGACCGATGTGCTAGAGTCCAATAGACAATATTTAAGCGGAAAGATACGAGAAGGGGAAACTCACTACAACAAAACCTGTCATGCGAAGCCTAGCCGACGAGTCTCGAGGACAGCCGAAGCATACCGATGTATGCTGTACAGTCAGCCTAGTGATTTTTATTGCTGAAGATGGGGATTCTTAATTTGCCTAATCAGAATTTATGCATTTCAAAAATAGATGGAGATGATTGTTTCCCACTGTCTTTTCTTTAAAATGTATTTAAAGGTGGGTAATTGGGTAAAAATGGGTAATTACAATGGTTGTATTTTTCTTTGTCCTATTATTATTATTATTATTATTATTATTATTATTATTATTACTGCTATTATTATTACTACAACTACTACTAGTCTTGATTGCAACATACACATCTATTTTACTTCGAGAGAACATCATTGCAGATCGTTCTAGAGAGGAAGTGTTAGGAACCAGAGGCCAGCAGTAGTATATTCTGCAAAACAGTGTGCAAAAAATAGATTTCTCTAAAACATGTTGTATTGTTGCCAAACCTATTGATAACCAAACATCATAAGTTAAGTGGTTCTATGACATAATATTTCTCTCACTAACAGTCTGAAAAATGAAGCAGAGCAATACAAAATCTGATTTGTTATGTGTCTAGAGAAATCGTGCATGTTTCAAGATAAACATGACACACTAGAGTGTATTCCGTTGGTTCCTTCTGCTTATCAATAAGTAATAAAACAAAATGTTTGTCTCGATTATCATTAGTAGAAAGAATAATACCTAATCTTTTGTAAGACGTTTGTTTGCAGAGCAGGAAAGAGAAAGCCATGCGAATGGAACACATCAGATTTTACGACAAAGAGAGAGAGGCATATTTAAACATTATGATCAAGAACATCAAAAGCTCCATGTGACTCGTTGGTCTGACTGTGCTGCTCTCTTGAATGCCTTGTTTCCTTCGTTCGCGATGACCTATGCAATTTTGAGTGGTAAAATTCAGCATGGATCATTGTCCTATAACATCGCTATACGAGTAAAATGTGGGTTTACCGTTATAATCCGCGGTTGCAGGCACGTGTTTCCAAACTTGAAGCATTAAAGGACTGCCTGCACTAACTAACCTTGCCCTTTACAACTGCGTAGCCATTCTAATCACTATTTGGCATTTACAGAAGTATTGATACCTTTCTCTTCCACAGCACTGGACTCAAGAATTCAATACCCAGATGCAGTTTCTCTTCCGTCATTTGTTTTCAAATCTACTCGACCTATTTGTGTATAAAAGGCTCTTAATCATATAAATGCTGATAATACACAATCCGTAGCAGGTATTTAAGAGTCCGATACCGCTTTTACCTGTTTTGTATAATATGCTTGCTGGCCTTGATATTACACCCTCATTGCAGAAGTTAGACGAAATAAATTAATGGATCATCAACTTATATAGATTAAACACTGGATAATCCAAATGAAGAACAGTGAATATTTCGGAAATCATTAATGCTAAAAATTTGATTGTGAATTCACATGACTTTCTCTACCTGTTCTGAAAATAAATTATTCTTTAGATTATTCTTTAATCCACATCATGTTACGAGGGGCGTTCAAAAATTCGTTAGAAAAAGATAGAAAAACAAGTTATTTTTGATAAATTATTTTTATTTTTCAACACAATCTCCTTTTAGCTCGATACACTTTTCCCAGCGTTTCTCCAACTGTTTAAAGCCTTCCAAAAACAGGATTTCGGAAGGTCCTCAAAATAGGTATCTATTTGGAAAGTGACCTCTTCATTAGACGTGAATCGTTTTCCGCCAAGTCATTTTTCCAAGTTTACAAATAAAAAAAAAAATTCACTGGGTGCCAAATATGATGAATACGGTGGATGTTGTAATTCGAACCTTAATTCTACAATTTTTGCCACGGAAACTGCGCAGGTGTACACCCTTGCTTTTTCTTGATGGAAAAGAATATTTTTATATGTCAGATGAGGGCGTTTTTTCTGAATTTATCCGTTCAACTTGCAATAAAGATGCATAATACTCTCAATTTATCGATCTTCCTTTCTGCAAATAATTAATGTAGATGATTCCGCGTGCATCTCAAAAAACCGAGGCCATCACCTATCTGCAGATTTCACCACCTGCGTTCTTCGGAGCCGGTTCGCCTTTAAAAACCCACTATTTCGACTGCACCTTTGTATCTGGAGTGTAGCTGTGTATCCATGTTTTGTCTACAGTTATGTATCGACGATGAAATCGTCAGGATTGCGAAACCAGCTTCCGAATCAATCACACGATTGCGTTTCTTCTCCGTTGAGAGCAAACGCGCCACCCATCTTGCCGAGATCTTTGTCAGACCTAATTTTGATGTAAAACTGAGAACGCTGTACCTTATGATATGCCTGTGGCCTCTACTATTCCGAGAACTTTGATTCGTCGTTCAATTAAAACCAAATCCTGCATTTTGTCAATCATTTCAAAGAAAGTCACTTCTACTGGACACCCACAATGATATTCATCATTTGTGGATGTACGAACCTCGTTTAAATTAATGTATCGAATTGTAAATAGTTGCAAACGCAGGAGCAGGTGAACTTCATCCAACTCGGTTTTTATCTCTTTCGGTATTAAGCCTTTTAAGTAGAAATGTTTTTTCACCGCACGAAGCTGTTTTTTTGTTTTTGTTTTTTTTTTTTGTTTTTGTTTTTCCTTTCTTTTCCATCTTTATAAAGAAGCACAGGGTTGACTCAATCCCCCATGGCAACAAACCCACGTGATGGATATGCCTGAAACTTTAACTGTCATCTAGTAAGAGACGACGGTTACTAAATAGAAACTTTTTTCGATACTATGAGTGTATTTTCTTGGACGTTCTAAGGATTTATTGAATGCCCCTCGTAACCAAGATAAACGTTGGTAGACATGGTCTCACTACTTGCTTCCTTATAAGTAAAAGGAAAATCACTAGCGAAAAGCGATAGTCAAATCCTTTAAAAATTGCTGTGAGCTGGTGAGCTATGTGATGCAATTGAAATTCGGTTCTCTTTGCGAGGCCGGAAGGAGAACAAAAAAGATATAAAACGAATGACGAGTCTCCTTTTGAGAAAATTATTAGTATTTTAAAGTTGAAACCATTAATAAGTAATACCTCTGAAATGGTTCTTATTAAAAAAAAATGGATATGACCTAAATTGTGTGCTTTTACGAGATATACTTTTTACTTTCTCTAGCCCCATATATACAATGTACCCAGGGTTAGAGAAGGTATTGTAATGCACCCAAAAATTCTATACCGAGATTTCACCGGAAATACATGTTTTGAGTCCCCTGAATTAAAAAAAAAGCATTTTTAGAAAAATATCCGTGTGTATGTCTGTCTGTGTGAGTGTCTATGTGTATGTCTGTGGGCAGCATAGCTCAAAAACGAGCTATTGGTATTTAAGTTTGGTATCTTCCAAGGATGCGACACGAAGATTTTCAAGAAAATCCCCCCCACCCCTAACTACCCTTTACATGGAAAAATTTTCTAAAATTTTGTTTTTCTTAAAAATGGTTCTAACGATTTGGATTAAAATCCCACATATTAAAACTATTTCTATCACAAATAAAATCTATATCTTGAATTTTCTGGGAATAGCTTCTAAAGACCTGTTTATTCTGGACGAAGTTTGCTTAATTTGGCGTAACTAGTAAACCGTAGGAGACGGACAAAAACTTACTATACAACAAATGTAGATCTTGTTACAATACACAAGATGTCATATACCTTTTTTTCGTGGAGTTTACCGTTTTCAAGGTATACCCTGTTATTAGTTTCAATTGTGAAGTACTTTTACTTTTCTCAGACGGAAGTGTCCGTTTTTCTTTTGTTCTACTGCTGGCCAAGCAAAGAAGCGATTAGCAATGACAATCGCATGACAGTTGTTAAAACATTTGACTATCACTTTAGCCTAGTCAGTTTGTAGAGTAGCTAGAGGCAGTCATGTGAGTGTAACACATCAGATTTTTAAGTCTAGTAATGTTTTGTCTATCTCTTACGGTTTATTAGTTATTAAAAGGCATCAGAATACAAGGACTACTCACTGTTTTTACAAAAGTGTAAGCGTTCTTCTGCATACTTATTTTTAATACAAATAGCCTTCATTATTCATTTATATGTACAATTCGTTGTAGTTATAAGAAACATTCAGCTAAAGCGATACCATGCTAGCCTCTGGTACCCAACGTCGCAGCTTCAATTCTGGCGGATGATGAATTTTTGGGATGTAAAATCCTTAGAACTTCTTTCGGGAGGGAAGTAAAGCAGCTGATGTGTAATTTGCACATAAAGGAACCCCATACCTTGAAAGAGAAAGTTTCTCAGCAAATTACACCATTTTCGCATCCGCAAAGTCCTAAGGTGCCATTTATGGGCGACGAACTAATCCTTAGTCTCCATGTGAGCAGGCTGAATTCCGCATCAGAAATTGCAGTCGACCTAAGAAAACACCGCTAGGCATTCCGAAATACGCCGCCATGGCGTGATGAAACTTAAATTTTATTTGATTAAGTTTGTTCTCTTTGCATGAACACGATATATATATATTGCACTGTATTTGCAAATAATGCATCTCTGAAATGCCTGTCGTCATAAAACTGTATTTGACATAAATTGGGCGCTTTAACCATATCTATATCGCTACATCTATGAGATTTTGTCTGGATCTTACGGTTTACCAATTATACAAAGTCATTCAGAATATAAAGTATTTTACAGGTTATTCCCAGAAAATTAAAATGTACGCGTTGTCATAAAATTAACTAGGCATTCTCCCCGCAAGTCCTTATAGGATATCTGTCGCCATGTATTTATTCTAATTTTCTTTATTCTCCTGAACTTAAACATGGGTGTCTTTGGGTTCAAAATACCTAAAAATGTAAATTAGCCACGAGCTCTCGATTTAGACACTGTTAGGTATGAAATCGAACAAGTAAAAACCTGATGCAACTCAATCATATGCTTTCATATGCATATACAACTAATTCGTGCGCAAGTTTATTTTTCTGTTTCATGTCATCAAGCTAGTGCACAAGTGGCCCAAACAATCCGTTCTTTGCTGTTTTCCCCGCATACATAGGTGCAAAAGAAGTTGAATCCCTGATTTTCAAAGGGAAAGTGCAGGTATCAATCGAAAGGTTACTGAGGCGATGCTCCTGCATCTGGTTTCGTATTGATAAAGCGTTACGCGGTCGCCTGCTTGCAGTTCGGACAGGCCGTTCAGGCAAACAGGCAAGAGGTAAACATGTTCACCAACAATGGTCACGCGGGTATGCTGACTTACAATGTATGGGAAGAGCATGAAATGTAGCTGAGGTTCGAAGGTTGTGTTTTGAACGTTTTTCAACTTTTTATTTCAATAACAGTTCTTGCCCTACTTACTGTACTCAGATCTGCTACAAACAGATTTTACAAAGACTTATTCTTCTACATCATGCTAATTTCGGTTAACGTTAACAGAAATTATCATAATGCTTATTTCAGTGTAAGCACGAGTAAAATAAGGGAACGTACTAGGCTAAAACGAGAGCCAAATCTTTTAAAAGCTAGTGGCTATGTGATGCCATTTAAATTCCGTTCTCTTTACATGGCCAGGAGTAGAAGAATAGAAACGAAATACACCTTTTCATTTGAGAAAAGTATACATATTGGAAAATTTGAACAAGGAATATCTCGGGAATTAACTCCACAAAATAATAAAATAAGTAAATAAACGCATTTGATATAAATTGTGTTTTTACAAGTTCTACATTTTTTGTAGTAATGCGAGTCTATCTCTTACGGTTATTAGTTAAGCAAAAATAATTAAGAATGAATAGGACTTTGGAGGCTATTCCTATATAAGATATGCATTTTGTCATATTATGACTTAAACATAAAGAATTTTCCTCAAAATCTCAGAGCCAGTTTTTTCAGAAAATTAACACTTTCTAAAAGTTTTTTTAAGAAAACAATAGTTTAGGGTACTGGGATTTTCTTGAAAATCTTCTTATCGCATCCTTGGAAGATGCTGTACTTAAGTATTAAATTTGATATTTAACGGACTTTCCGTTTTAGTTATGGTGTTCACAAACGAACACACGCATGCACGGGGGCGGACCTTTTTATAAAAATGTATTTTATATTCGGGAGATCCCACAAGTATTTCCGTTGAAATATTGGTATGCAATTTTTGGGTGGAATGCAATAACTTACCTACTATTTTCGTTTTATGGAGGTTAAACAAAGTTGTTTGAAATAAATTGATGATAAAGACATCTACAGTTCTGTGTAGCAGCTTTTTGTCTAACTCTTAAAGTTTACCAAAATTATAGAATATTATACAAACTTCCTTCAGAGTGAAGTGGGCTTCACGTAATATTCCAGAAATCCCGAGGTATACATTGTATTGGACAATAAATACCTTTTATGTGGTATTTTCAAATTCTTTAGTCACTTTGAGGAAAAAAAGAATCTTGATTCCAGGGAAGTTTGCTTCTTTAAAACTTCTGATGTGTTCCGTTCACATTAATTTATCTACAACAGTGTAACAAATTATTGTTAAACGCTTATTCTTCCATCTACTTCACGCTAATTGGGATTAACTTTAGCAGAAATACTCTTATTCCTTGCTAGTAGAAGAGAAGTAAGGAATATACCAAGCTAAAGCGATAGTCAAATCTTTTGAAAGTTGCTTGTCATGTGGTTCTTTGCAATGCCAGGAGTTGACAAATTCCCGTATGTGAAAAAGTTTTAAGTATTTTATAACTGAAACCAGTACTTAACATAGTCAACTCCACGAAAAAAAATGTATATGACATAAATTGTGTGCTTTATTGAGCTCTACATTTTTTGTGCAGTCAGTTTTTGTCTATCCCTTAAGGTTTACCATTTATGTAAAATTCAGCAAAATTCGTCAAGAATAAAGACGCTTTTAAAAGCTATTAAGATATACCTTTTATTTTTCAGGCAAATGTTTTAAAAATAGTTTTTAGTCAAAATCGTTATAGCCATTTTGGAGAAAATCAAACATTTTGAAATGTTTTCCACGTAAAGGGTAGTTTGGGGTGGGGGGATTTTTCTCAACATTTTGCATCCTTGGAATATACTAAACTTCAAGTTTGGTATTTTACCGACATTTCGTTTTTGAGTTATCGTGTTCACAGACACACACACATACTGACGCTTTTCTTAAAATTCCTTTTTTTTTTTTTATATACATGGCACCCTAAAAGTGCATTTCCGTGAAATCTCGGCATCGAATTTTGGCTGGAATGCAATGCCTTCTCTATAACTATGTACATAGTACGTGTAGGGAAAGTAACAACTTCATGTCGCATCTTTGGAAGATACTTAACTATATACTAAGTTTGGTTGTCGTTTCTGGATTGTGTTATTCATAAACATATATGAATCTATTTCTACAAATGCTGTTATTTATTTATTCAAGGGGCCTCAAAAGATGCATTTCCGGTGAAATAACAATGTGGTATTTTGGGTAGAATATAATACTGCTTTTTACCGATAGGCAGAGAAAATAAAAATCTGATGTGTTCCATTCACATGACTTTCTCTATATCTCTGCAACTAATTATTGTTAAAAATCTTATGCTTCTGCTTACTTCATGCTAATCGAGAAAAAATTAGCAGAAATAGTCCTATTACTTGCTTCCTCGTAAGTAGAAGAGAAATAAGGGAGTACCATGGGTTAAAGTGATTGTCAAAAGTTGGTTGCTCTGTGACTGAAGTTCCTTTGTTTCCATGGATAGGAGTTGACAAATTCCTGTATGAGAAAAGTATATATTTTTCACAGCTGAAAACAAAAACAAGGAATATCTCAAAAAAGACCATCTCCACGAAAAAATGTATGTAACATAATTTGTGTTTTTTAACGTGCTCTACGTTTTTGTGTGTTAAGTTTTTTTTCCATCTCTTACGGTTTAGCAGTTATGCAAAATTTCGCAAAATTCATCCGGAATAAAGTAGTCTTCACAGGCTATTCCCAGAAAATTCAAGATATACATTTTATTTGTCGGGTAAATATCTTTAATTACTGCTATTGGCTGCACATAAAATATAACCTCAAAATAAGAATTGAAGCTTTCCTGGCGACGTATTAATTCAAAATCTTCTCGGGCTTCTAACCAGGTAAAAACTTGGCTTGATACCAACGTTTCGAAGAAGTGCATCTTCCTCGTCTTCAGGGTGAACTAAGCCCAATGAGATTTTGAAAAAAATATAATCTCTTTCACAGTGAACGAATTAGCATCTTAGCTAATAGTTTCTAGGCACTAAAGTCTGGTTCTCAGAACTCTTAGAGTGTTAAATGCTTACGCAATATTCTCAAGTTTCGTATCGGCTTACCTTCCCCGTATTTGTAGGAATGACACCCCCCCTAGGACTTACAAGCCAATGCCTAGGGGTCAGAAGCCTGTCGGGGGGCCAGCGGCATGAAACCACAGAATGGAGAACCTGGAACGAGGGTAGGCCCGAACCAGGCATAAACATAAGGAAGTGGATTATATGTAAGCGAAATTGATGATTAGAAAGGTGATGATAGAGCAATTGTTGGAATGAGTGGCGGGGGGAATCGGAGGACCCGGAGAAAACCTGCCCAGACGCCGCTTCGTCCACCACGAATGCCACATGCGGGTGCTTGGGATCGAACCAGGTTCGCCTACATGGGAGGCGAGCGATATAACCATTCAACCGCAGCGCCGCCAATATTCTGAAATACTGGAGTGAAATGTTTGCTGCTGTGACATTCTGCCAATGGGGAGAGCTTCTCCGATGAACAGTGTATTGCCTGGTCTTTGATTTTTAACCTTCCTCCATCCGGTGAAGAGCCTAAATCTTTATCACCATTAAGATACATACCACTGCTGTAATTGTTTTCACAGAAGTGAATTTCAAACTATTCTTCCTGTCAGCTGGTTAACGCAACTCCAAAACAGATTCCAACAATTATCTGACATTGTAGCTACATTTATCGCAAAGGTAAGTGCCATCAGCAAACGAAAAAATTCTATTGACTACAATAAAACAAATGTATTTATAGATTAAAATATCTATGGCGCTTTTGTTTTTACTTTCTCTATACGTACTATGTACATAGTGTATAGAGAAGGTATTGCACTCCACCCAAAAATTAGATACCGAGATTTATCGCTAATATATGTTTTAGGGTTCCCTTTATCTAAAAAAAAACATTTTGGGAAAAAGGTCCGTGTGTGTGTGTGTGTGTGTGTGTGTGTGTGTGTGTGTGTGTGTGCGTGTGTGAACACGATAACTCAAAAACGAAAAGTAGTAAATTACCAAACTTGGTATTTATGTTTAGTATCTTCCAGCGATGCGACACAAAGATTTTGAGAAAAATCCCCCCACCCAAAAATACCCTTTACATGGAACTTTTTTGGAAAATTTTTATTTTCTAAAAAATGGCTCTAATGATTTTGATTAAAATATCGTATATTAAAGTTATTTACCTGACAAATAAAATATATATCTTGAATAGCCTCTGAAGAGTACTTTATTCTGGATGAAATTTACGGAATTTTGAATAACTGCTAAACCATAAGAGATGGACAGAAACTTACTACACGAAAAATGTATAGCACGTTAAAACACACAATTTATCTTTTATACATTTTTTTCGTGGAGTTCATCGTTTTTCAGATATTCCTTGTTTTTGGTTTCTGCTTTGAAAAACTTGGACCTTTTCCATACAGGAAATTGTCAACTCCGGTCCATACAAACAAAAGAACTTCAGTGACATAGCGACCAGCTTTTGACATCACTTTAACCTATGGTACTCCCTTATTTAACTTCTACTTACAAGGAAGCAAGTAATAAGACTATTTCTGCTAATTTTTTCTCGATTAGCAAGAATTAAATAGAAGTATAAGCTTTTTAAGAATAATTTGTTGCAGAGATGTAGAGAAAATCATGTGAATAGTACACATCAGACTTTTTCTTTTTCTTTGAGAGAGGAAAACGCCAAATAGTTAACAGAATTATAGCACGAAACCTTCTAATAACTGGTTGTATGATTAGCATTAGATTTTCCAAATATATGTGATTAAATTACATTATTTGATTGGTTTTAGTCCAAATACATTTTACTAAATTTTATGAACTTCCACATAAGAAGCACACATCCAAAGATAATTGTCACCTTGGACTATGCATGCAGATGAAAATACATCCAGAGCAATTCAAAATGAATCAGTTATTGCCACACGAAAATAGAAAACAGTAATATATGAATATATATAACACAAATATGAAAGTTAATTTTAAATTCAAGAGCACTCAAAATTATTTGAGAATGGCTTGTGGTAGGCCACAGCAGCTTTTCCTAACTTCAGATTGAAGTTCAGATAGCAGCAAATGCAAGCTAGGGCGCGCTCCAAAAATATGCAGCGTCAACTGCATTTATAGATGTCATTACGTCATATGCTAGGATAGATCTCAAGCGAGAACATTTTCGTGCTATTACTTCCTATGGCTTTAAAGTTGGTTTAAAGAGAGAATGCCTTGAAAGTCTGTATTGCACATTTGGGGATCTTTGCCCCTTGCAATCCACCATTTATTGATGATATGCAGAGCTTAGAAGAGGAAGGGATTACCTCGAAGATGAGGACCGTCCAGGACTACCTCAGCTACAGTGGGAGAAAATGTGGTGAAAGCACAGCGCATGTGGATCATGTACACCAATATTGCACATGTGAGCTAATTAAGGAAACACTAAATATTGAATCGTCAGCAATAAAAATAATCCTTAACTCAGGATACTCTGTAGTCGCTGGATCCACTAGCACCTCCAAAATGAGCAGAAACAAGCACGTGTGCGATATGCCAGGAAATTATTGAAAGCTCCAATGGAGAAAGATCCAAAAACATAGTAACATTTTAACAGATAACGAAAACTGGATTTTTTAATATGATTCAGACAGCCATTTTTCTGGGTATTCCCCGGTAAAAATGAAGTGAAGAAGCGATAACAAGAAGACGATCTGTTTCTTCTTCTCACCAAGTGGTACATCGCGACGATTCTGCTTGAGGGTTAAAAGACTATTACTGCTACATGGTACGCCAGAAAAAGTATGCTACAAGTGTTCAATAGTCTGAAAAGAAAGCGTCCTAAGACTGGTCTGCGTGGAAATGTGTTGCACCATGAAAATGTCTCTGTCCAAACTGCACAAGAAAACTCCCAATTTCTTCAGGAGTCAGATGCGAATTTGTCCCATCCTCCATACAGACCAGATCTGATGCCATGCGACTTTTTCCTATTCCCCAAAATGAAAGAAAAAATTCGAGTTCAACAATATGAGTGCGTGAGCCGCAGTAGCTGCTTCCGAAGAATGCGTTTGCACTCTCTAAAAAGAAGAATGGCGTTCAGCATTTGAAAAATGGTTTGAAAGGATGAGGTGATGTGTAGAATTCAATGGAGAATATTTTGAAAAGATGTAATGACCAGATCTAATTTTTTTTAATTGTTTTATTGTGTCATTCTCAAAACTTTTGGACTGACCCCCGTATATCTACGATATAAAAATGTACATACTTTTTTTTTTAGATATATTTAAACTGAGAAAAGCGTTAGTATGAGACGAGACAACTTCGATTACGTTGTGTGTAATCAAGGATAATCCTTTAAAAATTAAAATTGTTTTGTTAAGAACAGTGTCATTTACCAGGACAGAGCCGCCGTATGCCGGAAATTCGCCTCGCAGTTCTTTTGCATACCGCTTACAGTAAATCTACTACAATCTCGTAAATACTTTAATCCTGGACTTCATAGTTTAACCAACTTTTCAATTAGTGTTAATTTCTTTTTCCCATAAAGTCGTGTGTAGTACAGGAGTTGGATATGTAGAGTCAGACTGCAAAATTCTACGTCATAACCGGGATTTGAAGCACGGATTCTCCCGGTCGCCAGGCAGTTGCTGTAACCACTGAACTACCAACCATTCTAAGTCGCCATTGGAGTATGTCCTCTTAAAATAATTTGATATCTCTTTGTAGTTTGCCTCTTATTGATGCGTTTTTCCTTGAAAAACAAATTAATTCCCCCCCCCTTATTGTCTACCCATTTCACACGCTTTAGTCTTCTTCATTACTACGTAAAAAAAAAAAAACACCTTCCAGTAGAGAAGTTTTCACGACGTATAATTGAAGTTAATACTATGCCACACTCAATAAAAAGCACATGACTACATTCTTTTCCCAAAGGAATAGAGAAAATGTTTTCTTCAAGTTTCTTAGCCGATACTACTCTCCTGAATTAACCGTTTATGTTACTGCTTTAAGGATTTGCTCACTTTTTGTCCTTAAATTGCAAGTGAATAGTCTCCTTCATTTTCTTCCTCCAGTATTAACATAACTCCATGGCACGACAGCTCACGGGGAGCCTTGGCCTACCGCCCGGCCGCTGCGTCCCCCATCTCGGTCCACTACAGACGTCATGGATGGGGTGCAGTATTGGAGGGTGAGACGTGGTCAGCGCCTCGAGCCCCTCCCGGCCGGTTAATGCGGTCCTCACGACCTGGAGCCGCTACTTCTCCATCAAGTAGCTTCTCAATTGGCCCCCCAGGGACCTCACGAGGCTGAGTGCACCCCGGTCCAGGTCTCCCAGCGGGGGAAAAATCCCCACGCAGGTACTGGGGATCGAACCCAGGTCTCCCGCTTGGTAGGCAGCTGCGCTACCACCGCGCTAAGGAGACGACCTTCCTCCAGTATTACATGCCCTAAATTATTTTCATCTTCAATGAATTAATGAGTGCAGCATCAAAACAACTTGAGACTCCACTTATGCATGCGATGTGTTGTGCGACATGTGCGACACGATCTCAAAGTGCATTGAGAACATTTTATACTATGCAACGCTACGCATTTGGGACAGTCGCATGATTTCAATGTATTGCTGGCGCAAAATTTCTAGAATCGTTACCCTCATCGCCAACCCACCTACTCGAAATTTGTGATATGATCTCTTTACGACTGCTTACTCGAATTAAGAGTTTCATGTTAGACCTGTTGCGCCAATTATAAATGGGTGTATACACACTTCGCATTGTCGCACGTGAACGAGAACAGTTGAAAACTGAGAAACCATAACCGTAGTTTTGATTTTTTGTGGTTTCTGCTTTCATTGTTGCGAGTGTGATCTGATTTTTGTCATTCAGATCATTGTCAACCACGGATACGGAACACTGCATACTCGAAATTCATATTCGAGTTCAATTTGAGATATTAATCCAAAAAAAGTATTGAAGATCGTGAAAAAAATTCTCCTTTTGAATGCGGGTTTGATCCAATAACCTCAGAAAATTATAAGGATCAAGACATAAATAAGCAATTTCCCATACAGATTTCTAAACGCACTGCCCACGAAATTTGAACTGTTTATTGGATCTTAACCACAATATATATAGTTAGTTTGGAGCAATTGTACAACAAAAAAATATCCACAATAGCTATCGAATCAAAGGTGGAAACAAGCTAGACTAATTTCATTGATTTACATTTCAAGAGTTAGGGTATAAACTAAATCTCTCTAGAGCGGTTAAATCAAGGAGCCATGCATGCGGTCCCAATTATAATGAAAGCGGGCGATAAAACCTAACAACAAAACTTATGATTTAGAAGTCCTGCAATTGAAAGTACGTCCACCAAAAAGAGCTTTAACTGACATTCCCAACAATAAACATACATAAATGGTAATGATTATATTAGAAATCTGACAAGGAGATAAACAAGACAGACAAACCCCTGCTTGCCCACATCGCCGCCTCACATTTATTGTATAATTTCCTCCCTGAACTCTAATAAGTCTCAGGAGTCCATTGTTTCGGTATAAGTATTAGGCAAAATTGGGCGGAAAACATACTACCTCCCACCTAACATGCTTTCGGAAACGGAAAGTAATGTACAACCACCTGGAAATGCATTTATTTTTCAGAAATGAAAAAGTCAGCAAAATAGTTTTGTGGCTTCTGAGGTTACAGTTAAAACACAGATTCTCTGTCAAGAAGAAAGGCTACGCAGTTGTCGGAAAGAATCCCCATCATCTTAGAACAAGTATCACTCTTGATACTGTTTCCATGGAAACTCCCTCGCCATTTCCAAATCCTCGATTGTCTTTTGTCAACACGTGTACGTGTCAGACCGCCTCAAGGACCCGGCTACTCTCTCAAGCTGTTGTTCAGTAGTGTCTCTAATTAGTTCGTCTGCAGCGAGGGGAATCCTTTTCCAAAAACCGAGTTCTTCAGACATACTTCTCAGAGCATTTATATCTGTGATGCGTAGTTTGCACTCCAGTCCAGCTGTGTAAAACTACATCAGCTCCAGTCCAGCTGTGTAAAACTACAGGTGAGTGCCGGGCAGTAATTATCTTTCGTTTGACGAATTGGAATTTTATATAAATACAGTTGCGTAACGAATTATTAATAACATTACAGTCTCTTTGGTGCTCATGTGTAAAATCCACATAATCTGTCGGAAGCCAATCTGCGGACAGAATATTACAAAATGTCTAAAATTATACTTTTTCTACCGATTACACAAATGCGAACATGTTACAAGCTATGTAATTTATACCACAAGGCAATGCATCTTTGAAAAACAAGAGATTAAATACCAAATATTTAGTGTCTTTCAAAAATGAGACAAGAAGATTTTGAGAAAATGCGTAGTTGGGGGTGGGGAAACTGCACAACAGTGTATTTGAAAGTACAAGACTTGGGCATAAGATAGAAAAAAAATCTGATGTGTTCCATTCACACGACTTTCTCTACATCTCTGCAACAAATTATTGTTAAAAAGCTTATGCTTCTATTTACATAATGCTAATCAAGGGGGGATAACAGAAATAGTCTTATTACTTGCTTCCTTGTAAGTAGAAGCGAAACAAGGGAGTACCTTAAGTTAAAGTGATAGTCAAAAGCTGGTTGCTATGTGACTGAAGTTCCTTTGTTTGAATGCACAAATTCCTAAGTTTTTTAAAGCTGAAACCAAAAACAAGGAATATCTAAAAATCGATCAACTCCACGAAAAAATGTATCCAATACAAATTGTGTGTTTTAAAGTGTTCTACACTTTTTGTGTAGTAAGTTTTTTTTTTTCCATCTCTTACGGTTTAGCAGTTATGCACAACACCGTAAATTTCAGCCAGAATAAAGTAGTCTTCAGAGGCTATTCCCAGAAAATTCAAGGTATACATTTTATTTGTCGGGTAAATATCTTTAATACCATATATTTAATCAAAATCGTTAGAGCCATTTTTGAGAAAATTAAAATTTTCAAAAAAGTTTCATGTAAAGCGTGGTTGGGGGGATTTTTCTCAAAATCCCTGGAATATACTCAACGTAATACCGACTTTTCGTTTGTGAGTTATCGTGTACACAGACACACGGATACACACGGACCTGTTTCTGAAAATGCTTTTTTGGATACAGGGAACCTTAAAACATATTTCCGGTGAAATCTCGGTATCGAATTTTTGGGTGGAGTGCAATACCTGCTCTATACACTATGTACATTACATTTAATACCATTATATAATATTGATTCTTCCCACCATGTGACGCGCAATTTTTTTCCAATGTGAGCGGAATATTTTTTCGAAATACGCTTTAGATTTTTTTTTTATTGAACATATATTCAAAATCACTTTTTATGATTTCATACGGAATAACTTTTTCTTAATATAACTTAAGATCTACTATTAGTAATGTATTTATTACTTTCCTCTCATGAAGCCATACTAAAGAATGCAGCGCAGCCAAATTATCCATCTTGATACAATGCTGCCAATAGTATTTTTGTCAATATATTACATCAACTGCATAAATATTTACACTTTATCACGGTAAGTTGAGTATATACGGTGGGTATCAAGCACGTGTTTCTCTCTCGCACACGCTGGCCGTGACGTCTTCTGGTGTATTATACTCAGCCACGGCGTGCTTACTGCTGTGGTCATTGTTAATAAATTAAAAGCTATGGTGCTTTAACTCTAACCATTAGATTTAAATTATTGAAGCTAAAGGAGCAATTGTTTAAAATATTAAATATAAAGGCTCAACATATGCGCCTATGTCTCACGCTAGCTAAATTTTGCCCCCAGTTGTTTAGGTATCTTGCGTGAATTCTTCTGTTTGATTACTGCGTCCTAACAGAGTTTAAAGCTAGATAATATATAACTCAACACATTAGTAAGTATTGCGGAAAAAACAATAGGTATACAATAAAATATATTACACGATGTGGTGTTTCCTGCTTCATGTACATATACAATTATTAATTCAGTTGTAGCACACTTTTCTCATTTTCTTTCTCGCCAAATCAATGCATTTGTTTCCGGATATTTTCGTTTTTCTGATTTTCTCTTATTCATATTGTTCAGCCTAATAAATGGCAGAACAAACTTTTTGGCTTTCGGTGCTTGTAAGTAGCATGAGATTGTGGCGTGTCATAGCATTTTTTAGCATAAACGTGCTTTTCAGAAACCTCTTTTGTGACTTTTTTTACCATTATGTAAAACAAATCCTTCATCCAATAAATGGTTTGTGAGTAATTTCAACAAGTGAGGAATGTCGCAGAAAGTCGATTTTCAGCTTCTATTGCAGGATACGAGATGTAGGATTTCTCTCTTATAATTCCAAGGTTAGAGAGTAAATTTCCTATTTGATCCTCCCTATCACAGACTAAGGAACGGATTTTGAAACCTGCCTTTCGACCATTTGAGCAATGTCTGTTAGTAATCCTTTTATTACTGTCTCATCAAAATTGTAGTATTTCGGTGGTTTTCACTTTCCTGCTACGCTGCAGACCGCAACTTGTGTCTTCAGTGTTGTCATATTAAAAATCGGATTTCCGTTTCATCTCATCAAAGCTCAGAAGAAGATCCTTCTTATACTCACTAACAGAACTTGCTTTCTGTTGTAATAGGTACACATTTAATTTAGTGATTCCTGTGATATGATGAATTGGGCCAAGCGTCTTTTGATGGTTATAGAACTTGTAGAGGATATTTAAGGCATTCACTCAGATAATTATATGCCTTCTTAGACATGCACCTCAAAATGATTTCCTTTGAAATGTCATCAGAGTCCCAAGTTTTATGTGTACCTGTAAGTAAAACTTGCTGGTGGCAAAATGAGAACATTTGCTGGAATGCACGCTCAACACTTCTTAACTTATACATTTCGGATTGTACTTCTTACAATTCATTTTTTAAACCTGTTACTTTCTTCTCTGATCTTAAATTGTGACTTCTAAGTGCTCAAACATCTGATTTAACGTCGTCTGTATTTGTAGGTGCTGTGTTAAATGACGAGGGAGAGGTAACAGGATTTTCGGAGATATTTCCTATATTTATTTCAGAATTGCTGTTTCTTTCTTCTAACACAGCATTTACTATTGTTTTGCATCTATGTTTAGAAGCCGTTTTGACTTCTTTTCTTAGGACTGTTAATTTTCTGATACAAGTCATTGGACAACTTTAAAATTAGATGTGGTAAAGCAATGCTCATAATCTTTTCAGGAGCAAGTATGAAGAGTTCCGCTTTTAAATCTCGTTCATAATCTTCCTCATCAAAATGTATGGAACGAATGCGGGGATTGTCTGGATCCTTCTATATAACTGAGTCCATCACGTACAACACTCGAAAGAAGCTTGAACAACCAAAACTAAAAACAAGGAATATTTTAAAAACGATCAACTCAAAAAAAAAAAAGTATATAACATAAATTGTGTTTTGATGTGCTCTACATTTTCTGTGTGGTAAGTTTATGTCCATCTCTTACGGTTTAGCAGTTATAAAAAATTCCGTAAAATTCATCCAGAACAAAATAGTCTTCAGAGGCTATTCCCAGAAAATTCAAGATATACATTTTATTTGAAAATATCTTTAATATATGACATTTTAATCAAAATCGTTAGAGCCATTTTTGAGAAAATTAAAATTTTCGAAAAAAGTTCCATGTAAAGGATAGTTGGGGGTGGGGAGATTTTCTTGAAAATTTTCGTGTCGCATCCTTGGAAGATATTGAACTTAAATACCAAGTTTGGTATTTAACGGTCTTTTTGTTTTTGAGCTATGCTGCCCAAAGACACAGACACAGACACCACACGCACATGCACATAGACAGAATACATTTTTCTAAAAATTATTTTTTTGGATTCCGGCGAAATCTCGGTATCTAATTTTTGGGTGCATTACAATTCCTTGTGTATACACTATGTACATAGTACGTGTAGAGAGAATAAAAGAATAACCAAAAATTGAATTCATAGCTAGTAACTTCTCATACCCAGACGCTTGATCAATTGTTGACGAGTGAGTGATAAGACCCCTCTTCAAAATTTCGTCCATTCGTCCATAGAGATTTCCAAGAATCTCTATGATTCTTTTTTATATCAAACACAGAGTTCACACTTCTAGAAAGAAAGTTCCAGCGAGTGTTGCTGGGCCGGGGTAGCCTTCTGTTCACTATTGAGTCCAGAATTGGAGTTAGCTGCGAGCTAACGGAAAAGAACGCACCTTGGAGACTAGCAAAGAAGACCCTAACATTTGTATTTATGAATGCAGCCTGCATGACGAAGTTTGCTTGATGTGCATAACAGTGGACATACTCAGCATTAGGATATACCTGTTTAATTAGTGTTTGTACATTACGGAAGCTCCATCGCAAGTCTGTGCAAAGAGTTTTGAAGCATTTTTACGCGTATCTAAGTCATGCTTGTGCATCTCTTCAATCAGAGAAGAAGCTAATGCTTTTTCATCATGGTGTGCAGGTGAGATAAATCTCCAGAATCTTTCAACCGGATTCCCTTTTACAACATAGAGGTAAATAATGGCCATTTGAAATACATATAGTGGAAACATCTGCTATCATTGCTGCAAATTCACCCTTGCGCATTTCTTTGGCTATATCCTCTTGGCAAACTTCTAGCATGACTAGAAGCAATTCATTTTGAATCGTCTTAGACGTTCCCCTAAAACTTTTGATTTTTCTTGGTGGCCTTTTAGGGCTGAATCTAATTCTGCACTGAAATGAATTAATCCTCCATAAATACTAGGATTTAATGATGAATCTGTTTCATCATACCCTCTTAAGGCCAATTCGAATACACTACAGAATCTGATACAATTTATTAATATGTTCAGAATGTATCTATATTCTACTTAACTTTTTCGTTTTCCTCAGCAATCCCACGTCTGTGTGCACTGTCTAGCTGCAAAGCCACGTTTTACTTCCCAAAAAACGTTAGTTTCAACATATTTTCCAAGTGAACAGAGGAGACCTCATGTTTTTTATGCTTGAACTTAAATGGTTTATATCTCTAAGGCTGGTTTTTGTCCAGCTTTGTTCGTCACACAACAAAATAAGGGAAAACAAAACAGCCATATAGCTAGTCGTAACTATTATAAACATCTTGTCGAAATACTCGTTTATATTGTCTTTTATTTGTAGTAATGGTCTGAGCAATATTTAGTTCTGGTCGTGGCCTATCTAGTTATTTGATTCTTAACTGATCTTCGTGAGAAAACTTAGAAAAATCCCTGCTCTGCAAGTTACTCACCGAATTCATTACGAAAACTTGAATACACGTTAAATTACAAGGAGAATGTAGTAAATGTTACCGTAAATTAAGCTCACTACATTTGTCTTTTGATTAATATTAACTACAATAGAACATTCACCATAAAATTGAAGTGATAATAACTGTAAAAGCAAAACCACAAGTTAACTTATGTGCGAATGTGCAAAATGCTTAGGTAATCGAGAAGCCGAAAACAAATCTCATCTACTGCTCGGAAGAACTCGGTTAGTCAAGTCAAGCGTCTGCGGAGGTGCCACGACCAGCAGACGCGGCGGCGTTCTTCTATTTCTGCCACTTTATTTAGAGTAATCAATTAAAAAGTGTGTTATACTTCTTAGGACTAAACTAATAACATTTATAAAGTATAAAATAATTTAAAGAAAAAATGGTAATTCGATGACTTTATAAGAAACTCCTTTTATTTCCTCCAATAAAACTGAGTGTTGCACAACACTGCAACATAACCAGCGGCCGCCACTGGGTAATACACTATGCACCGTTATAGATAGAAACATGTGCCCCGTTGCTATGATACAACACTGTGTACCGTGCTAGGTAAATACACTGTGCGCCGTTGCTATGGTAATACACAGTGTGCCATTGCTATAGTAATACACTTTAAACCGTTGCTAGGTAACAACAATGTGTGCTGTGGCTATGGTAATACTCTATGCACCGTTATTAAATAACAAGGCTGTGCGCCGTTGCTATGGAAATACACTAGGAACCGTTGTTAATAACAATGTGCACCGTAGCTATGGTAATACACGATAAACCGTTGCTATGATAATACACTATGAAACGTTGCCAGGTAACAACAATGTGTGCCGTTGCTATGGTAATACCATATACCATTGCTAGGTAACAACAGTGTGCGCCGTTGCTATCGTAATACACTATGCAGCGTTGCTAGGTAACAACAATGTTCGCCGTTTGCTGTGGTAAATCACTATGAACCGTTGCTAGGTAATAACAATGGGCATCGTTGCTATGGTAATTTACTATGAACCGTTGTTCGGTAGCAACATTGTGCACCGTCGCTAGGTTAAATACTATGAACCGTTACTAGGTAACAACATTATACACCTTTGTTATGGTAATACACTATGAACTATTGCTATGTAACTACCTGGGCGCCGTTACTATGGTAATACACTATAAACCGTTGCTAGTTAAAAACAATGTGCGCCGATGCTATGATAATACACTATGAACCGTTGCTAGGTAATAACAATGGGCATCGTTGCTATGGTAATTTACTATGAACCGTTGTTCGGTAGCAACATTGTGCACCGTCGCTAGGTTAAATACTATGAACCGTTACTAGGTAACAACATTATACACCTTTCTAATGGTAATACACTATGAACTATTGCTATGTAACTACACTGGGCGCCGTTGCTATGATAATACACTATGAACCGTTGCTAGGTGGCAATATGTGCACCATTGCTATCGTAATACAGTATGCAGCGTTGCTAAGTAACAACAATTTTCGTCGTTGCTATAGTAATGCATTCTGCGCCGTTTACAATTGTAATACATTATGCACCGTTACTAAATATCAACACTATGCGCCGATGCTGTGTTAGTAAATTTTGTGCTGTTGCTACAGTAACACACTTTAAACCGTTACTAGGTAATACAATGGGCGCTGTTGCTTAGTAATACACTATGCACCCTTGCTAGTTAACAACACTGTGCACGGTTGTAATTGTAATACACTATCCACCGTTGCTACGTAACAACATTATGCACCGTTACCACGGTATGAACCGTTGGTAGGTAATACCAATATGCGCCGTTGCTATGATAATACACTATTAACCGTTGCCTGATAGCAAAATTGTGCGCCGTTGCTATGTTAACAACCTATCAGCCGTTGCTAGGCAACGACATTTGCGCTGTTGCTATAGTAACACACTATGAACTGTTGCTAGGTAACAACAGTGTGCGCAGTTGCTATGGTAATACGCCCTGCACCGTTGCTATAGTATTAAGGTATGCGCTGTTATTAGATAACGAGATTTTTAGCCAGTGTATGTCATAAATTGTGTGTTTTAATGAGATCTACATCTTTTGTGTGTAAATTTTGGTTTGTCTCTTACGATTTACCAGTTATGCAAAAGAGGGATAATGGAGCCTGAAGCAAATGTTTAAACGTCGTATGTGTTACATTCCCCTGAATTTCTCTAACCATTTTGTAACAAACTATTCGTTCAAAACTTTATTTTTCTGTCTACGTAAATCCAGAGAAACCTTTGCAGAAATATTTTGTTACATGCTTCCTTGTAGATACGCGGGAATAAGGGAATACACCAGGATAAGCCGATATTCAATTTTTTAAGAGCCGGTCTTTATGCGATTCTTTTGAAATTACGTTCTCTTTCCTTGACCAGGAGAAAGAAAAACGAAAAAATACACATATTTGAGAAATGTATAAGTACCTATTTGAAAATTGAAACCAATAGCAAGGAATACGTCGGAAATGTTTTAACTTTTGAGTAAGCGGTTTGGCTGCCCTTCCCTTGCGCCTTAAACCGCTCGCCACTCACAATATGGAAATCATCTGATATACTGAAACCGGAAAAAACAAATTTTCTGGGCGGCATTTTCAGTGTAATCTATGATTGCTCTCCACTACCTCTGTGACATGACTCTGTATTATTAATCCACATATTTATAAATTGCAATTTGATAATCCAACCAGTTTATTCAGAACTGAAGGAGTTAATATTGCAAACATGCATTATATACCAATTATTTGGGAACGCAGACACACAAATCTTCAACGCTCGAAGCTGTTCAAGGTAAACATGGAGTTATGAGAACACTTCGGTGAAACTTGCATTCAACGGGCAAAAGATAAACTTTAGTCTTAATAACCTGTCAACAAAAGCGATTCTCTGTGAACTTTTCGTGCAAATATTCTTAACATCGGATGAAAATGAGAGACGTGTGACATTTAAATAGCCCTTAGGGGCGGTATGGTATCACATTTGAGGGCTCTTTTTTTTTCTTCTATTTTTGATAATTCTAAATTTTTTCCAAAATTTATTGAAGTAGTTTTGAAAAACGGTGCACACTGTTAATCAGTTTCTAAATGATGCATTTTAAGTAAAAAGGTACAATTGTTTATGAAAAATACGTAACTGGAATATCAGGCTAATTATTATGAAGTAGTCTTTTTGAGTTTTTTCGTTGTAATATTTTAGAAATATTATGTCAGCATTACAATGCTACTTATTATGCGATGTTTAAGTAATTAGGGTGAAAATTTCTGAAATAATTTAGGTGATACAAATATATTACGCCACTAGGCACACTTTCAGAGGTCTTCAGAGGCTATTCCTAGAAAATTCAAATATACATTTCGTTTTTCATGAAAATATCCTAACATATGGCATTTTTATAAAAATTGTTAGATACATTTTTAAGAAAATCAAAGTTTTCGAAAAATGTTCCATGTAAAGGGTAGTTGGGGTTGAGGGGATTTTCTTGAAAATGTTTGTGTTGCATCCTTGGAAGATACTGAATAAATACTAAGTTTGGTATTTAACCGATTTTTCGTTTCTGAGTTATGCTGCCGACAGACAGATACCACAAGACATGTTTCTAAAAATTCTGTTTTTGGTTTCAGGGGGTCTCAAAACATGTATTTCTGGTGAGATCTCGGAATCGAATTTTGGATGGAATACACTGCCTTCTCTATCCACTATGTACATTGTACATACATGCTAGAGAAAGTAAGTAGTGAAATGACATCCGATCAAGGATACTTTCTAGATTGTGAAGACATAGCTGAAAGATAATTTTATTACATTTTCAAGGCTCGTTTTCAGGCAAAAATGTAAATGGCGAGTTATTTATGGACGCTCTATTACTGCTGTGGTTCTCAGCGTCCCATCTAAATTGGGCGTGAAAGACCACTTAATTTTGCTTAGAGGCCTCTCTGTCAGGTTTGAGGTTCTTTTACGAGCCGTAAATCTATGACACGGGACCAACGGCTTTACTTCCTTTCCGAAGGAAGCCATGCTAAGAATTTTTACACCCGAGAAAACCCAGCGTCCTCCGCCGAGTTTCAACCAGCGACCTGGGTATATGAAGTTAGCATGGTAACCATTACACCACGGAGGGCGACTTTCCAGGCAATTAAATATATGCCATGTAAAGCTATATTCTCTGAAAATTTAATTGTTACAAGCTAGGTCCCGCGATGTATATGTAGAATCAGTTTCGGTGATAAATTTTAATTACATTGTGTTAATGTATATAACTTAGAACGAAGAATGCCACAACATAATTTTACAATAGCTGCTGCCGCATATTGCTTGATCATAAAATATGAGCTAAAACCATTAAATGTAGTATTCACTCATCCACTTGGCAATCAGAAAATTTGACTACCATAATGTGTGTAACACCGGAAAACTTTCAGGTTCTGTTTTTACTTTCTCTACCACGCATAATATACATAGTAGATAGAGAAGGTACCCTCCACCCAAAAATTCGATATTGTAATTTCATCGAAGATCCTACATGTGTTCAGATCCCTTCAAAAAATAAGTAAATAAAAATAAAACCAGCTTCGAGCGCGCGCGCGTGTGAGAGTGAACAGCACAACTAAAAAACGAAAAATCGCTTCAATACCAAGTATTTGACTATCTTTCAAGGATGCGACATGAAGATTTTTCAGGAAAATTCCCAAAACCAAATCTATCCTTTAATGGAAGATTTTTCGAACTCTTCGATTTTCTCAGAACTGACTCTAAAGATTTTGATTGAAATACAATATATTAAATATATTTATATCAGAAATAAAATTGTTTACTTGATATTCGTTTTTATTTAATCGGAAGGGTCTTAAGGATGATTAGTTTTGTATGGGTTGTAGTCCACCAAAGGGTGACCACCAGAATTATTCCCTATCACCCACAGAGTTCTGTCAAGAAAGTTGATCATTTAAAAATCCTGTTTAAAAGGGGATTCGAAATTATTGTTGTCGCTAAGTTGGTACAAGTTTCCTCTATACCCACGCGGAGTATGATCGGCATCTGTCATCTAGTTTGTTTACAGTACGCCATTTTGTTAGTTCATCTCAAAGGTGATTTGCCGATTTTACATTGGATACAAATATTGAACAAAGAATCTGTCTCAAATGTTGCATTGCAAATGGTATTTCGTGTGCCAAATCGCTGAAAATGTTACAGAGGGAATACGGTGACTATCAAAAACACGTGCATATGAGTGGCCGAGATGTGGAAGATTTGCTTCGCTCTCTGGTCGACCATTAACGGTTTCAACTGAACATCGCTAAAGTGAAGAAAATGGTGTCTGAAAATCGTCCTTTAGATCTAAGAGAGATTGCCACTGAACTTTCTGTGTCTCACGAATCGATTCGTACCATTTTAAACGATTGTTTGGACATGACACGCGTTGCAGCTCGGTTAGTTCCGAAAGACTTGAAATTTCTACAAAAACTCAATCGCGTAAGGATTGCTGAAGACATGCTTGAACGAGCCAGTTCCGACCTCACATTCATGAAACGCATTGTAACTGGTGATGAAAGGTGGGTTTACGAGTTTGGAATTCAAACCAGTCAACAAGCTTCCGAATGGCTCCTTCCAACTGAACCGAAACCTAAAAGGGCACGTCAAACTCGATCAAAACTGAAGGTCATGTTGACAGTTTTTTTTCGATTATCGCAGTGTCGTGCACTCAGAGTTCTTGCCAGAAGGTCAGATGGTAAATAAAGACTATTATCTGAGCGTTATGTGGCCGTTTGAGACTACAAATACGGCGAAAAAGATCAGATTTGTGGTACGACAACTCATGGATTCTGCACCAAGATAACGCAACAGCTCACAAGGCTATTATTGTGAACGAATTTCTGGCCAAAAACTCAACAAATTTCATCGAACAACCACCGTATTCACCTGATCTGGCTCCTGCTGATTTCCTTCTCTTTTCAAAACTCAAGTTACCACTTCGAGGCGCCCGTTTTCAGTCGATAGAAGACATAAAGGAAAATTCGGGGCGATAATTGACATCGATTCCTAAAATTGCCTACAAAAATGTATTGATGATTGGATTATTCGTTGGCATAAATGTATAATTTCAGAAGGGGCCTACTTTGAAGGCGTTAACATAAAATTGGATGAATAATTCATTTTTTGTGTTTTATTGGCAAATTCCCGGAACTTTCTTGACACAGAGTATGTGAGAGTGAATATGTGTGTATTTGAGAAAAATAAAACAATTTAAACCCAATTTCAAGAACCTACAGACGAGTAGTTTCTCATGCAAAGCCCCTGATATGACCTTAAATGTTAAAGGAGGCTATATAAATTAAACAATAAAAAAAAAAGGAAACGGAAAAAAAAAGGGTGACCAACACGGTTGGCCGAACCCGAATGCGTTCAGGCCCAGACTCGTGAACGGGAGTGCTGCGATTCAAATACCGTAGGACCGCCCAAGTCACTGTCGGGAGGCAACGTAAACTTCGATTTATTACTATGATTATTATTATTATTACTATTATTATTAGATACCATCATTACTACTGTTAGTGTTAATTATTATTATTATTATTATTATTATTATTATTAATTATTGGTCGGTCAGCAGTACAATGCTTTACAGATCAGTGCTGATGTATTTTAGGGTAATAACACTTAGGGGTAGACGTACACGCCGCTTCATATCTGCAATAGGTAGGTTGTACATTAGATTCACGTTAGAGGAAATCATACATGAGGGAAAAGACGCACATCAATCACTAGAGTCAAACAGATGCATTAATATGCAGGTTCTCTTCAAGTGTGTTGGCTGGCGCGTACGAGCGCCGATGTTATAGTGCACGCTAACTAAACTTAGCCAAGGAATATTACCTTCCCAGATTTCCTATGCCAATTATCATTTAATTCAATGTGTCATCATCTCATTGCCCACCACCTGTAGTGTCATGTGTATTAGGAATGGGCGTTAAAGACTCCTTTCCACCTGAAGGCATCCGGTGATGCGCCCCTGACAAGAAGAACATGAATGACATATCAAACCAGTTTGTAGGTCTGCGCAACAACTGCCGAGGGTTTATATAATGTGAAACTGGAGCAGTATCAAACTTGATACAGGGATGAAAAAGGATCGCTTGCAAATTCCTGGAACCACCTAGTCAGTGTGTGAGTGAGGGTTTTACCATATACGTAGGCTAAATAGAAGAAATATTTGTCAAGAGCACTGTTTCTGTTCGTTCGTTTGTTGCCTTTAAATGGACATCCTTTTCCGTTCCCTCTATTCTTCTTTTACTCCTATTTTTACTTTCTCTGCAGTACTATGCATCACCAAAATTTCGATACCAGATTTTAGAGTATCGAAAAAAATAAGTTTTAGAAAAAGGTCAGTGTGTCAGTGAACACGATAACTCAAAAACGAAAAGTTGGTAAAATACCAAACTTGGTATAAATTTAGTATCTTCCAAGGATGCGACACGAAGATTTTGAGAAAAATTCCCCCACCCCAAACTAACCTTTATATTGAACATTTTTCGAAAATTTTGTTTTTCTCAAAAATGGCTCTAAGGATTTTTATTAAAATACCGCATATTAAAGATGTTTAAACGACAAATAAAATGTATATTTTGAATTTTCTGGGAATAACCTCTAAAGACCCCTTTATTCTGAAAGAATTTTGCTGGATTTTGCATAACTAGTAAATCGTGAGAGATAGACAAAATGTATTACACAAAATATGTAGATCTAGTTGAAACTCGCAATTTATGTTGCATTCAGTTTTTCGGGGAGATGGCCATTTTTAAGATATTCCATTACAGTTTTAGAATACTAAAACTTTTCACACTCGGGAATTTGTCAACTCCTGGAAATGCAAAGAAACGGATTTCATCCACATGGCAACCAACTTTTAGATTTGACTATCGTTTTAGTCCTTTCTACTTACAAGAAAACATTTCTGCTATTATTTATCTGGATTAGCATGAAAAGTTAGAAGAACAAGTTTTTTAACAATAATTTGTTACAAAGATGTAGAGAAAGTCATGTGAATGGAACATATAAGATTTTTCGCTTCCTATTGCTTTGTGTCTGTTTCTATAACATGGTACGTAGGTAAAGGTATTGCACTCCACCCAAAAATTCGATGACGCGATTTCACAGGAAAGACACGTTTTAGGGTCCCCCGTATCTAAAAAAAAGCATGCTTAGAAAAAGGTCGGTGTGTGTGTGTCTGTGAACACAACTCAAAAAAGAAAAGTCGGTAAAATACCAAACTTGGTATTTGAGTTTAGTATCTTTCAATGATGCGACACGAAGATCCCTAAACTATCCTTTACATGGAGGATTTTTGAAGAGCTCTTCATTATGGATGAATATAACTGGTAAACCGTAAGAGATAGACAAAAATGTATCACCAGGATTCACATTTTTAGGTGCACACTTTTTTTTTTTTTTTCTTATGGTAAGCTGTTCGAAAAGATCACAGTATGAAATTTTGTTTCTAATTGCGAAAAGAGGCATTTTTTCACGCACCTTTTTCCCTTTTTTTGGACCTTTACCCCTTTCCCCCAACCATACCCATAATCCCTTTTCCCCTTTTTTTAAAGTTTCATTCCAATTTAATTTATAAGATTTCTAATCAATATAAAATATTTACAGTCAATTAACGTCTCCTCAACTTGCTGTGTATGTGGGAAGCCTCCCCCTTTCAGTAAACGCCGCGCGGAAGTTGAAAGCACACCTGCAACAATGGAAAATAACTGTGTGTTCGACAAAACCTCTTTACTTTATAGCTTTACCGCAATGATCGTTGACGAATGACAAATCCTATTCCACCAGAATCAGTAGCGTGGTGTTCGTGAATGTGAGTTTGTCATC
Source organism: Hymenopus coronatus (assembly GCA_030762935.1). Taxonomy (NCBI): domain Eukaryota; kingdom Metazoa; phylum Arthropoda; class Insecta; order Mantodea; family Hymenopodidae; genus Hymenopus; species Hymenopus coronatus. The sequence goes on along the minus strand of CM060895.1, from coordinate 109,491,224 downwards.
TGTTCGCGTGGAGGCGGAGGCTGGTCACGTAGAGGCGGCAGTAACAGAACCGCGTAGTTCCGAGAATTGAGACTGGGTTCTGCTCGAAGCTTCTATCGCTGATACTGCGGTTCCAGTATGAATGAGAACATTCTGATAACTGTCGCGATATTATAAGAGTATGGAGAGCAAGTGAGCCAGTGGGAGCAAGAGTGAGTTGTGTGCCAGTCCCATTGAGTTAGCAAGTGAACTGGTGTTAGCTCAATGTTAGCTTACTAAACGAGTGTGCTACTAAATATTACCATGCCAAATGTGTCCAGTGCCCGATTTATTGCTCTGGTTCAGGAATTCAAACACGATTTCATAGACACTAATGGCACTGCTATGCGATATGCTATTTGCGATTCAGGAATTTTGTTAGATGAAAAACACCAGCGAGATCGCATTAAACGACACATTTCCAGCTCTAAGCATCAAATGTATAAGACTCTTCAAGCAAACAATCGCGGCAACCTCCATTACGAAATGCATTTTAACAATGTTCTTCAAAAAGCCAAAATTTGAAGGAATTAAACATTGATTTGTGGCAGCTCTTACACGAGCAGGAATTCCAATAAGGTGAACCATCCAGCCTTCAAGGGATTTCTTGAAAAATACACAAAGATGCCAATGCCCGGTGAAAGTATTTTAAGAAGAAACTACATGGAGCCTGTTTACTAAGAAATCATACAAAGAATCAAGGAGAAAATGCTGATTGCGGTGTGGGAAACCATAGACTAGTAGAACGATATGTTTTGAACATTTTAGTTTTTCCCTTTGCAGGGGATAAATTTAAGCCCATGTTAAAAATGTATGAGCTGCAGAAAGTCAATGCCAGTACAGTAATGCAATCAATTATGGACTTCTGCCAAAAAAAATTCTGGCCTACTGACATAAGTTTGAAAAACTACTTCTTGTGGTTACGGATCAGGCTCCGTACATGGTATCAGCTGTTAACCAATTGAAAATCTTTATTTCCTAAGTTGAACCACGTGACATGCTTGGTTCATGGCCTTCATAGGGTTTGTGAATCCATAAGGAACGAATACGACAACGCCAATTAATTCATTTCTGCCCTGAAGAAGATTCTACTGAAAGCTCCGAATGGTTTTGTTGCTTACAGTAAAACCACTGGCCTACCCCTTCCAAATTTCCCGATCATTACTCGCTGGGGATCTTGGATTGAGTATGCTGCTATGTTGTGTGAGTATTCTGACAAACTTAGAAGATTTTTGCTTTCTTCGGATCCAGCCGACGCAGGTGCAATTTCCAAGGTCAAGCAACTTCTGTTACCGGAGAAAATACATCATTTGCATACAGAACTATACTGTGTCCATAGTTACCAGTACCTGACCGTAGCTATTAAACGATTAGAAGAATAAGTCTGGAAAAGGAAAATCAGTGGGATATTTTTACTTCCGTGAAGGAGTAGTTAGATGACTGCCACAGACAAACTTGAGTCCAATCTTCAGAAGAATCCAGACTTTTAGGAATTCGTCACATCTGTAGAGTTGTCATTTCGAGTGAATGCAAGGTTTCCCCCACTGGTTTCTGCGCATCTCGAAAGAAGCTTTAGCATCTACAAAGACATTCTGTCTCCTAATAGAAACAACTTATCGCCTCGTAGTACAACAGCTCCATGTGAGTGATAATTTGACTTGTTTGTAATTCAATAAACTAGAATAGAGGACAGAGAAATCGTTGAATTAGTTGAATAAACCAGCACTTTTTACTTTCTCCATACGCACTATGTACATAGTGTATAGAGAAAGTATTGCACTCCACCAAAAAATTCGATACCGAGATTTCACCGGAAATATATGTTTTAGGGTCCCCAATATCCAAAAAAAGCATTTTCACAAAAAGGTCCGTGTGCGTGTGTGTGTGTGTGTGTCTGTGAACACGATAACTCAAAAACGAAAAGTCGATAAAATACCAAACTTGGTATTTATGTTTAGTATCTTCCAGGGATGCGACACGAAGATTTTGAGAAAAATCCCCCCAACCCCAACTACCCTTTACATGGAACTTTTTTCGAAAATTTTGATTTTCTCAAAAATATCTCTAACGATTTTGATTAGAATTTCGTATATTAAACATATTTACCTGGCAAATAAAATGTATATCTTGAATTTTCTGGGAATAGCCTCTGAAGAGTAGTTTATTCTGGATGCATTTTACTAAATTTTGAATAACTGCTAAACCGTAAGAGATGGACAAAAATTTACTACACAAAAAATGTAGAGCACATTAAAACACACAATTTATGTTATATACATTTTTTCGTGGAGTTCGTCGTTTTTGTGACATTCCTTATTTTTGGTTTCTGCTATGAAAAACGTATACTTTTCTCATGCAGGAACTTGTCAACTCCTATCCATATAGACAAAGGAACTTCATTGACATAGCAACCAGCTTTTGACTATCACTTTAACCTATGGTTGTCCCTTATTTCGCTTCTACTTACAAGGAAGCGAATAATTAGACTATTTCTGCTATTTTTGTCTGATTAGCATAAAGTAAATAGAAGTATAAGCTTTTTAAGAATTATTTGTTGCAGGGATATGGAGAAAGTCATGTGAATGGTACACATCAGATTTTTTTTTCTAACCTTATTTGAACACCTTTTTCCTTGCTTTTTTCATCTTAAATTTGCACCTAAAAATCCTAACCCTGCTTATAACACACAAATGAAACACATAATTTATCTCATATCATTTTTTTTTATTTTTTTATTTTTTTAAATATATTCCTTGTTATTGGTTTCAGTTTTAAAATACTTCAACTTTTTTCATACGGGAAAATGTCAACTCCTCGCAATGCAAAGAAACGGATTTCAACCGCATAGCAAACAATTTTTTTAAAAGAATTGACTATCGCTTTAGCCTATTTCCCTTCTACTTACAATGAAACGAGTAATAAGACCATTTCTGGTAATGCTATCTCGATTGGCATGAAGTAATTAGAAGAATAAGCCTTTTAACAATAATTTGTTGCAGAGATGTAGAGAAAGTCATGTGAATGGAACACATTAGATTTTTATTTTCCCTACTAATCTCTTACAGTAGATAACGATGCCGTATTGTGCTCCAAAAATTGTATATCTAGATTTCATTGGAAATACGTGTATCGAGGCACCCTGAACCCAAAATAAAAAAAAAATAAATAAATAAATAAAGGATCCACTTTCATTTTATTTCCATTTTTTCTATTATTTTATTTAATAACTTCATAGGCTTATTCCCATACATCTTTACTAGAACTAGTCATATAGTTATAACCCTTTCATTAGCTCTACCTATATGATTAAGATTTCAGCACCTTCCAAGGATGTGACACGAAGGTTTTCAGAATACTCCCCAAGAATATTACTCTTTACATAGAAAACTTTTGAAACTGTGTTTCTCTCTCTCTCTCTCTATCTCTATCTCTCTCTCTGTGTCTCTCAAAGTTGGCTCAACTATTTTTATTAAAGTACCGCATGTTAAGACATTTTCGTGATAAATTAAATTATGTATTTTACATTTTCTGGAAATAGCTTCTGAAGTCCGCTTCATTCTGAATGTCTTTTGCATAACTGATAAACCTAAGAGATAGACAAAATATTATTATCTGCACAAAAATCTCATTAAAGCACACAATTTATGACAAATACGTGCAGTTCTTAAAAAGTTTACTCTCGGTATTCCTCTGTTCTAACTGTATCCACAAGGAAATATGTAGTTAAACCATTCTTTTTTTTTTTATTTATTTATTTATTTTTGATCGATCAGCAGTACAATGCTTTACAGATCAGTGATAACATACAGGGCAATGACAACATTTAGAGGAGGCTTACAGGCCACCCCATATCTACAGTATGTTATAAACGAACATCAGGTATAAGACACAGCACACAAGAGGTAAAAGAGCATATCAATCGCTAGAGTTAGAATCAGAGGGATCACTCAGAAGTAGGTCTTGCGGTAGTCTTCTCTTCAAGCGGGTTGGCTGGCGCGTACGAACGCCTATGTTATAGTGCACTGCTCCAGGAACATCCTTCAATGTGGAAAAGAAACGACGGGCGATCCTCCGAATGAAGTCGTGAAGAGGTAAGAGTCCCAGTTCGTGATGGAGTTGCTGATTACGAATAAACCAAGGAGCGTTGGTAGCGATGCGCATAAAGCGGTGCTGAATGACTTGGAGACGACGTAGATGGCTTGTGTGGGCGGCTCCCCACACCTGGCAGGCATAGGTGATAAGCGGACGAACGAGGGACTTGTAGAGTAATACGGAGGACTCCAATCCAAGAGTGGTACGACGATGAAGCAATGGCGAGAGTTTGGAAAGCCGTCCGGAAGGCAGGGAAATGAGGCGATCGATGTGAGCGCGCCAAGTCAGTCGAGTGTCCATAAGCACCCCAAGATACTTGACTGGAACAGGAGCAGGTAGCCAAGACACATCGTTACTATAAATACGCAACGGAAGAAGATCAGGATAGCGACGTAGAGTGAAAATCTTAGCCTCAGTCTTCTGAGGGTTCAAAGAGATGCGCCAAGTGTTGAACCACTGAGTGAGGCGATCCAAGGAGTGTTGTACCACTTGATAGGCGTGTTGAGGATTAGAATGACAATAGTAGAGAACGGTGTCATCAGCATAGAGAGCTAAAGAAGTCGGGGCCAAATCTGGAATATCAGAAGTGTAGATACTGAATAGTGTGGGGGCCAAGATAGAGCCTTGTGGGACACCGGCGGTAATAGTGCGTGGAGAGGAAAGGAAACCGCCAATACGCACTGAAAAGCTGCGGTCAGATAGGAAACTCTCTATTAAGAACAATAAATAATGAGGAATACCGCTGCGGTGTAACTTGAGAAGCAATCCGGCGTGCCGAACTTTATCGAACGCCTGCGCCACATCTAGAAAGACTGCCGTGGTATATTGACGGGCTTCAAAGCTATGGACAATTGACTGGGTTAAACGCAAAAGCTGATGTGCAGTGGAATGTTGGTAGCGAAACCGAAATTGGAATGGCGGAATAACATGGTTATGAGTAAGGTAAGAGAGTAGACGGCGATGGATCACTTTTTCAAACAGCTTGGAAAAGGTAGGCAACAGACTAATTGGACGATAGTTGTCTGGTAGGTGCTTTGGTTTATTGGGCTTATGGAATACCGCGACATGAGCAAGCTTCCAGGAGCGAGGAAAATAGCCGAGGCGTAGACAGGCATTTAGGAGGGATGACAAATAGGCAACAGCTTTCTTGGAGAGTTTCTTGAGAACAATGTTGGGAATCAGGTCGTGTCCAGGAGATTTCTTAAGTGGGAAAGCGCGAATCAGAGAAGACAGTTCCCGCGGGCTAGTAAAAGAAATCCTTTGATGAACTGTAGGGCGAGTGCGATGAGTAGTTAATTCCTGTTCTACTGCAGCAACATCTGCGGCTGGCAGAGGGAGGGTGAACACCCGCTCAAAATGATCGGCCAGAATATCACACTTGGTAGCAATATCTGTGACAAGCTTTCCACTTGCAGAGAGCGCCGGCACAACAGTCGACTCACGGAGAACACGTTTGGTGGCTGCCCAAAGTGAATGGTCGTGAGGAGAGAGTGACGCCAGATAGACGCCTCATAGGACTGAAGCCGATGTCGCTCCAACTCCAGCTTCACCCGTCGAATGAGACCGTTAAGCTTCCTACGGAGCCAGGGTTGTCTGTCTCGTTGCCACTGTCGACGAACTTTATGCTTTTCTCGGAGAAGATTTAAAATGAAGAGGGGTAAGGAAGGTGGAGAATAAGGTCGCACATTGGGAGAAGTGGAAAGACGGACACAACGGCATATGGTGTCAGTAAAGTGCTGTAGTGCAAGGTCAACATCAAGGGTTGTGGTGAGTTGATAAGAGTTTCAGAGTGTTGCATCCAGATGAGACTGAAATTTATCCCAATGTACATATCCATTTATGAGTCTGGGAATCGGTGGGAGCAGGGCAGGTGGAAGTTGAAAGGTGACAATCACCGGGCAGTGATCAGAGTCAAGTTCTCCCAGGGAGGAAACGAAGGTAGGAAGGTGAAGATTGCGATGCACACCGATGTCTAGAATATCAGGAGCATTTAAGGGGTTTGAAGAGTAATAAGTAGGATCCGCAGGCGCCAATATCGAAAGACCATAGGTGTGTAGAGCCGTAAACAAAAGCCGACCATTCGGATTGGTGGATCGGCACCCCCAGGAGTGCTTGCAGTTAAGGTCGCCCAAAAGAAGAGTACTGTTCTCCAAAGGAAAGAGGAGTGAGAGATAAGTAGTATTCAGCCGGCGATTGGGCGGTTTGTAGGCGCTGAGAATGACGAGATCACTATCATTTGCACTGTGAAGTTTAATACCCACCACCTCCAGACTGGGCACGTGTGGAAGAAAGATCTCGCTGTGGCGCAGAGAACGTCTAATGAAAAGAGCAACACCACCAGATGCCTTTTCTGCCTCGCGGTCCTGCCGGTAAATAAGATAGCCAGGAATAGTGAAGGTCTCATTGGGAAGAAAATGAGTCTCCGTAACACAAGCAATATCAACATTGTGCTGAGTGAGAAAGGCAATAAAGGAGGAGCGTTTGGCACGTAGGCCGTTAGAGTTCCAGTTTAGGAGGGTGAGCTGACGTAGAGACAATAGATCACGGTTGGCCATCAGAAAACACAGGAGAGAGTAGGGAGCGAAGAAGCTGCATCATTTGCGGCAGAACCGGAGAAAACAATGTGCGGAGAAATGTACCAAGCTGTGCAAGCAGATCTTTAAGAAAAGCCCAAGACGGAGCTGTGGAGGTTGGAGCCTCCGGTAAAGAGGCGGAAGGACGGTCTTGGAAGGCAGGAGAACGACCACTCAATACATGAGAATAAGCCCGAGAGGGCCTTGTAGTTACATGAGGGGATGAAGGACTCTGTTGACGTTGTGGTTGCTGTTGTTGTTGTTGTGGGTGCTGTTGAAGAGCAGGCGAGGGTGGCCGCTCTGAACTGTGGTGTGTAGGTGCTGCCGGCTGCTGGGAGCGCCGAGACTGACGTTCTTTCAGCTTAAGTAATGAGGACAGCCACGATAGTTTGCTGGGTGGTCCTGTTCACAGTGAACACACTGAGCCGGTGTAGTAGATGGTTTTGTACATTTAGAGAAGTGATGGCTGCCGATACAGCGAACGCAGCGGGGCCCTAGATGACAATAGCTCTTGGTGTGACCATAGTTTTGGCAATTAGTACACTGCGGCAGTTCTGTATTCTGACGTCGATGTTCAACTTTCACCACACTGTACAGCAGTCGGGAAAGATTTAAGATATTTCTACCGGCGTCATTATTCACGAGGTCTACAGCACAGATGGGAATGGGTTCCTTGTTTTTGCGAAGCAAACGGGTAACTTTACGAACAGGAAAGTTCAACACACAGAGTTCGTCGTAAAGCTCTTGATCACTGAGCGAGCATGGTATGTTACGTATAACAACGGAGAACAGTTTGTCCGACGGGTTGCGAAAAGTATAATACTCCTGGTTAATGGAGGTGAAATAAGATGTAAGACATCGAAAGTCAGTGGTAGTTGTAGCATAAACTTTAAGAATAGCCCCTCGAAGCTCAGTATTAAATTCAGATAGCACACATTTCTTAATGTCTTGCAAAAATAATTGATAATTGTGAACATTGCGAACACAAATAGGAGGAATTTTCTCTTGTTGAGAGATGGATACAGTATCAGTACTTTCTGGATCAGCAGTTTCACTTAAAGGATAAAAACGGTTAGAGGTAGGAATTGTGTACGCATAACGAGATGCAGGAGGTTGTTGGGAAGGTGGGTCAGTGCAGCGGCGTTTGTTCTGATAGGAGCTTTCAGAGTGAGAGGGCTGCGAACGTTGGTCGCGACCTAAACAGTCCAATGGGGCAAAGTCAGTCATCGTATCATCATCTTGCTGGACAGTGTTGTCAACTGAATTAAGCGGCCGACTTAATTGTAGCTGGGATGGCCGTAGTATAGATGTACTTACAGCATTATCTGCAGGTAACCCAGAAGTAGAAAATGAAGCGTGTTGTAATGCAGAAGTCGACGGTTGATGTAGGTAGTGTTGACTGGATGGTGAAACATGTGTGGTAGAAGTGAAATTATCCTGACACGTGGTATCGTTATATACCACATTTATAGCAGAATGTAAGATCTTGCCGGTATTGTCCGGCTGGAGAGCCATGATAATAGTTTAAAAAAAAAATAAACACAAAAATGAAACACACTAGAAGAGCAAACACAGCGAACTGCACAACACAAGGAAGCACTAGTACAGGTAAACAAAGCAGAGCGGCCAGACACGACCGTCTCGCTCGGCGTTCACTAGTCGACTCTTAAACCATTCTAAAAATGTAAACTCCGATTAAATATAATTAGAATAATAAGCCTTTCCAAAAAAAGTGTTTTGTTGAAGACTGTATGGAGTATGTAATGTTAATGTAATACTTCATTCATTCATACATCCCTATATATATATATATATATATATATATATATATATATATATATATATAAAAGACGTAGTTTGTTGAAGAATTGGTAAAGAAAGTCATGTGAATATCACACCACATTTTTAATTTCTAAATTTAGTACATAGGTAGAAAAAGGTATTGCATTTCACCAAAAAATTCTATATAGAAATATCACTAGAAATACACATTTTAGGGCCCCTGAATCCAAAATTAGCAATTTTTTAAAAAGAATGTGTGTGTGTATGTGTGTGTGTGTGTGTGTGTTTTCCATGGATGCGAAGATTTTTAAAAATGCCCCGCTACCCAAACTACCATTCACGTGGGAAAAATGTAAAATATATATATATATATATTCTCAAAAATGGCTCTAACAATTTTGATTAAAATACTGCATTTTAAAGACACTTATATGGCAAAATGAATATCTCGAATTTTCTGGGAATAGCCTCTCGAAGTGTTCTTCATTCTGAATGACTTTTTGCATTACTAGTAAACCGTAAGATATTGACAAAAAGTTACTACAAAAAAATGTAGAGCTCGTTAAAATACACAATTTTATGCAATATACAGTTTTTTGTAAAGTTAACCATTTCCGATATTCCTTGTTATTGGTTTCAATTACAAAATACTTGAAACTTTTCTCATATAGGAATGTATTAACTCCAGGCCGTGCAAAGAGAACGAATTTCAATTACATAGCAACCAGCTTTTAAAAGATTTGATTATTCCTTTAGTCTAGTGTGCTCCCTAATTTCCCTTCTACTTATAATGAACTGAGTAATAAGATCATACTTGGTGATGATAGAAGATATAAATATCCTTACTTGTTTTAAATTAAGTAAGAAGTAAGAAATTGATTGTAATCGATTAAATTCTCTTAATTTTATTAAGATATAATACCAATTTTGGGTACCAAAATATTCTCCATTAGCATGATGTAGATAGAAGAATAAGCTTTTAAGTATTTGTTACAGAGATATAGAGAAAGTGGTCTGAATGGAACACATCAGATTTTACTTTTGGTACTCTTCAGTCAGTGCGTCCCTTCATTTCATTTCCTTTTGTTTTTTACGCTTCACTCTACAGGTCAATCATTCTTTTCGTTTTTAGTATCATGTTTCTTTATTCTTTTACTTCTCACCATTTTACAAACTTTCTTTTATGGTCCTTATGTTCACTACAGAAACTGCCAAAACCATAATCGCAGCGTGTTGCTTTATCAAATACCAGTGCATTATGTTTGTTGTTATAGTTTTTTCTCCCATCTTTTGGCAAACATTCGAGATGCCGGTGGTCTAGGCATTGATTCAATGTAGGTCACACAACATTGGGAAATGAGGGTAACCCAGCTTGTTAGCAAAAAAAACTGGTTTTCCAAAAAAGAGCCGCAGCCGTAGTTGCTAAGGGTAATGACCTCTTGTCGAAAGTATTGAGATGGGTACTGGTTCCTGTTGTAAAAAGTTAAACCAGTTAACATGACCTGTAAAGCCTTCGTAGCTTTCTGCGTTTGAGGTAGAAACAAGTTCCGAATTGAAAACGCATTGAGCTACCACGCAAATCTGGGTTTCTTTAAAATGAGAGATACATTGCAACTCAAGTACCGTAAACCGGGGATACATAATGAATTTTGAAGTTCTTGTTAACATACCGCCTAAACCACTAAATATAACCAAGAAAAAAAATCTAATAAATTATGTTTGAACTGAATGTGGGCAATGCAAATGTAGATGTGGTTACCAACTGCGCACACACAAAAACAAAAAGTCTATCGTGTTCCATTCACATGACTTTCTCTAGCTATTCCGCAAACATCATGCTAATCGAAATAAACTTTAGCAGAATTAGTCTTATTACTTGCTTCTTTGCAAATTGAACCAATGTTTACATCCCTATCTCATGTAGCCGACATTTTGTGAACTGTGTTATGTTTGTGTAGTTGTTATTCAGATGTTTTCTCGTTGCATACCGAAGTAAAAATCACTAGGTACAAGATAATAATTGCTTTGTGTGCTTTCTTTAGTTATAAATGTTTTGACTTTCTCTCTGTGATTTTGTTTATTCTAAACAAGTTTCGTGGTAAACGTATGTATTTCTTGGTTGTGAAGCCAAATATATAAGGGATGTTTCAAAACGACACCAAACGAAGATGTGGACCTTATTGGTCATGCCGTACGTCACATGTGAATATAATTTTCAGCTCTAAATTCTGCACACACAAAAACTGCCATAAAATCACCATGGATCAGGCAGTCATACATAACCAAATAGCACGTGCCTGGCCCACTCCAAGAGATGCCGGTTGGTAGCGAAGGTCTCAGTCGCGTGGTGTAGGGATGGTTTGATAGACACCTGCACAGCACAGGTCACCTTAGTAATGGAAAACGTAGCGCGTGGGTCTTGTTATGTGTTTCGTATAACACGTTCTGAGGTTGTTTACGTGGCGTATGACAATCGTTGTTCCTTCGCTGATTAATCCCAAATTTGTGCGATTTTTAAACACACATAAAACTTTAAATAGAAAGTTGCGACATCAAGTTTCGGACAAGTCAAAGTGTAAGCTAATCGAATATCTTCATTTTGGTATCGTTTTGAAACAGCCTGTATATTTCCTAGGCAGGGTGATCCTAGGCTGCGCCGCGTGCAGTTAAGTTTCCGCGTGGATTGAAGAACGCTATTATAAATGCAGTGGGATACGATTGACTTGCGCTGATAGAATCTAGAAGCAATGAAGCATTTTGATCCGAGGAAGTGGATATATTTTCTGTTGGAATTGACAAGAATAAGATAGAGTTTTCGTAACGAGACGCACTAAATTGCACTAGTGATTACGATTTCGTAAATGGTTTACTCTAATAGAAATAAACTATAGTTCTGCCAAAGAGAGAGAATTTTGAGTCATGAATTGTTCGAGAAATTGTCTACCTACATTTACGACCTGAATCTAATAGAACCCGTATATCCCTGATAGCGCCTTGAGAAAAAGGTCTCATAGCTCTCACAGATTCTACTCCCATTGACCCAGCGAGGAGTATTTTATCGCTTCGAATTAGAAGGTAATAAGGGGATTTTAGGTTAAAGCGATAGTAAAATCGTTTAAAAGGCAAACACTATGTGTAACACTTTAACTTCGGTTCTCTTTGCTTTTCAGGAGAAAACAAAAAACAATCCCAAAAAATATGACTTCTCGTTTGAGAAAAGTTTAATAGCTCAAAATTGAAATAAATAGCATGGAATATCTCGGAAACAGTTAACGCTACGAAAAATTGTATATGACATAAATTATGATTTCTAATGAGATCTACATTTTTGTGCATTAAATTGTGTCTATCTCTAACAGTTTACCACTTATACAGAACCTATAGAAAGTTATCCAGAATGAAGAGGTCTTTAGAGGTTATTCCCAGAGAATTCAGGATATACGTTTCGTTTGTCATAGAATTATCTTTAACATGTGGTATTTTAATCAAAATCGTTAGAGAAAATTAAAATGTTCAAAAAATGTTCCATGTAAAGGGTAGCTGTGGGAAGGGCATCCTTGGAAGATACTAAACTTAAAAAAAATACCAATTTTGGTATTTAACCGACTTTTCGTTTCTGAGTTATTCTGGCCACACACACACACACACACACACACACACACACACACACACACACGAGCTTTTTCTAAAATTACAATTTTTTTCTTGGATTCAGAGGTCCCTAAAATATGTATTTCCGGTGAAATCTAGATATCGAATTTTTGGAGTGGAATGCAACACCTTCTCTGTCCTATGTACAACGTACGTACGAGCTAGAGAAAGTAAAAATGAATTAGCTCCCAGTTTCAAAGGAAACTACCATTACGAAAGCTTACGAGTCCAACTGAGTTTATTTAAGATTTATTGATTATTATTATTATTATTAGTAGTAGTAGTAGTAGTAGTAGTAGTAGTAGTAGTAGTAGTAGTAGTAGTAGTAGTAGTAGTAGTAGTAGTAATAGTAGTAGTAGTAATAATAGTAGCAGTAGTAGTAGTACTTCTGGTCAAAGTAATTCCGGGGAAGCAAGTTATCCCAGCTTAACGATACATCAGAATCTTCTCCGCCTCTGAAAGCAACACTTCTTTGCCAAGTTCTGAGATAGTATTTCGTGGTGCCTTTTCATGAAAATAGTAACCATTCCACACCAGGTACATTCGCTGAGCCAAATGCAAAATATTTATATTTAAATATAATTTAGCTAGGAAGCGCAAATGGCAAACTTCAATCACCTAATATTAATATGTATTATAGACAATATTATACAGCAGGAGAAACGATTGGTTTACCAAATTTTTGCAGTGTTTCTCATGTATTTATTTTATAGTGTTCTTTTACTAATCTTACACATTTCTGTTGCTTAGGTCATTGATAACCTTCTGGTCCTTACATATGCAAATAATATGGTATGCAAATTTTCGTAGTGTAGGCGACATATCATCTTGAATCTCGTTTAGGATTGTGTTTTTCCATCGTGAACAAGGTGTAATAGTAAGTTTTTATTTTTTTTAGGAAATATTTTGACCGGCATGGGTAACTTTCAAGTAACCCCGTTTACTCAATGGCAAGATTTTGTATTAAGTATTCAGAGTTCTACATATTTTGCCTAAACTTTTAATATTAGAAAAATAACATTAATATTATATATACAACTAGGCTGAAAAACTGCACAGAACAAATTCGATGATGGTTTTAGAGCCGTCTGTTGAATTTAAGCAATTATTAATAGATAGGATTATTCTCAAAGAAAAAAAAATATATTCATAAGTATTCTAACAAAAGCTTTTTCTTCTATCTATTTTATGCTAATTAAGAAAAACATTAAATTAATTGTTTTGTTACATATTTTCTTATGGTTTCAAGGGAAATAAGAGGATACGCTAAGCTAAAGCAAAAGGCAAATCTGTTATACGAGTTAGCTGGTCGCCTTTGAAATTATGTTCTACTTGCATGACCAGAATGAAAAAAGGAAAACCAAATGACGACTTACCGTTTAAAAAAATTATACGTTTTGGGAAATTTTAAGCCAATATCAAAGATTTTGGAAACTGTTCACTGAAAAAATACATTATATAAATTGTGTGTTTTAATGAGATCTAATTTTTACTTTCTCTGCACGTACTATGTACATAGTGTATAGAGAAGGTATTGTATTGCACCTAAAAATTCGATACCAAGATTTCACCGTAAATACATGTTTTGAGACCACTCTGAATAAAAAAAAGAAGTTTTACAAAAATGTCCGTGTGTGTTTCTGTGGGCAGCATAGCTCAAAAATGAAAAGATCGTTAAACACCAAACTTGGTATATAAGTTTGGTATCTTTCAAGAATACGACACGAAGATTTCCAAGAAATTTACCCTACCCCAAACTACCCTTTACATGGAATATTTTTCGAAAATTTTGATTTTCTCAAAAACGGCTCTAACGATTTTGATTACAATACCGTATGTTTACATGTTTATGACAAACGAAATATATATCGTGCATTTTATGGGAATAGCCTCTGAAGACCTCTTCATTCTGGATGACTTTTTTATAACTGGCAAACCATAAGAGATAGATGTATAAAAACTTACTGCACAAAAAAATTTAGATCTCATTAAAACACACACTTTATTTTATATACAATTTTTTTGTACAGTTAACCGTTTTTGAGATAATCTGGATTATTAGTTTCAACTTTAACCACAAACTTCTCTCAAACGAAAATAGGTAGGTACATCTTTCTTCTCGTTTGTTTACTCCTGGAAAGCGAAGACATTGGCATTTTAATTTTTTCATAGAGCGACTGGCTTTAAAACGAGACTATCGTTTTAGCCTGTGCATTTTCTTATTCACCTTCTACTTGCAAGGAAGCTAGTAATAAGACTAGTTCTGCTTATGTTTATCTTGATGTAGATAACAGATTAATCTTTTGAATATATGGTTTGTTTGCAGAACAGCTAGAGGACATCATGTGAATGGTACACATTAGATTTTTTTCCCTTCTAGTTACAAGGGACCAAGTAATAAGAGTAATTTCTGCTAATGTTTATCTCGATTAGCATGACGCACATATGAGAATAAGCTTTTTAACAACCATTTTACAAAGATGTAGAGAAAGTAACGTGATTTAGCCTATCAGATTTTTGGGTGATAAGGCTTTGTCTGTCGCTTGCGGTTTAGCAATTATGCAAAGTCATCCAGAATGAGGAGGATTTCAGAGGCTATTCCCAGAAAAGTCAAGATATGCATTGCATTTGATACTCGTATTTTAATAAAAATCGTAGGAGCATTTTTGAGATAAAATTTTCGAAAAATGTTCCAAATAACGGCAATTTGAGGTGGGGGAGTTTCCTTGAAAATATTCGTGTCACATGCTTGGAAAATATTGAACTGAAATACCAAGTTTGTTGAATAACCGACATTTCGTTTTGAGCTATGCTGTTCATATACATTCACATACACACGCGTTTTTTTTAAATTAGTTTTTTTATTCAGGGGACATCAAAACATGTATTTCCGGTGAAATCTCGGTATCGTATTTTTGGGTGGAAGGTAATAGCTTCTATAGTTATTTATGTACATTGGTAAAGAAAGTAAAATTGCTTTTTTTAGACACAGGGGACCCTAAAATGTATATTTCCAATGGGCTCCCAGTATCGAATACTTTCTGTACTAAGTACTAAACAGGTAAAAGTAAACAAACACCACAACATACATGACGTTAGCATATTGGTTACCAAAGGCCTGTATCATGCTCAGGCAGCCTGCCAACCTAAAGCATGCTAACTCAGAACATTTAAGTAGGTTTGGAATAATCAACTTCCAAAAACTGGATTAGCTATAGGTTTCCGTGTATGTCAACATTAATTCAAACATCATATGCAGTTAGCATTTGTAACGACAGGTAGCGTGGTGTTAGAACAACAGCACTCCATAAATTATACAATTTTAGGAGAACTTGCGTAGATTCTAACAATATAGAGAATGTTTAAAATACCCTTAAAACTTTCAGGACTTATAGAGAAAACCGAGTATATCTTGTTTTGAATAGACATCCATTGTTCCGTGCTATAATTATTTGAAAACGGATCTTTAATGTGACCATATTTGCTTAACTACTTAGTTATGCGTGAAAATGAATCAATTCCTCAGGAAATAATACAGGAAACAAACTGGAAAATTAATTAGTTTTTACAAACACTTTTGTTTACAGTTAAACTTGCAATTTATTCTGTCTTTCTCCCATAATGGTTACCATTCTGATCCACTAAACCTATTATGAAATAATGCCAAGGAAAGATAAGAAATACAAATTTAATCCTTTTTCACAAAAACATTTGTTTACGGTTAAACTGAACAATCTTTTTGGCTTCATCACACGCTGGTTGCCATTCTGGTCTGCTACATCTCTGGCTCAACGTTGTTGCAAGATTGCACCTACAAATGATTCTGGTAAAGTCGCTCTTGGTGTTTCCGCAATCTGTTATGCAGCGACCACAATTCGTATTATTTGAACGCCGCGCCGTGGCCGAGTGGTCAGACCATTCGCCTCCGATCAATATGATTGTATGTTTCTGCATTTAGTTGCTTTTTATCAACTGTCTATCATGGCATCCGCACCGAAGAATTCGGTGTCCATCTCTTTCTACTTCTGTTTCTTTCTTGTTACTGCTTCTTTATACCCTTTTGTGTTTGGTAGCGATGTCTTGATCCCCACATCTTCTAGGAATAATGTTTCTCTTGCTAGTACATGCGCCAGTCTGGTTCATACGTGCTTGCCCCTATTGCTTTCTTTATAAATCTTGTTTTAACATTTTCAACTTTTTCCATGCCACTGGTTTTTAGTTTGTCCCATATCAGTACAACTACATAAGTAGCAATTGGTCCGATTGTTGTTTCAAAATTTCTCATAGCGGTTTCTAATTTCGGTTATGTAATGTTTTTGATGTTACACATTGCTCTGATAGCTGCTGAAGTTCTTTCCTGAATGTGTGTGCTGAATGATAATGCGGTTGTCTGTAAAGTGATGCCCGAATACTTGAATTTAAAATAAGAACTTGAATTTGTTGACTATTTTGAGTGGTTATGTCTTGGATCTTTAAGATGACTCTCTTCGATATTTTTCTTCCTCTGCTATACATTTTTGCGCTGTTTTATCTTCTTTTATAATAAAGTCATTTTCTGTAGCCCATTGTTGCAAAATAATTATATCTTCATACAGTTCCTCTTTGTTTGATGATCGGAGCGTTCCTATTAAAACCACGATACACCCGAGTTACCTCAACAATAACTAAAGGTATTTAAGGGAAATTTTCGTACTCTCTGTATGTATTTAGAAACTTAAAAACAGCACAACTTCTATTGTTAGTAAAGCTCATAAATAAAATGGGCAGATTAACATATCAACATAAAAATGTGACTGAAATAAGAAGCATTTAGTCAAACATTTTTCGCATTGTATGCTTCATACCAGCAAAATGTTTTAATTTTAAGCAAAAATGTTTAACTTTATTTCAAAGAATAACAGAATGATAAATTACATTCATCAATTTCTCACTTCAATATGTATAGATTAATGTATAACAAGAGTACATTGATAAATTTAGCAAAAATGAAGTTCTTTTCAACAGTGATCATACCGATGCCTATTGTCAAGCATTACATTCATTATTTTTATTAAATGTTCATATTCTTTTTATATAGCTATTGGGACCCTTTTAGGTTATTTTAGATCTGCTTATATTCCTTTTTAAGCAATTTACAAGTCTTCAACCAGTCCTGGTTGTTAGTAATCACACTGCTGTGATTTTAACAATGAAAAAGTGGGAATTTTAGCCCCGATTAAACTCAGCTAGGCGATGACGTCATGTTATGACGTATTTCATCGCCCTCCAAATTTATTCCTATGTACAATAGGAAAGCATTCATATAATAACCATGTAATATGCTGACGAATAGTTCCAGTTTAAAAGGAATAAAAATGAATTTTCATGGATTTCTCATTTCTCTTTATTCAACCCGTAGATCAATACATGATTTGGGCTAGATCAGAGAAAATATGCATGGAACGAATCCTACACACTCCAAATTCTTGTAAAGTATATACAAGTGTTTCGTTCCACACTATGGGCAATGTAATTATTTTAGCAACTATTTGTTTACGTTTGCTCTGTTGAAGTTCAATACGCTTATTGCGAGGCACAAATGTGCAGGAACAGTTGGAGGGCACGAAAGATGGGGGAAATAATTTAAAAGTAAATAATGAGGATTTGTCTATTTATTTCTGTTTCTGCATTCCTAGTTTATTTGTGTAAATAACGGCAGCATGGTCTATTCATATTGTTCTTTCCTGTTCTTCACTAAAAAAAACAAAGGAACTAGTTTTCAAGGTGTTGAGCAGCTCCAGGTCGCGTACACTACTTCCGTTGGGACAAGTTCTCTTTGTGGAGCTGAAATGTTTAAGCAAGCAACATTTTCCGCTCAGGATGCAATTACTCTTGTTTTTATCGCCGCTAAACGGAAGCTCTTTGATGTGCTATCGCTGTACGCCTAACAGCTTTTAGTGATGTACAAGGTGGTTAGTTTTCGGTAGCAGAATGGCTGTCCCACCCAGTTGGAGACACCACAAAAGAATTTGTAGCAGTAGAATACTAAACCAGTTCTTGTGTGGGTAGATAAGACTATCAAAGAATCTGATGCATTACACTCACATTACTTTCTCTAGCTGCCCTACAAACTTATTACAAAAGATTATTCATCTTTCTACACAATGCTAATCGAGGTAAACATTAGCAGATGTTCTTATTACTTAGTTCCTTATAAGTGCAAGGGAACTAAGGGAATGCACTAGGCTAAAGTGATAGTCAAAATTTTAAAAAGCTATCGTTATGTGATTGTCATTGCAAATCGCTTCATTGCTTGGCCAGGAGTAGAATAAAACGGATACTTCCTGTCTGAGAACAGTATGCTTCACAATTGAAACCAATAACAAGGAATATCTCGGAAACAGTTACCTCCACAACAAAAACATAAAGGACATAAAGCGTGTGTTTTGACGAGATCTACACTTTTTGTGAAGTAAGTTTTTGTCTATGTCTTACGGTTTAGCAGTTAAACAAAATTCGGCAAAATTCATCCACAATAAAGAGGTCTTCAGAGGCTATTCCAAGAAAATTCGAGATATATGTTTCATTTGGGATGCAAATAGCTTTAATACACGGGATTTTAACCAAAATCGTTAGAGCCATTTTTAAGAAAATCAACATTTTCGAAAATTTGTTCATGTAAAGGGTAGTTTGTGGTGGGGGATTTTCTTGAAAATCTTCGTGAACATCCTTGGAAGATACTAAATCTAAATACCAAGTTTAATATTTAACGGTTTTTGAGCTATGCTGTCCATAGACACACACGGACCTTTTTTCTAAAATGCTTTTTTCGGAATCAGGGGACCGCAAACATATATTTCCGGTGAAATCTCGTCATCGAATTTCGGGTGGAATTGAACTACTATGTACATTGTACATGCGAGCTAGAGAAAGTAAAAATGAATTTGTATAAATGTTTGCCGCAGAAAATATA
The DNA here is from genome assembly GCA_030762935.1 of Hymenopus coronatus. NCBI lineage: Eukaryota > Metazoa > Arthropoda > Insecta > Mantodea > Hymenopodidae > Hymenopus > Hymenopus coronatus. Next base: position 109,472,156 of record CM060895.1, on the reverse strand, counting down.
GTTTACTGCCCTTATTAGGGACGAACCATGCTGTTCCAAGATTACTTTATTATCTGATGTTTTCGGGCAGTTGAATAATCTTTTCTACAATACAGTGAAAATAAGAGAATATTTTATATAGATGATAAGCTGAATGGGTTATCAAGAAAAAAAATCTCCATTCACATGACTTTCTCTTCATCTCTGTAACAGATTATTGTTAATAAGCTTATTCTTCTATCTACTTCATGCTTCAGAAATGGGTTTATTAATTAGTTCCTTATAGTTAGAAGGGAAATTAGGGGGATAAGCTAGGCTAAACCAATAGTCAAATGCTTTAAAATGTGATTCCTATGGTAGAGAAATGCGATTCTTTGCGTGACCTGCTGTTGATAAGTTCCCGTTTGAGAATAGTATAAGTATTTTAAAATTGAAATCAATAACAAGGAATATCTTAAAACCGGTCGACTCTACATTTTTGGTGTAGTAATTTTTTGTCTATCTCTTATACGGTTTACCAGTCCCGCAAAATTCAGCAAAATAAATAGGTCTTTAGAGGCTATTCCCAGAATATTCAAGATATATTTGCTTTCCATATAAATGTCTTTAATATACGGTATTTTAATCACATGACTCCTTATTTACATTTTTGAAAAAATCAAAATTTTCGAACATTTTTCCATGTAAAGGATAGTTTAGAGGGGGTATTATCTTGAAAATCTTCATGTCGCATCCTTGGAAGATACTGAACTTAAGTACCAAGTTTGGTATTTAACGGACTCTTCGATTTTGAGCTATGCTGCGCCCCTCCTCCCACACACACACGGACATTTTTCTAAAAATGCTTTTTTTGGTTCCAGGAATTCTCAAATCATGCATTTCCTGTGAAATCTCGGTATCGAATTTTTGGGTGCAATACAATACCTTCTCTACACACAATGTACACTATTCTCTATGCGTATACGGAAAGTAAAAACGGGGAAACCGCTATATCAGCATATATGGCATTTTCAGATTTTCTTGTATGAAAGCCTCGCTCCGTTTGTCCAACAGGATATTTTAGCTAAGATCCTGTAACATGATTAAGCACTTATGAACCACTAATATTAAAGCGCGTCTCAACATTAGAAGAAAGTAAAAGTTAAATGGAGCACACTGTTGCTATAAAATAAATCTCTTTAACTACTAATTCTCTATCGGCTTGAGGTTCTATTACGAGCCGTAAATCTAGGACACGGGACCAACGGCTTTACTTCCCTTCCGAAGGAAGCCATGCTAAGGATTTTTACGCCCGCAAAAATCCATTGTCCTCTGCCGGGTTTGAACTCGCAACCTTGGGTATATGAAGGTAGCCATTACACCACGGAGGGCGACACTGTTGCTATATGTACAATACGTGCGTTATAAACTGATAACTTTGGCACTCAAAGACGATAGGTTCACTAATTCAATGGCAACTGTATATGTATTATACACCACCAAATAGTGAAATACCTGCACTGTTATTTAAGATTATTGTAAGATTTTTTCACCTACACTTTTCTCTTCATAGTTTTAGTACTTCAAAATGCGCTTTAAAAAGTACAAAGTATCAAATATGGAGATATAAAATGATAAATATTTAATTTTTAGGTCATCGTCATTACTTTCTCTTGCCATAATTACATTCAGATGAGCGAAATATTTCAAACAGCAAATAATGAGCGATGCGACACACTGTTTTCACTTCCGTTTAATACCTTTAATATAACCTGTTTTGTTTCCCGCTTTCTATTTAATGACAGGACCTTTCACTCGTTTCTTCTTTATCCTATACACTACTGTTTCTGAACGCCTAGTAGCTTTAGCTGTTTCATTTCCCTTATAAACACTCATTTTATTTGAATATAACGCATTATTTTTTTTTTTTTTTATTGTTTCATTTATATAGCCCCCTTTAACATCTAAGGTCATATCGGGGGCTTTCCACTTGAAACAACTCGTTGTCTATAGGTACTTTTACGTTGGTTTAAATCATTTTGTTTTCTTCAAACACGCACACATTCACACTCACATACAAACTTCCAGACTCTGTGGGGGATAGATAATTCTGGCTAAAAAAAGTTCCGCACCCCAGCCGGGAATCGAACCCGGTATCCCCGGGTGAGAAGTCAGCTCGCTGACCACTCGACCACGGAGGCAGTCATAACGCATTATTGTTTTCGTTTCTGCTTAATTTATATACATTTCGTCACTTCCAAGGTCCTCCTTCCATAACTATGCATATTTACGTAAAATACAAAATAAATAACCTATATTAAAACTTCACAGTATTCCACATGCTATAAACACTTCCATATACATTTACGTTAACTTTTACGTATCGCAGTATCTGCTTGCTGCTTGGCGAGTGAGAGCTGTGCGTGCGTGCGAGATGTGGTAGACACGTGGTGTGCCTAGTTGGAGTTACTGTGTACCTATCCTTGTAAGGGCTAAACTCAACAATGTAGGGAAGGGTTTAGGTTGGGTTTGGTGGTGTTTAGATTGATGACGTTTAAGATGTAGCGCTACAGGTATACTGCTCAACGGTTGCTTTTTCAGGAGCAGCATCTTTGCCGCTGCTCCGCTAGCGTCTTGTTTTTTATTTGTTTCAAGCTTTCAAGGTTGGTTTGAATTTTGGTGACTACTCCCTTAGGAGAAGTGGAGAGTACTTAGTTCAGTTTTATATATGTTGGCTGGTTTGAAGCCTTCGTTACCGGGGTTGCCCACAAGCCATCGGAGAGCCTGGAATTTCCTGCAGCGCGTTCAGTTGGTAACTAGTCCCCCAGAGATCGGACAACGTCATTCTCATGTTGGGCAAATCTGTTGTAGAAATTGAGCCCGGCGCCTAATCCCATCTTCCACGTATGAGAGAGCCGAAGCTTCATGTAGTAGCCTCAATGGGAAGCGACAGCATCCAGAGCAGATGGACCAAAGCCCTGAATTCTGTATCTACTGCAACCAGAGAAGCAAGGAGTCTGCTGCCCCACACCATACAGGCATAGAGCATCAGGAGCGTGAGCCGAATTGATGGATGACTATTTATTGTTATAGACAATGAGTGCTAGAAGTTAATTGAATGCAGAAATTATAAAATAAACTCCGGTCTGACGAATTCATGGTACCGATATACTTTGTTATGGAACGGGGTAGAGGTTGGGCATGGAACGGGGTAGAGGTTGGGCATTGGAGAATTTCAATTGGAGGCATGGGTAGCAATGAATATAAATCTGATCTGTTACATTCACATGAGGTTTCTAACTTCTATTGTTTATTAGTTGTATACAAACTATTCTTACAAAGCTTATATTTCTACCTCACTTTAATTAGCTACATTACACATTTCGTTATTGATACAAAGGGACTGACGATAGTCAAATGTTCAATAACTAGATATACATTTAACAACTGAACCATTAATAATGGATATCTTGGATATAGTATTAAAGAGATACAAATTTTTTCTACAGTACGTTTTCATGTTTTGCTTAACACTTACCTATTACAAGATTACTCAAAATCCTTTCCGAATAAACAAAACTTCCGAAGCTTTGCTCATAAAATTCAAGATATACATTTTACTAATCCTGTAAATGTATTTAATATAATACGGTACTTTAATTAAAATCGTGATATCAGTTTCTGAGAAAATCGAACATTTTGATAAATAATCTTCTACTTAAGGGTATTTTCAAATGGGGGATTCATATTTTTTGTGAAAAATTTCGTCTCGCATCTTTGGAAGAACTTACAAAACCTTTATCTAAAATTACTCCTTTTTTATCCAGGAGTTTCAAAAGGTGCAGGTATTTCCGGTGAACTTCCGTATCGATTTTTGGGTGGAATTAGTAAAAAAAAAAAAAAAATTGTGACCAACACAAACTCCACATATTTCTTTTCATCTTGGTAGGTCATATCGGACGATGAATGACATCGGTGAAATGATGCTAAAATATAAGCCCGGGACCATGGAGTTTAAAGCTGCTCACATTAATCTTCTCATGCTTAGGGAAACCCCGGGAAAAAAACCACCTTATCGTAACTCCTCTAACCAAGATTTGAATTCGGGATGTCTTGAACCTGAGGCAAACACGCTACCGCCACACTATAAAAACGGGAACCCCACACACGGACAGAAATGTTCACAGTGTTCTCGTCACCACAGGATCCAGCGCATTCAGGACACGCTTTATCCAGAAACTATTTTCCAAAACTCCCCAGATAGTCATAAAAGCTGAGTATGTTTTCTGTTTGGTATAGCCCTAGCAGCTAACACTCTTCCTTGGGAGAACGATATTAGAATATGCACTAATGACGCAAAAGCCCTAACAGGATGCCGTTCTGGGTTTGTTGAAATTGCAATAATTTTTTTTAAATAATCTAATGTGTTTCTTTTACATATTTTTCTCTATCTGACTTGCAAAGAAACTATTCTCACAAAAGATTGTTCTTTGATCTACGTAACGCTATTCAAGATTAACATTGCTAGAAATAGTTATTACTGCTTAGTTCCCTATAAGAAGGAGGAAAATAAGGAAATACACTAGGCTAAATCAACGGTCACACCTTGGAAGAGCTGTCACTATGCAACTGTCATTGAAATTCCGTTTTCTTTCCATGGCCAGGAGTAAAACAAAGAGATATGAAAAAAATAGGGACTTCCCATTTCATTCGTACTTTAAAATTGAAACCATAATAGGGAATATTTATGAAATGGTTAGCTCACCAAAATAAAATAAATAAATATAATATAATATAATTTGTATTTTATTAAAATCTGGACATCTATTTCCAACACGTGCTTCACTTGGTCATGGCGTAGATGGAGTAACCTGGAATAGAAGAAGACATACTTGTTTCCTTCGATGTTACTTCTTTATTTACTAATGCACCACTTGAGACATTATCTACTTTAATAACAGAATGGTTAACCTCCATTGCAGTTAATGATACCAACATCAAAGAATTAATTACACTTACAAATTGTTGTATTAATCAATCTTTCTTTACTTTTGACAATAAATTTTATAAACAGACAAAAGGACTAGCCATGGATAATCCACTTTCACCCTTATTAGCAGATTTATATACGAGTTCTCTGGAAACAAAAGTTACTAAAGAACATCCTGAAATATTCAAAGTTTGGCATAAATATCTTTGCTATCATTCCTAACCAAGCCACAAATAAATCACTGGATATATTAAATGCTCAGGATGAAAGTATTAAATTTACTATGGAAACTAAAAAGAATTGTATGCTGCCTTTCTTGGATATCAAGATTTTTAGAAAGAATAACTTGTTACAGTTTGGTATTTATAGAAAACCAACTCATGTGGATAATTATACAAAAAATAACAAATGCAGTCCTAAAAGTCATCAACATGCTGTTTTTCATAGTTTAATATACAGATTAATTAATGTACCTTTAACTGAGGAGGAATACAAAAAAGAACTTAAATATATTATCAAAGTTGCACAAAAAATGGATTTAATAGACAGTTGATTTATAATATTTTGAACAAACAAGAAAAACAAAATAAGAAGAAAGAAGTAAGCTTATTAAAACCAATAAAAGATGATTTGAAGTATAAAAGATTTAATTATCACCCAAAATTGCTTCCAGAATTTAAAAAAATTATTTGATAAATATAATATAACACTTGCCCCTTGCAGCAGATTTAATTTGAAGAAGATGTTAAATAAACCACTTGATAAAATAGCGAATAAGTTAAACAAATCTGGTATCTATCAAATAAACTGCAATGATTGTGAAAACGTTTACATTGGTAGAACAAAGAGAAGCTTATAAGTTCGTCTTAAAGAACATTAGAGTAAAATCAAACTTAAACAGTTGGATAAATCAGCAGTAGCCAACCACATTTTGGAGTGCCAACCATGAAATTGGGCAAGAAATAAAATTACTGAAAGCCATTAATTCTCCTTCAGAGTTGGATATTTGGGAAAAAATGTTAATCCATAGTAATAGTAGTAATGTGGTTAATTTCGAAATACCACCTGCAGATGTCATTTTAAAACTTTTACAAAAACCATTGAAAGTCAAGCTATGGACTCAAAACTAGCAAACAGTTCCGAGATGTCCCACCAGAAGTCACCAAGGACTAGAAAGAAGAAGGCAGTTGTCAATGATGTCCGACTTCTACCACCAGAAGCCACTTATGTTGGTCAGACGCCTATATTAGATGCCGATGTTGTCCAACTTCCTCAGACATCTGCTAACCTGCAAGAGGATGACAACGAAGGTTGTGGAAACGCGCGTCCAGGGTACTCCATCTATACCATGACCAAGTGACGCACATGTTGGAAATAGATGTCCAGATTTTAATAAAATTGACAGCTTCCCTGTATGTAATGCCTTTTTTTTTTTTTTTTTTTTTTTTTTTTTAACATTTTAAAAATATAATTTGTATGTTTTAACAAGATCTTAATTTTTTGTGTAGTAGTTTTTACCTATTTCTTATGGCTTATCAATTATACAAAAGGAATTAAGGGGACTTTATGGGTAATTACCAAGAAATTCAGGATATACTTTTCATTTGCCAAATAAACATCTTTAATATAAAACTTTTTAATAAAAATCGTTAGAGCAATGTTTTAGAACATCGAAAACGTATAAAAATGCTCCATGTAAAGAATAGCGGGAGGAGGGAGGACTTTTCTTAAAATCTTCGTGTCGCATCCTTGGAAGACACTAAAATACTAAGTTTGGTATTTAACGGTCTTGTCGTTTTTGAGTTATGCTTCCACAGACACACCACTCACCCACATAGACCTTTTTCTAAAAAAAAACGTTGTTTTTAGATTCGAGGATCCTGAAAACAATGAAATCTCGGTATCGAATTTTGGGTGGAATACAATACCCAGTACATACGTGTTAGAAAAAGTAATAAATAAAAATAAACAAGTAAACATAAAATAACGTACAGAATCCTATAATCATTGGCTCTTTCCTCATTATACACAAACAAAATTTGGCTTTTACTGAAACAAAAATTCAATACCATAGCCGGGATTTGAAACACGGATCTCCCGGTCTCTAGCCGGTTGCTCTAACCACTCAACTGTCCTGGTAATATACCGGCATGGCATTAAATTCCTCAACTGACTCACATGTTTCCCATGGTAGCTCAGTTGCTAGAGCAACCGGCTAGAGACAGGCAGATCCGAGGTCCAAATCCAGGCTATGGCACTAAATATTTCAGCCTGAACCGACCTATTCAACTCCTGAACTACACACGCCTTGTGTGAAAAATAATTAAATTAACACTAACTGACCTAATAGTTGGCTAAACTATGAAGCCGGGAATTAAAGTACTTGAGACATTTCAAGTCGCCAATGGAGTATGTGATATTGAATTTTTCAGTCTGACTCTACCTATCCAATTCCTGTACTCCACACAGCTTGTGTGAAAAAAAAAATTAAACCTCTTCTATGTCAGACTGGAGTTCGTGCTTTCAAAAGGTAAGATTCGTTCGCTCGGTTATTCCAAATGAAATCCAAGTTGGCCTTTCTTCTTTTAATTATTTTCTTAACGACGCTGTCGTACTGGATATCAGCGCGGCCGGTGTGCTGGAATTTCGTCCCGCAGTTCTTTAACATGCCAGTAAATCTACTGACATGGGGCTCTCGGTTTTAACCACACTTAAAAATCCATCGGTCTGGGCCGGGTTTGAACCCGGGACCTAGAATTGATCGACTACTTTTTATGAGTCCTGATAAATCAGATCTCTATATGCAATTTACAGATGATAAATATACCCAGGACTAGACGCACTTACAGCTAAAGTTTATTATGGCCACTTGGTACTGAAATAGCTAATTTATACAAATTAACATAATGGAAAATTAATATTATCGTTCCAGATAATAACATTTTAAAAATCTGATTTGCTCCATTCACACGAATTCTTCTACATCTCTGTATCAAATTATTTTTCAAAAACTTATTCTTCTATCTACTTCATGTTAATCGAGAAAACTTAGCAGAAATGGCTTTATTACTTGCTTCCTTGTAAGTAGAAGGGAAATAAAGGCGCACACTAGGCTAAAGCGATAGTGAAATATTTAAAAACTGGTTACCGTGTGGCTGAAATCCGTTAGTTTTTAATGATCAGGAATTTATAAATACTCTCATGAGAAAAGTTTAAGTATTTTAAAACTGAAAACCGATAACAAGAAATATCTCGGAAATGGTCAACACCATGAAAAAATGTACAGTATATAAATTGTGTGTTTTGGCGAGATATTCATTTTTGTCTCCCACGGCTTAGCACTTATTCAAAAGCTGTTTAGAATGAAGACGACTTCAGAGACTATTCCCAGAAAATTCAAGATATACATTTTATGCGTTATACAAATAATTTTAATAACACATTTTAATCGAAATAGAGCCATTTTTGAGAAAAACAAAATGTTCGAAAATGTTTCCATGTAAACGTAGTTTGGGGTGCAGGGATTTTCTTGAAAATCTTCGTGTCGTATCCTTGGGAGATGAACTTAAATACCAAATTTTAAAGTTAATAGACTTTTCATTTCTGAGCCATGCTGTCCCCCCCACACAGAGGTTTTTCTAATTTTTCTCCTTTTTTGATTCAGAGGGTCTCAAAACATATTTTTCCGGTGAAATTACGGTATCGAAGTTTTGGGTGGAATACAATACCATCTCCATCTACTCTGCACATTGTACAAACGTGTAAAAGTAAGACATTAAGAAATAAAAATTTAGAATAACTTTTTTACTTTCTCTACACGTACTATGTACATAGTGTATAGAGAAAGTATTGCACTCCACCCAAAACTTCAATACCGAGATTTCACCGGAAATATATGTTTTAGGGTCCCCTGTATCCAAAAAGAGCATTTTCAGAAAAAGGTCCGTGTGTGTGTCCGTGTGTCTGAGTGTCTGTGAACACGATACCTCAAAAGTCGGTAAAATACCAAACTTGGTATTTAAGTTTAGTATCTTCCAGGGATGCGACATGAACATTTTGAGAAAAATTCCCCTACCCCAAACTACTCTTTACATGGAAATTTTTTCGAAAATGTTTGATTTTCTTAAAAATGGCTCTAACGATTTTGATTAAAATGTCGTATATTAAAGATATTTACCTGACAAATAAAATGTATATCTTGAATTTTCTGGGAATAGCCTCTGAAGACTACTTTATTCTGGATGAATTTTGCGGAATTTTGCATAACTGCTATACCGTAAGAGATGGAGAAAAACTTACCAAACAAAACATGTCGAGCACGTTAAAACACACAATTTAAGTTACATACTTTTCCGTGGAGTTGGTCGTTTTTTAGATATTCCTAGTTATTGGTTTCAGCTTTGAAAAACTTTCACTTTACTCATACAGGAATTTGTCAACTCATGTCCACACAAAGGAACTTCAGTCACCTAACAACCAGCTTTTGACTATCAATTTAACCTATGATACTCCTTATTTCGCTTCTACTTACAAGAAAGCAAGTAATAAGGCAATTTCTGCTAATGTTTCTCGATTAGCATGGAGTAAATAGAAGCATAGGCTTTTAAACAATAATTTCTCTAGATGTAGAGAAAGTCATGTGAATGGAACACACAAGATTTTTTAAAATTATTTTCCTCTAAACTAAAACTAGGAATAAAATACACTAATGTGTGCGCTATACTGTTTGGCCAGTCTTTTGAGATGGCGAAAGGAGGGGAGATACTCTGCTGTCTAAAGACTAACCGAACAATACCACAAACAAAATGTTTCTAAAACAAATATTTTTTTTAAATACCATCTTGTGAAGCATTCAGCACAAGGCAGCAATATCATTTATTTTTCTAACTCAAATTGAAAACTAAGGATGAAACCGAAACGAAATATTAAGGCGAACAATATTTACCTAAGTCAACCTTCAATTTAGATTGTTACCAAATGGACCGAAAACTTACCAAAGAAAATAGCGTTTTTAGTGATTCATCCCTTTAAAAGTCGTTAGTTAGGCGTTTAAATGGATAGAGCGCAAAACTTCTATTGGATATTGATTTTACATTAACATTTTAAAAAGGTTAGTGATACACGATAACTTACTTAATTATTTCGATTTTAAAAAGTAGACTCACGTCTTCCGATCATTTCCTTATTCAGCCCTTTACATTTTTTTTTTTTTTTTTTTTGGTTTAAAAAGAACGGGCACCTCCGCTAGCTTACTGGATTTTTGTAGGGACCATTGACAGTACCATGCCAAAATTTATTACATATAGTGACATGCATAAAAGTAATCAATAATGGAACGCAGCTGTGAGAGTTGGTACTGCCAATGTAGGCCTACCGTCTGTCAGCAGGGCTTCCGCTTGTCCTCGGCGTAATTCTAGCCGGTGGATTGGCAGAGTATTTTGCCTTCCCCAAAACAGTCGAAGAGTAACATTACAAGTTAGTTGTTCATGTTCTCACTAGCTGAGAACTATGCTCCTTTGACTTTTGGGGCAAAAATTAAATATAACCAAAACGTAAAAATAAAGATGAAAGCTAAGCATCTTTCTTGCATTTGTCCTCTAATAAATACACTTAATCGGTGTAGATTTTTGCTACACCATGTATGGGCAAAACCCGAAGCACTTTGCAAAAACCCTGTAAGTGTTAACATCACGTACGAGGTTTGAAACGAACCTGTAGATGGAGAAACATCAGACAATGAGTGCAGCGGCATTGCTGATCTTAAATAATCAGTATGGATTTCTTTTTTAAAATAATACAAATACAGTAAAATAATACAAACAATATTGTATTTTTTAATTACCTACATTAACTTACATTCGAACTCATTTCGTTAAAATTTGGATTACCCCTGATAGAGCTATTTCCAGTTGCGTCAATAGATAAAAAATCTGATGTGTTCCATTCACATGACTTTCTCTACAACTCTGCAATAAATTATTGTTAAAAAGGTTATGCTTCTATTTACTTCCTGCTAATCGAGAAAAAATTAGCAGAAATGGTCTTATTACTTGCTTCCTTGTAAGTAGAAGCGAAATAAAGGAGTACCGTAGGCTAAAGTAACGGTCAAAAGCTGGTTGCTATGCGACTGAAGTTCCTTTGTTTGTATGGACACGAGTTCACGAAGTACTGTATGAGAAAAGTATGTTTTTTATAGCTGAAACCAAAAACAAGGAATATCTCAAAAACATCAACTCCACGAAAAAAATGTATATAACATAAATTGTGTATTTTAAAGTGCTCTACATTTGTTGTGTGGTAAGTTTTTGTCCATCTCTCACGGTTTAGCAGTTATGCAAAATTCCGTAAAATTGACCCAGAGTAAAGTAGTCTTCAGAGGCTATTCCCAGAAAATTCAAAATATACATTGTATTTGTCAGGTAAATATCTTTAATATACGACATTTTAATCAAAATCGTTAGAGCCATTTTTTAGAAAATCAAAATTTTCGAAAAAAGTTCCATGTAAAGGGTAGTTTGGGATGGTGGGATTGTTCTCAAAATCTCCGTGTCGCATCCTGGAAGATACTAAACTTAAATAACAAGTTTGGTATTTTACCAACTTTTCGTTTTTGAGTTATCGTGTTCACAGACACACGGACCTTTTTCTGAAAATACCTTTTTTGGATACAGGGGAACCCAAGACATGTATTTCCGATGAAATCTCGGTATCGAATTTTTTGGTGGAGTGCAATACCTTCTCTATGCACTATGTACATAGTGCGTATAGAGAAAGTAAAAATTAAACTGGGTTTTATTTATGGAGTTTTTTAAAGTGCTGTAGTTACCAGGGTGCCATTCTATATTTGACATAAAAGACCGCTTTTTTTTGCTCAGAGATCTGGATTCCTTTTTAGACTTGAGGTTCTTTTACGTGCCGTTAATATGCGACTCGAGCCCGCCGGCTTTACTTCCCTTCTTGAAGTCAGGTTAAGAATTTTTACGTCCGGAAAAACATTCTATTGCCCTCCGCCGGGTTTGAAATCGCGACCTTGGGGACCAGAACCTAACATATTACCCCCCAGATCACGGAGGACGACACGTCATCAGATGTTTGTCAGTTACACGAAATCTGTATTTTAACTTAGCATCATTAATTTGTGAAAACAGTTGCTCATACAAATATGTAAAAATAAATATAGGCTTAATGTTAGCTGCAAATAATCTTAATTGCGTGCGATAGATCAAAATCCTGTAAATATTTTAAACAAAACTATTATTTTTCACGGATATACGTTGTAGCTGCAAATCCAGCTTTACCCTTGTAGGTTCAACATACTACTGTGTCAAGAAAGTTCCAGGAATTGGTCAATAAAACACAAAAAATGAATTATTCATCTCATTTTATTTATCGCCTTCAGAGTAGGCCCCTTCTGAAATTATACATTTAAGCCAACGAATAATCCAATCATCAAAACATTTTTGGTAGGCACTTTTAGGAATCGATATCAATTGTCGCCGCGAATTTTCCTTTATGTCTTCTATCGACTGAAAACGGATGCCTCGAAGAGGTAACTTGAGTTTTGAAAAGAGAAAGAAAAGAGCAGGAGCCAGATCAGATGAATACGGTGATTGTTCGATGAAGTTTGTTGAATTTTTGGCCAGAAATTCGTTCACAATAATAGCCTTGTGAGCTGGTGCGTTATCTTGGTGCAGAATCCATGAGTTGTCGTTCCACAAATCTGGCCTTTTTCGCCGTATTTGTTCTCTCAAACGTCGCATAACGCTCAGATAATAGTCTTTATTTACCATCTGACCCTCTGGCAAGAACTCTGAATGCACGACACCACGATAATCGAAAAAAACTGTCAACATTACCTTCAGTTTTGATCGAGTTTGACGTGCCCTTTTAGGTTTCGGTTCAGTTGGAAGGCACCATTCGGAAGCTTGTTGACTGGTTTGAGTGTCAAACTCGTAAACCCATATCTCATCACCAGTTATTATGCGTTTCATGAATGTGGGGTCGGAACTGGCTCGTTCTAGGATGTCTTCAGCAATCCTTACGCGATTGAGTTTTTGTAGAAAATCCAAGTCTTTCGGAATTAACCGAGCTGCAACGCGTGTCATGCCCAAACAATCGTTTAAAATGCTACGAATTCATTCGTGAGACACAGAAAGCTCAGCAGCAATCTCTCAGACCTAAATGACGATTTTCGGACACCATTTTCTTCACTTTAGCGATGTTCAGTTCAGTTGAAACCGTGTATGACCGACCAGAACGAGGACAATCTTCCACCACATCTCGGCCACTTTTGAATGCACTGTACCACTCATATGCACGTGTTTTTTAATAAAGTCGATTCACCGTAAGCCCTCTGTAACATTTTCAGCGATTCGGCACATGAAGTACCATTTGCAATGCAACATTTGAGACAGATCCTTTGATCAATATTTGTATCCATCGTAAAATCGCAAATCACCTTTGAGATGAACTAACAAAATGGCGTACTGTAAACAAACTAGAGGACAGATGACGATCAAACTCCGCGTGGGTATAGAGGAAAGTTATACCAACTTAGCGACAACAATAATTTCTAATCCCCTTTTAACAGGATTTTTAAATTATCAATTCTTAACAGAATGTACATAGGATTTACAAAAAGTCAAAATAATTTCCCAGCAAATCGTTTATTCAAATTTCTGCCAAGAAAAATATATTTATCAAATTCCTTCGTCTTGTTAGTATTTTGGAGGGATTGCACAGGTAATAACTGCCCCTCTTGTAACTGCCTTTTCCATTGTTCCAACTACATGGTTTATGTTGGGGAAGGGGGGACAGGATCGGGTATCTAACAATAAATTATAATTGATCATAACATATGTTTTAAGAAATGCACTTTATTGTAAGTTATTGTATCATGAATTGTGAACATTTTAAAACATGTGCTTTGTTGCCATCTTTTATCACATACGTAATATAAATTAAAAATTTTCTGCTTGCAAAATACGGTTTTGCCCCTAGGGTAGGGGCAGAACCGTTAAAACGGTGGGGCACAACCGGGTTCTACAGTTTTTCTGTGCTTAACAGTCATTACATTTAAAATATTTCAATGCCTTTTGGGGCCAACCTGTGCAAAGTTCATGGCCCATCTGTTACACTTCACACACTGAATCCAGTCGTCATTTCGTTTTGTCTCACTATATTTCCCCTTGCAATTCTGACTATCGCTAGAATTTTCGTCGCTATATTTGGCTTTCTTTGCTCTTGTTGTTTCACCAAATTTAGACTGAAGTGACTTTCTGCAAATTGCTGGTGACTTAGGTTGTGTATTTGCCTTTTTTTGAAGCTCAACCTTATATGGTGACTCTGTAAGGACAGCTGTTTTCCCGCGGCGTCTGCCTGACGATAAGGGAACTGGCAGCACATCTTTTGGTGAAACTGCAAATGTTTGTGGTTCAACCGATATTGCTATTTTCTCTGCAATTTTGGTTGGAAGAAGAGAGACTGACTCACAAGGCTGCGTATGTAGTAGACCCCTCAGATGTTGATGCTGATGGCTGAGGAGTGTGTTGTTCTGTGGTTTCAGCTGGCATGAAGTCAACATCACTAAACTTGTTAGGACACAGGATTGGTGGGACCCGGTTATGCCCCCCGCTTCTGTCCCCACACGCCATTTTGTCCTTCTTACCTCAATAACGACTTCATTCCCGGATTGTAACGACATTGAAAACAATACTTAAATCTTTGCAATTTAATGTAGTAAAAGTAAAATATGTTGCTCTAGCTGCTTACCTCTTAAACTCCGACTTCAAATTTCAGTTAAATTACTTCAAAACGCGGAAATTTCTAATCATAAAGATTACAAAAACAATAATGCGACTATATTCTTCGAGCTCCTGCTTCTGACTGCTGCCGATATGAGAACGCAGTTCAGTCAAGAAGTGGTAGATGGTAGCACTTTCCAATTTAAAAAACCCATCTACCCGGTTGTGCCTCACTACCCGGTATTGCCCCCCCCCCTTCCCTTTATTATATTATTTTGAATTTGTCCTTTTTGCATAATCTCATTTACGTTTTTGATTATTTATTTATTTACTCCCTTTCAACAGGACACAAGTACGAATTACAGATGCAGTTATCAAAAAGGAAGGCCAAAACTTTATATCTACAACTAGATCTCTATTGTGGCCCGCCACTGTTGTCTAATAGGCAACGTCATAGATGGGCACACTCGTAATTGTCACGTACACCGAACTTCCACATCTGTCGTATGCGCGAAGCTCTAGAACCACTTATGGTTTGTGAACTAGTAAATGCCCATGCCTGTGCTAGACTATCGTTTTCTTTTTGCAACTCGACGACAGCATTAACTTAAGCCTTTATCTCTATGTCAGTGGAAACTCTCATAAAAATGTCCTAAACTGTCGTTCAGTTTAACAGCACTTAAAAATAATTCTTCTAGAGCAGGTATTTTTCATAATGGGGGCCACATTATTGACAAAGAATGAATCACAAGCGAAGCCGCGTTAATTTAACAGTTTAAACACACAGACCCGAGCGCCAAATAAATTAGTTTTTCTAGCATAGTAAGGTAGGTATGTGAATTTCTTTTGTAAACCTTCCCTCTTAATGTCTCCTCGTTTTCCTGATTTAAAAACCTGACTTTTTTACTTTCTCTAGCACGCATGTACAAGTTACTTACTAGATAGAGAAGGTATTGTATTCCAGCCAAAAATCGATACCAAGATTTCAACGGAAATACATATTTTGAGAACTCCTTGCATTCTAAAAGAATTTTTAGAAAAATATCCTTGTGTATAGCAGAGCTCAAAAACGAAACCAAGCTTGGTATTTAAGTTCAGTGTCTTCCAAGGAAGTGACACGTACATTTTCAAGAAAATCCCGCCACCTGCAATTACCATTTACATAGAACATTTTTAAAAAATAATGATTTTCTAAAAAAATAGCTAGCGATTTTGATTAAAATATGTTTAAGATACTGTCATGACAAACAAAATGTATAGCTTGAATTTTCTGGGAATAGCCTCTGAAGAAGAGCTCTCCATTTTGATTTTTTGTGTAACTGGTAAACCGCAAGAGATAGACAAAAACCTACTTCACAAAAAATAAAAACCTTGTTAAAACACACAGTTTATGCTGCATGCATTTGTTTTTCTCTCTTAAATATAGAGTTAAACGTTTTCAACATATTCCTTGTTTATTGGTTTCAACTTTAAGCTACCTAAACTTATCTTAAACGGGATGTCATATTGTTTCATATCTCCCTTGTTTTACTTCTGCCACACAAAGAGAACCGAATTACTATTGTTTAGCATAGCGATAGATTTTTTAAAATATTTGACTATCGCGTTAACCTAATGTATTCCCTTATCTCGATTAGCATGATGTATCTAAAAGAATAATATTTTGTAAGAGTACTTTATTTGGAAAACATGTAGAGAAAGCCATGTGAATGGAACACATAAGACTACTATCCCTGGAGGCATTAAAAGACCAAGTGGCTTTGCGAATCCACATTATTTAGAGGAACTTAAAAAGAGAATCCGTCAAGATATTGCTGTCATTTCTCAGAGGGAAATGCAAAGTGAGCTGGGCAATTTCTCGTCCTGAAATGATTGAACGACGATGGGAGACAAAATGCAAATGGCGTGTTATTTATGGACGCTCTTTAACTACTCTGGTTCTCAGCGTCCCATTCTAAATTGGGCGTGAAAGACCGCTTAATTTTGCTCAGAGGCCTCTCTATCAGGCTTGAAGTTCTTTTACGTACCATAAATCTACGACACGGGACCAACGTTTTTACTTCCCTTCCGAAGGAAGCCATATTAAGGATTTTTACACCCTAAAAAATCCATCGTCCTCCGTTTGAACCCCCGACCTTGGGTATATGAAGTCAGCATGGTAAGCATTACACCACGGAGTGCGACACGATGGGAGACAGAACATCTCTTTGCTTGATATATCCACTTGCGTAATTATCTTTCTTTTAAATGAACTGAGTTTTATTTATGGACGCTCTTTAACTGGTGTGGTTCTTAGCGTCCCATTCTACAAGGAGATTCAAAAATACGTTTACAACGTTTGGGGATGGATTCCTGACATCGAAATAAGATGATAGATTCATATAAACAAATGCTCCAAAATGCTTCGCTTTCGCGTTATCAATTTATTAATGAAAGTCACCTACAATAGTTTTCCGAGTACAACCAAATAACTTCATTTAGGCACTCATTCACAGAAGGCGTTTTACCCTGCAGAGTTGGTCTTGTGTTGCCATGACTGCTTGTTAACACTTGTCATTTATCAGATGTGTAATACATTCCACCAGCACGCCTTACAAGTCCTGTATATAGGGACTTTTAAAAAAGGTGCCTCTGCAAATAAGAAGTTTGTGGTTTATGCATGATGCTCTAGCACATTTTAGTCCCATTGTTCGAGATGCACTGACTGGTATCTAGCATATTAGTTACTATTACAAAAAATCTTATGTGTTCCATTCACATGACTCTCTCTCTACATCTCTGCAACAAATTACTGATAAAAAGCTTATTCTTCTATTTACTTAATGATAATCGAGAAAAAAAATAGCAGAAATAGTCTTATTACTTGCTTCCTTGTAAGTAAAAGTGAAATAAGGAAGTGCCATAGGCTAAACTGACAGTCAAAGGCTGGTTGCTATGAGACTGAAGTTCTTTTGTTTGTATGGACAAAAGTTCACACATTCCTGTATGAGAAAAGTATGTTTTTAAAGCTGAAGCTAAAAGCAAGGAATATCTTAAAAACAACCATCTCCACGAAAAAAAATGTATATAACAAACTATGTGTTTTAATGTGCTCTACATTTTCTGTGTGGTAAGTTTTCGTCCATCTCTTACGGTTTAGCAATTACGCAAAACTCTGTCAAATTCATTCAAAATAAAGTAGTCTTCAGAGACTATTCCCAGAAAATTCAAGATATACATTTTATTTGTCAAGTAAGTATCTTAAATATACGATATTTTAATCAAAATCGTTAGAGCCATTTTTAAGGAAAACAAAATTTTCGAAATTTTTTCCATGTAAAGGGTAGTTAGGGATGGGGGGATTTTCTAGAAAATCTTCGTGTCGCATCCTTGGAAGACACCGAACTTAAATACCAAGTTTGGTTTTTAACGGTGTTTTCATTTGTGAGCTATGCAGCTCACAGACACAGACACACACACACACACACACAGACGGACAGACACACACACGGACATTTTTCTAAAAATGCTTTTTTGTATTCAGGGGGTCTCAAAACATGTATTTCTGGTGAAATATAGGTATCGAATTTTTTGGTGCATTACAATACCTTCTCTTTACACTATGTATGTAGTACGTATAGTGAAAGTAAAAAGAGAGAGAGGAACAGTCACAAAGGGATAAAGAGAAATGGACCAGTTTCTTTGAGAGGACGGAACGGCTAAAAGGACTACTCCTTGATGCTGATAATACTGTCGCGGCCTGGCTGTTACCTTATTCTATAAAAATCTGATGTGCTCCATTCACATGACTTTATCTTAATCTCTGCAACAAATTATTGTTAAAAAGCTCATGCTTCTATTTACTTCATACAAATCGAGAAAAAATCAGCAGAAATACCTATTACTTGCTTCCTTGTAAGTAGAAGTGAAATAAGCGAGCACTATTGGTTAAAGTGATAGTCAAACATTGGTTGATATGTGACTGAAGTCCCTTTGTTTTATGGACAGGAATAGTTAAATTCCTGTATGAGAAAAGTACAAGTTTTTAAAGCTGAAACCAAAAACAAGCAATATCGTAAAAACGATCAACTCCACGAAAAAACTGTGATGAGATAAATTGAGTGTTTTAATGTACTCTACATTTTTGTGTTGTAAGTTTTTGTACAGCTCTTACGGTTTAGCAGTTATGTAAAATTCCATAACATTGATGCAGAATAAAGTAGTCTTCAAGGCTATTTCCAGAAAATTCAAGGTATACATTTTATTTCTCAGGTAAATATCTTTAATATACGAAATTTTAATCAAATTGTTAGAGTCATTTTTGAGAAAATCAAAATTTTCGAAAAAAGTTCCGGATTTTTCTCAAAATCTTCGTGTCGCATCCCTGGAAGACACCAAACTTAAATACCGACTTTTCGTTTTTGAGCTATTGTGTCCACAGACGCACACTCACACTGAAAATGCTTTTTTACTTTCTCTATACGTACTATGTACATAGTGTATAGAGAAGGTATTGTAATGCACTCAAAAACTCGATACCCAGATTTCACCGGAAATACTTGTTTTGAGACCTACTGAATCCAAAAAAAGCATTTTTAGAAAAATGTCCGTGTGTGTGTCTGTCTGTACGTCTGCCTGTGTGTAAGTCTGAGTGTGTGTGTCTGTGTGTGTGTGTTTGTGAGCTGCATAGCTCAAAAATGAAAACACCGTTAAAAACCAAACTTGGTATTTAAGTTTGGTATCCTCCAAGGATGCGACACGAAGATTTTCAAGAAAATCCCCCCATCCCAAACTACCGTTTACATGGAAAAAATTTCGAAAATTTTGTTTTCCTTAAAAATGGCTCTAACGATTTTGATTAAAATGTCGTATATTTAAGATACTTACTTGACAAATAAAATGTATATCTTGAATTTTCTGGGAATAGCCTCTGAAGACTACTTTATTCTGGATGAATTTTACGGAATTTTGCATAACTGCTAAACCGTAAAAGATGGACGGAAACTTAAAACACAAAAAATATAGAGCACGTTAAAAAACATAATTTATGTTATATAATTTTTTTTTCTTGGAGTTGATCGTTTTTGGGATATTCCTTGTTTTTGGTTTCAGCTTTGAAAAACATACTTTTCTCATACAGGAATTCATCAACCCCTGTCCATAAAAACAACGGAACTTCAGTCACATAGCAACCAGCTTTTGACTATCACTTTAACCTATTGTATGCCCTTATTTCGCTTCTACTTACAAGGAAGCAAGTAATAAGAATATTTCTGATAATGTTTCTCGATTAGGATGAAATAAACAAAAGAATAAGCTTATTAACAATAATTTGTTACAGAGATATAGAGAAAGGATGTGAATGGAACACATCAGAATTTTTTTTATTTAGGGAACCCTGAATCATATATTTCCAGTGAAATCTCAGTATCGAATTTTTGGGTGGAGTGCAATAGCTTATCTATACACTATGCACATAATACGTAGAGAGAAAGTAGAAATGTTATTGATGGAACAATACATCAGGTAGTGATGGAGATTATTTAGGAGGAAACAGAACCAATGGATGATGATGATTTAGAAGTTTAATTTGTTGAAAACTAAATTGGAACTAAGGTTGCTGCACTCTAAATTATACACATTATACATTTTATTTTACCTATACATGTCAAAAAAGGCATTATTTGAAAAAATAAATAAATAAAAAACAGAGTCAATATTAACGCATACTCATATATTCCCATGTTATGTATCTATTTATGGGAATCTGGTAACTAAAGAAAGATACAATAAAACTGCTAATGATTTGAACACTAAACTTTAGAACTGCAAAACAGCGTACTATAATATAAAATCATCTACTTATCAGACAGTCCTTGAAAATCAATTCATTGAAGTAGGAGGAACCCTTGGACCAACAGCATTTGCACTTCTAACATTACCTGTGCGACAGATGACTAGAACAGAAAATTTTCCAGAAAATATATTAGCACAGTTTAATATGTAGTGGCAAAGACTTCCTGGTGACATAATACTGGTGTGTAATATACATTTCACAATTATTCCTTATATATTATACAAACTATCTCCAAGGCCTCATTACACTCATAATTATATTAAAATAAAATGGATAAGATAAGGAAACAAAAAGGAAAGTTCTGATGTGACTTTTACTAAGCATAATTACTTTCTAAACTCATAAGAAGCAAAACGTTATTAGTACAAAACATCCGCTACTGGCATCTCCGCGTAAGAAGCCCATTATAAATGTAATAGAAATACGCTCTATTTTTGAGAGAACATTTTAAAATAATTGGCATTAGAACAAACCAATAAAAATAAATGAAAATTAAACCTTAAGCTAAATTTAGTGACAAAAAGATAGCTCTAGAATATAACATTAGAATAAGTAGCAACATGCAATTACTGCTCCTTTACAGAAGGTCCACGAATTTGCGCACTAACTCTCCAGGATCCTATTCCACGAACAAATAATTGGATACAAAACATTTGTAGTATGTTCTAAGTTAACCAATTAAAAGACGCGAAATTAACATCTCACTTGTTTGCTTGGTGTTGTTGGTTACAGCGTGCTGATTCAGTTAAACAGTGATGCGGCGTCGCGCCTTGTCATTGGCTAAAATTTGAAACACATATAACGTTTATATAGTTTCTGTCTCCAATTTGTCCTTAAAATTGAATGGCGGAGAGCTGGTGCGCAAAATATGAGCATTCTATGTAACTTAATTATTTTCTTTCGTTTCGTAATCGGCTTACCTTCCCTGTATTGGTAGGTCTGACACTCCCCTAGGACTTACTCGTATAAGCCAATGCCTAGGGATCAGAAGCCAGCACGAAACCACGAATGGAGAACCTGTTACGAGGGGTAGCCAGTAGCCAGGCATGAACATGAAGAAATTGATTATATGAAATGTAAGCGAAAGTGATGATAGGAAAGATGATGATGGGAGTAATTGTTGGAATGAGTGGCGGGGAATCCGGAGGACCTGGAGAAAACCTGCCCAGACGCCGCTTCTTCCACCACAAATCCCACATGCGGGCGTTTGGGATCCAACCCGGGCCGCCTAGATGGGAGGCGAGCGGTCTAACCACTCAACCACGTTCATTACTTTCTTAACAGTATTATTTCATACATTATATTTGTGAACTCAATAAAATAGGCAAATAAAAATTGAATAAACGAATGAGATATTGAAATCACATTTTTGTACCCAAGTGTTTTACAGTATAGCATCCATAATTACAGAAACACTGAAAACGCTTTCAGACTTTTATACTCTGCTCTTCATGAAATATGAAACACACTTGAGATAAACAAAAGCGGGAGGATTTTATGTTATTCCTTTTAATGTACGGTAATGGATATGTTTAATGCCTCATTGCAATATGTTATATTTCACTAATATTTGGAAGTAGTAACCAATCCGTTTACTGATTGACTGTTAAAAAAAAAAAAAAAAAAAAAAAAAAAAAAAAAAAAAAAAAAAAAATGCCAGTTAGGAATATGGCGGAAAGCTTCTGAATGATGTGTATTCGGCAGTGGCTAAAATGAGCGCTCAGGATTAATAAAAGCGCCCTAAAGATTAAAAGAGAGGGGGGAAAACGTCATTTTCATTGAATTTCACAAACTTATGGAGCATGGTCTGGGCATTGAAGTGAGCGTTTTGGTGAAATTAATGCAGAGCATACCGGTATTTCAGAAGACAGACATGCAATTTATAAGTATGACTAAAGTTCACAAAATTAAATTATTCCAATAAATTTAAAATGTCTTTAAATAAAAAATATGAAAAGGAGTTAAAAATACTGGAGTGTTAAAAAGCCGCACAAAAAGCCTAAAATAGTTATAGGAAAAATAGACGATATTGTCAAGTGGGTGACTGGCAATAAAGGTATATTTTTTGTTTTAAACAATGGATTACCTACAATAAGGTATTGGTTATTAAGAAGGCGATTCATTAGATCCAAGTAAAAGCGATAGTGTTTCCAATATTGCATTGTCAGGTTGACATCATGGGCAGAATGCGCAATTCGTGACAGTTTCCTTGACCATTTGTTTTGATGGTCTTCGGAGGCTTCGGAAGGCGTCGCCTTCTTTCGTCTTGAAACGAAATTTTTCCGCATTCCTAGCTCATCTACTTCATTCCCCATCGCAATGCGGATTAATGCGTTATCGATTAATGCTGCAAGCAACATGGGCACCGCCGGCGATGACACTATTGATATACAGAATGAAGATGGAACACCGTGGAATGCAATGGCATGGGAAACCGGAGAAAACTCGCCCCTTTGTCCACCACGAACCCCATAAGGGCCGCCTTGGTGCGAGGCGAGTGGTCTAACCACTCGGCCACGGGCATGGTCGCGCCAGCATACAACCACTAGTGTCGGTGATGTACCACGCACCCATTGAAGTATCTTTCAATGACACCAGTTGACAACCCAAGACTGGATATGTTGTCGAGACTGGTTAGCCGTTAATAGATAGCTCAATTACAGATAGAAGACTTAACCATCATGCACACGGCGGCATCTTTTCCAGAATCTGAGGCACCTCTCCAGGTGCTAGAAGAGCGATTGTGCATTTCCGATCGCCTCGAAACTCTGCACAGCACTTCGTAAAGACTGTACGTCCAGTGCTGCCAATTCGTGCTTAAAGAGATAAGCTAAATCAACGTCCAAAGTAGGTAATCTAAACATTTCTAAATAGGAATTGAAAAAAAAAAATTACGTAACTGTGATTATTAGTTAAAAAGACTTTGTAATAACGATTGCCTCTGCAGCATATTGAGCAGCGTTCTGGCTTCTCATCCAGAGGTCCCGCCTTCGATTCCCGACTGGGGCGAGGAATTTTTTTTTTATACCAGAATCATTCCCTAACCCCCACAGAGTCTGGATGTGAGGGTAATGTGCGTGTGATTGAAGAAAAGAAAACGATTAAAAAAAAACAGTCAGCGAGTTTTTTCTAATCAAAGCCCCCGATGTGACCATGTATGTTAAAGGGGTCTATATAAATGAAACAATTAAAAACAAATCGTTAAAAGATTACTTTACTTTGAACAGCACGCTAATTGGCATTTCTCTTTCAAAAACCCTTGGAAATAGTTTTCGGAAACTCCATACTTTTCGATAGTATTATGTTTACACAGCATTTTCTATTTCCGTGTACTACACGTAGGTGTGAATGCTTCGTACATACGATTCAGCAAAACAGGGAAATAAGCTTTCCTTCTGCCGACTCATTTAACTGCCCTATTAAAGTAGCAAATCAGGAAAGACTAAAATTCCCGTCATGCAGAAGTAATACTTGTTGCCTGCAATATGGAGTTTATAGAAGCTAGATTTAGCGAGAAAAAGTCAAATTGACAAGACTGTGTCTGAGACATAGGTACTTGCTGCAGAGGACTTGCATTCGACCGATGGTTTCATTTACCTAAACATCTTTGCACAAGAACTGAATTACGTCACGTACTTGTTTGAAGTATCAATTACACCGCTACTGCTTCAACTAGCGCCTGTTCTTACGGGGTATCTGATTCAAACTGACCGCATTCTATTGCTACAACAAAAACCATACCGCCTATTCCCCCAACTTTTGGCAGCCATGTTAACTACTTTTTGGGGGTAGTTTAACGTCCTTTAACCTGGTTTGGTCATATCGGACGATGAATGAAATTGGTGAAATGATGCTCAAATGATCTCGGGGTCCATGGAGCTTAAAGTTACTCGACATTCGTCTTCTCAGGATAAGGGAAAACCCCGAAAAAAACCTTATCCGGGTAACTCACCCTTAGCGAGATTCGAACTCACGACCTTTTGAATGTGAGGCAGACACACTACCCAGGCGGGCATTAACTATTTCTAGAGTATTTCTAGAGCTGCCATCTAAGTTTGATTTGAACAATCCTTATTCACTTATGCGAGTTTAAACCCTTGATTCATTTGGTTACATATTTATTGTAACTTCTATTCAGAACTATTTAAAGCAGTAGGATAAGATTGACAATTATTGGTGGACGAATAGTGTTACGTACCTATTTAAATTTGTTCTTGATTCGGGCACACAACCTAGAGTATTTGCTAAAAGTAATTACTGTTCAACTGTGCAATTTGAAAACTTTCATTTTTCAATGTACATGCTAGGTAGAAAAGGTGCTGTATATATTCCAACCTAAACTCGATACCTAGATTTGAACGGAATAATGTCTTAGTATCCTCTGAATAAATAAATAAATAAATCATTTTAGGAAAATGTCCTCGCGCGTGTGTGTGGACAGCATAGGTCAAAAAAGCCATACTGGAGTTTAAGATCAATATTTTCTAAGGATACTATCCGCTCACTTTCAGGAAAATCCACCCACCCTCCACTATCGTTTACATGGAACATTTTTCGAAAATTTTGATTTCCCCCCAAAAAAGCTCTAACGATTTTGATTAAAATGCCATATACTTGAATTATTTTTATGATAAACAAATGAACAAAATGTACATCTTGAAATTTCTGAAACTAACCTCTGAAGACATTATTCTGGATGACGTTTGTATAACTGGTGAATGTAAACGCTAGACAAAAACTTTTGCACGTAAAAATAAACAAATAAAATGGAGATCTCGCTAAAATACACAATTTCATATACATTTTTATAGAATTAATCGTTTCCGACATATTCTTTGTTATTGGTTTCAATTTCAAACTAGATACTTCTCCCGAACAGAAAGTCGTATTTCGTTTCATGTATCTTTTGTTTTACTCCTGACCATACAAAGAGAGCCTAATTTCAAATAGCGCCCAGCTTTTAAAACATTTGACTATCGCTTTAGCCTAGTAACTACCTCCTACTACAACTTAAACACTAGGCTAAAACGATAGTTTACTACAAGGAAACAAGAATTAAGGTCAATTCTGCTAATGTTTATCTTGTTTAGCATGGTGAGATAAAAAAAAAAATCAATCTTTTGTAAGAATAATTTTCTTGCAGAACAGGGAGAGAAAGTTAAATGAATGGAACACATCAGGGTTTTCTAACCTTACATAAGCATTTTTGAGATAGCTAGGTGCAATACATTTTGAAGGAGACATATAAATTGCAGAAGTAACCAACAGAACAGGCGAAGGGAAAATCTGGGCCCACAGATGTAGACCAATATTGTCCAATGACAGCAATTTTCTTTTACTCAAATTGTTTTCTCCTATTTTTTTTTTTTTTTTTAATTTCTGTATTTATTTTATCTGCTATATACATCATGGAAATAAGTATTCATACAGTACTGTAATTGAAATTGACCACTGATATTTCCATATTAAATTAAATGACAGCACAACGATTCTGAGTAGGAAGCTACCCCATTAAATAAACAGTGTCATGATCACAAAGATTTCAGTATTAAACAAATGTTATTCAAGGAAATAAATGATACCCCAATGCTGGCTGTATTTGGCAGTGAAAAGTATTCATACACCATTAGAAATGTAAACACAGAAACCACCAACGAACCGCTTGCAGCAAGCAAGGCCTTCAGTGGCAAGCTACACCTTCTGCTTGTTGGTTCTGTTATGTAGTGAATGCCGTGCGACAGAAATATGGGCCGCAAAGGTAAAGAAACAACTGTAGAGGAAAGACAGATAGTTATCTCTCAATATCAAAAGGAAAAATCGTTTTCCAACATTGCTGATGTTATTGGAAGAAGCCGGGCAACTGTGCAGTCCATAATAACACGATATAGAGAGAGAAATTCTATCATTAACAACGAAAGAAGAGGACAATCACAGAAGCTAACGCAAAGGGAAAAGAATATGTTAATAAGAATGATAAAAAAAGATCCTAAATTGACAGCCTCCGCATTGTCTGCCTATGTTAACAGCAATTTGGAAAGGAAATTACACCACCAAGGGCTGTTCGCTATGTTCCAAGTAGTGCAGGCTATGGAGCTAGGGTACCTAGAAAGAAGCCATACATCAGCAAGAAGAACAAGAAAGTCAGACTGGAATATGTTCGAGAGCATCTAAGCAAGAACACGAGTTTCTGGGACAGTTAACTGTTCACAGATGAAAGTAAATTTAATGTATTTGTAAATTATGGTAGAATTTTGGCGTGGAGAAGACCAAATGCTGAGCGTGTATCCAAGTACCTTCAAGCCACAGTGAAGTATGGTGGAGGAGGAATTATGGTATGGGGATGTATGGCTACATCTGGTGTTGGGGAACTTGTTTTTGTTGAAGGTAACATGGATAAATTTCAATATTTAAATATCCTAAAGAATAATCTGCAAAAGAGTGTTGATATTTTGAGTTTAGGCAAAGATTACTACTTTCAACAAGACAATTAAGCATACGGCGGAAATTGTTCGTTTGTGGTTGGTTGTTGTACCATACTCCCCACGTTCTCAAGTTTCCAGCAGACCTTAATCCAATTGAACATCTTTGGGATACCCTTAAAAGAATGGTCCGAAAGCATGACATAAGAAGTAAGGCAGCTCTGAAACAATGTCTTCAGCAAGAATGGCAAAATATTACCTCAGAGACTACAAAGAAACCTGGTTCATTCCATGCCTAAGAGGTTAACAGAAGTAATACGCAGAAGAGGAATACCTACAAAGTATTAATTTTGTTTTTGTATTGTATTTAAACGGTCATTTTCTTTGAGTGTATGAATACGTTTTTCCTTGTTGTGAGACGCCAGCTGGTACAAATGTTTTATTTACTTTTTGAAGAGGAGTAATTTAGGTCATGCGTTTATATGTATAGATCCAGGAGGAAATATATACTATTAGTTTACCATATAACCTCTCTGGATGTTAACTTTATTTATAATAAATTAAGTTTTTCTATATAAACACTGGTGTATGAATACTTATTCCCATGACTGTATACATTTTTGTTTAACTGACCTTTTTCTTCTACATTTGCGTATTGAACTTGTTGAATATTGGCAAACTGTCTAAAATTTACAAGCACACTGATTCTAATGGTCATTCAGTTTTTGAAATCTAAACCTGTTAATATTGTTGTATGTCGAAGTTGCAATGCATTATTATTACTTATTATTATTATTATTATTATTATTATTATTATTAAAATGTATTTATTCATACAGGCAATCGCTATGTCGGGAATGCAATACCTTATGAGTGGTAATTTTAATTCGGGCTCACTATTCTCGAGCCTTAAAATAAGCAGATGAGTGTTTATAATTTATAAATATAAAACTGAAGAAAATAAAATAGATTTTCCCGGTGCTTTTAACACAACCCTAAGTTTATATTGGTAGATTCGCAAAAATAAAGACATGCTTATTTCATATCAAAAAAGGCACACATTATTGTGCTAAAACCCAATGGTTCCCAAACCTTCGCAGCTGGTGATTCTTTGCAGACTTCAATTCCATGTCCGCTTCAATAATGTTGTCATGTTTGTTCAGAAGTATTTGTAGCTGCGAATTGTGTGGAGTAACGAGACAACACCTTAGAAACTGTTGTCATTAAACCAAATTGCTGGACTGAAATGAATGAATTAAATGTGGGTTATTTAATTTATCTTTCCCACTCTTAGCATTTTTTTTATTTTCTCTACTCGTACTATGTACATAGTGTATAGAGAAGGTATTGCACTCCACCCAAAAATTCAATATCGAGATTTCACCGGAAATATATGTTTTAGGGTTCCCTTAATCCAAAAAAAGCATTTTCAGAAAAAGGTCCGTGTGTGTCCGTGTGTCTTTGTGTCAGTGTGTCCGTGTATCTGTGAACACAATGACTCAAAAACGAAATGTCAGTAAAATACCAAACTTGGTATTTAAGTTCAGTATCTTCCAGGGATGCAACACGAAGATTTTGAAAAAAAAAAAATTCCCCCACACCAAGCTACCCTTTACATGGAATTTTTTTCGAAAATGTTGTTTTTGTCAAAAATGGCTCTTAACGATTTTGATTAAAATGTCGTATATTAAAGATATTTAAGTGATAAATAAAATGTATATCTTGAATTTTCTGGAAATAGCCTCTGAAGACTATTTTATTCTGGATGAATTTTACGGAATTTTGCATAACTGCTAAACCTTAATAGATGGGCAAAATTTACTACACAAAAATGTAGAGCACGTTAAAACACACAATTTATGTTATATATATTTTTTCGTGGAGCTGATCGTTTTTGAGAAAATCCTTGTTTTTGGTTTCACCTTTAAAAACTCGTACTTATTTCATACAGGAGTTTTTCAACTCCTGTCCAAATAAACAAAGGAACTTCAGTCACATAGCAACCAGTTTTGGACTATCACTTTGACCTATGGTACTCCCTTATTTCGCTTCTATTTACACGGAAGCAAGCAGTAATTCAGCTATTTTTTTCTCAATTAGCATGAAGTAAATAGAAGCATAAGTTTAATAATAATTTCTTGCAGAGATGTAGAGAAAGTCATGTGACTGGACCACATCAGATTTGTTATTAGTCACATTTCCATGAACGCCAAGACAATCAACATTAACACATTTCTTCAGTGAACTTCCCATAGAAATAAAGAAAAACCCACGAACACTGCCTTAACACCAAGTTGAATATCTGAGTTCATATTTCTATGTATTTCATGTATGAACTCAAATATAATTAGAATTAAAAAAAAATCTGTTGTCTTCCATTCACACGACTTTGTCTCTGTTATACCTACAAAGTATTCTTACAAAAGATTGTTCTTTTATCTACATCATGTTAATCAAGTTATTACTTATGGTCCATTACTTAGTTCGTTATAAGAAGAAGGAAAATAAAACACACACACGGACCTGTTTCTGAAAATGCTTTTTTTGGATTCAGGGGGTCCTAAAACATGTATTTCCGGTGAAATCTCGACATCGATTTTTGGGTGGAATACAACACATCTCTAAGTACATTCTACACACGGGGCTAGGGAAAGTAAAAATGTATATGAGCTAAAGTTGTGCATTAACGAGATCAACATTTTTTGTGTAGTAAATTTTACAGTTTACTAGTAATGCAAAATCCAGCAAAATTCATCCAGAATGAAGAGGCCTTCAGAGGCTGTCCACACACACACACACACACACACACACACACACACACACACACACACACACACACACACACACACAAAACGCAACTTTTTCCGAAATGCTTTTTTTGGATTCAGGATGACCCAAAACATGTATTTCCGGCGAAATCTCGCTATCGAATTTTTGGGTGGAATGCAATACCTTCTCTATACTCTATGTGCATAGTAGTGTACAGAAAGTAAAACGCATTTTTTCGAAAAAGGTATGTGTGTGTCTGTGGACAGCACAGCTCAAAAACGAAAAATCCGATAAGTACCAAACTTGGTATTTAGGTTTGGTATCTTCCAAGGATGCGACATGAAGATTTTCAAGAAAATCCCCCCATCCCAAACTACCCTTTACATATTTTTCTCAAAATGGCTCTAACAATTTTGATTAAACTCTATTATGTATAGGATATTTACATGACAAAATATTTATCTTGACTTTTCTGGGAATAGCCTGTAAAGACCTCTTTATTCTGGATGATTTTTATTGAATTTTGCATAACTGGTAATCCGTAAGAGATAGACAAAAACTTACAACACAAAAAATGTAGATCAGGATAAAACACACGATTTATGTCATACATTTTCTCTTGTGGAATTCATCCTTTTTGAGATATTCCTTATTATTGGTTTCAGCTTTGAAAAACTTATACTTTTCTCATACAGGAATTTGTCAACTCCTGTCCACACAAAGAAACTTAAGTCACATAGCAACCAGCTTTTGACTATCACTTTAACCTATGGTACTCCTTTATTTCGCTTCTACTTACAAGGAAGCAAGTAATAAGACTATTTCTGTTAATTTTTCTTAATTAGCATGAAGAAAATGGAAGCATAAGCTTTTTAACAATAATTTGTTGCAGAGAGGTAGAGAAAGTCAGGTTTTTAAAATCATTTCAACACAAAATCTTGCCGCTAATTATTGCAAACTCGTATAATTCTTAGTAAGTTACTGAAACTCCAGAGGTCCAGAGTTTCTGTCTTCTATAACTGACAGTCCACAGCAAACGAAGAATCGCCCTACAGAACCTCTCTGAGTTGCATTTGATGAATTAAACAGCTGCAAGTGGTCTGGTCTCTTGAGCAACACTGTTCATGCTTACATCATGCATTCCATGTCCGTCAACAATATTCTTGGTAAACAGTCATTCTACACAATACAAGCAATTGTACATCCAGGAAGACGGGCGGTTCACACGCAGACTCGAAAGCGATTCACAGAAATCCAAAGAAAAGGTAAGGTCATTTGAGTATTACTTCCTTCTGTCTCAAGGAGAAAGAAAACCTATAGAATTTATTGAAAATTTAATTGTGTATAGTGTGTAAATTTGCATACAGTTTATGGTATATGGTCCGAAATCTATACGTAACACTCTGGAATATTTACTTGAAATAATTCCGGTTATCCAAAATGTAAGATTCAATCACATATCTTTGCTTACAACATGCATAGGAATATACACGCATGTTTGACCATTTTACATGGAGCGGGCAAGTTTCAACTTATGTATGAAGTTCTTCACGAAGCTGAACAGTAAAAACATTTGAGAAGTCGAGTTCGAATCCCAATTAGGATGACAGGTCGAGAGTTCGAATATCGCTGTGGGTGGGTTTTTTTTCTTCTTCTTTTTTTTTTTCTCCCGGGGTTTCCCTTGTCTAAAGAAGACTTAACTGTCGAGAACTTAGGCTAAATGGACCCCGAGATCATTTGAGCATTACTTCATCGATTTAATTCATCGTCCGATATGACCAATCGGGTTAAAGAACGTTAAACTATTAATAAACAAACACTGATGTTTAGCGTAGTAAAATATGCAGATTCCGATTTATGTCGCTCTCTCTCTCTCTCTCTCTCTCTCTCTCTCTCTCTCTCTCTCTCTCACACACACACACACACACACACCAAACATACATTCTAGATTTGGCCTGTTTTAGTTGTTACTAGCTGCAAAATGGTTATTATTTTCTCTACTATGTATATATAGTAAGTAGAAGAAGTATAGTATTTCAACCCAAAAGTGATATAGAGGTTTCACTAGAAATACACGTTTTCTATCCCCTGAATAAAACAAAGCATTTTTAGAAAAAAGTGTGTATGTACGCGCGCGCGCGCGCGTGATTGTGTGTTTGCAAGTGTCCATGAACAGCATAACTCAAAAACAAAGTCGGTTAAATATTCAAAGATATGAAAAAACAGTTTTTCAAAAAAAAACAACCCCACCTCCAAACTACCATTTACTTAGTTTGGATCAAATCCAATATATTTAAGTTTATAACAAAATGTATATCTCGAATTTTCTAAGCATAGCCTCTGAAGTTCTATTCATTCTATATGGATTTTGCATAACTGGTACACCGTAAGAATCGACAAAAAGATTACTGCATAAAAATGTTGATCTTGTTAAAACACATTATTTATGTCAAATGTATTTTACACAATTTAGTCAAATGCATTTTTTGGTGGAAGAAACCACCATTGAGATTCGGAAATATTCTTTCTTACTGTTACATTTTTTTCAATATTTGTACTTTCTCATACGTTAAGTCGTTATTGGTTTTCTTAATTTTTGTTTCTTTCTTTCTTATTTTTCTTCCTGCTCATGTAAAGAGAACGGAATTTCGACAAACGAGAAGCAATTCATACAATTTGGCGGCGTAAACTCCGAATGAGTGTGCTAGCAAGATGTCGTGGTGAAACATCACTTTCTTCTTTGCCAGATGGGATCGTGTCTTCTTCAACATTTTGTCGGGCGGTTCGTAACTCAGTGTAGTATTGTCCAATAATAGTTTTTTTTTTCAATTTTCTAAGAAGTCGACGAGTTTAACATCCCTCGCGTTCAAACAAATCGTCGCCGACCCTTTTCCGGCCGATGGGATGTCTTTGTCTTCTTTGGAACGATTCGCTGGAAGCAACCCATTCTTTTGATTGTTGCTTGGCTTCCGGAGTATAATGATGAATCCAGGTCTCAACGACAGTGACACAAAAATGTTCTTCGGATTTTGCCATAGCGCCAAACACAGCTTTGAAACTGAAAGCTGCTTGTTGTTTACGATATGCAATCGCGGCACTTATTGGGTAACAACTTTTTCATCTCCAACTTTTCATGCAACACATGAACTGCCGTTCCCTTCGACACACCTATGGCCTATGCCAGAGCAAACTTTCGCTCGACGATTAGCGAGAATCATATCGCGGAATTTTTCAATAATTGCCTTGACTAACACATTTGCCGAACATCTTGGGCGCTCTTCATTAAAAACGGATGTGTTAAAATCATTGAATCAATATCTAACTTGTCACAGCTGGTGAAAGGTCCGCATAAACAGCATCCTATTTAGCATTTGCCTGCTCACAAGTTTTCCCATTCAAACGTAAAAAGCGAATCACCGAACTTACTGCACTTTTTCCGTTTTAACGAAAATACTTTGCACGATTAACTGAAATGCTATTAACTTTTAAACTAACCCATGAATTAGTACCATTTTTGCTTTGGCGGCGTGTAACAAATGCTCTAACACGATGGTAACATAAAGTCTCCTTTGCAGCACCATCTATTTTGAAACATGCATTTATTGAACCGTCCTCTTAAGCCTCTGTAAGAATAGGTTGTTGCTGAGTAGTATAGAAAGTCTCAATAGCAATGTTTACTGCTTCAATTCAACAAGACAAACGGCCCAGAAACGCATCAAATACTTCTCAAAGCCGCAGTACAAGGATACATATCACAAAAACCGACCCTCGCCGATGTACTACCCCAACAGCAACCGCCGCTCGCCAACCATCATCACAAGTCTGCATCAGCTCCCCGCCAACGTTAGGCGAAAAGGACAAAATCATTACTTTGAAAAAGTGCTGCATGAACTTGCACGAGATATACTAACAATCACTCATGCATATGGTTCGAATTCCAAGTAAAATATAAACTCCTTTTTTACCCCAGGGCGTCAGCCAAGGCCTTGGTCATGGCTGAGTCCTGGTAAAATCCTATATCCGCCGCTGCCCTCCAGCAGCAGCATGTACCTCTACCGACAAAGAAGTTGCTCATGCGGAACCATGCCCATTCCCGTAACTTCCCTTTAAACCCGTTAAAACTAAACCTCCATTATTTAACCTATAGACGAAATTGATGGACTTCCTCGCAATGTTCATTTCAAGCCAGCTATACAACTATATAATTGGCTAGAGGCCTGAGATTTTTACAACCAACGAAAATATTCACAATTACTTTAATTCACAGTGCGAATTATTTTTCTGTAATCCTATGCTCAGCAATTTTCAGTCATACTTAGAACTTTTCCATTTTCATGCTGCAGGAAATATTTTTTCAAACAGAGTTGTTGTGTAAGCCATCACAACCTTTTTTTTTTTTTTTTTTTTTTTTTTTTTTCAATTGTAACCCCACAAACAAAAGTCGATTGATGGTCATACTAATGGATTGTACCAATGTTCTCAGACTGCCCGCTATTTTAGAAGATCGAGATTTGTAAACAAATGTCATCATTTTAATGCACCTGTAAATTTTCGAAGAAAGAGTCCTGTCAGATAAACAACAATAGAACCTTTATTATGTATCATCACTTGTATCTTCAAAAATTAAATTTGTAACACTAACAAAATAATGCATAAATTACAATGGTGAGAATACTACCTACATAGAATGAAATAGAGAGCACATTTCATGAACTGAGGAACATTGGGTGTTTTATGCTTATCATATTAGAATATTATTAAATTTACTGTACCGCAAGATTTAAAATACATAGCTTTCATAAAATACCTCTATGGGAATTTTTCATCAGAATTATTCCGTAACCTCCCAGAAGAGAGTGCGAATTTGTGTGTGTGTGTGTGTGTGTGTGTGTGTGTGTGTGTGTGTGTGTGTGTGTGTGTGTGTGTGTGAGAGAGAGAGAGAGAGAGAGAGAAAACAGAAAACAAAGCATATAAAAGTATACATGACTATTAGTAATAATCAATAAAACTGTTCTACAGGATTTTAAAAGGTTCACACAATACCTACTCTAATTTTCGCTACAGCAGCCACTTTTAAAACGGTCTTGCGGCCTAGATAGGTTACAATTAGTCCTTTAAATGTAAGAAGTATGAATTAATTTCATGTAGCCTTTCTCAACAATTTCTAACAATGTTTTACCCTGTGTACAATAATTTCTGTAAAGACATAGTTTTACTAATGTATTGTGCTGTTCGCACAACTTTCTAACGCTGGAACTTGTTCCTCTTCCTTAGTACTTAACAATGGTCGATGCCTAACCTTGATATGCAAATACATGCATAGCTGAACCCTCGCTGGAGAAAGAAATTCCTTTATTAGGTTTCATTCTTAAGCACTAGAAAAGTATGACTTGAAAGCGTTAAGTGATTTCAAATTCATATTTTCTTCTATGTGCTTCATGCTAATCGAGATAAATATTAATAGGCATTGTTTTATTACATATTTCCTGGGAGTACAATGGGAATAACAGAATAAACGATAGCCAAATCTTTTTAGAGCGGGTTTCTATGTGACGCCATTTAAATTCCGTTCACTTTTAAATTCCTTTCAGGATAAAAACAGAAAAGAATGAACATTGATTTAAAAAAAAAAAAAAAAAAAAAAAACCTTGTTACAATCACATGACATTCGCAAATTATTCTGCAACAAAAATCTTACAAAAGTTTATCCTTCTTGCTAATTGAAACAAACGTGAGCAGAAATGGTCTTATTGCCTTTTCCTTGTAGGTACAAGGGAAATAAATGAATACACCAGAGACTAAAGCGATGGAAAAATCTTATAAGTTCTATTCGACATGGCATTCAAACTCGAGCTACTTTTTATGTAGTAACATTTTTTCTACACTTACGGTTTATCTATTATGCAAAAGTCATCCTGAATCGTGAAGAGGGCTTTAGGAACCATTCCTTGAAAATCTGCAGCTTATTAGTCATATCTTAAAATACCATATCTATGACTTTTGTTTCAGAGTTATGGAACACACACACAAGACCTTTTTCTAAAAATGCGTTTTCTTGTTAAAATCAGCGGTCCTTAAAACATTTATTTTCAGTGAAATCTAAATTTTTGGGTGCAATGCAGTACGCACATTGCACGTGGGAGAAACATAAAAAAACGAAGCAATGAAAAATAATCATTAATAAAACAAAATGCAAAACAAGGAAAGTTCTGACCAGAAATTTGTTTCTTCGTTTGGCATCAGAAGTATTTGAGTGACCTCACTTTGAGTATGCAGTTTCTTCTTTTCATTTAAAAAGTAAATCTGAAAATAATGCCAGAATTTATGAACTAATATACTGCTCATGGAAATATGTAACAGTAATGAGCATTCATAAAATTTCTAAATGCTCTAATGCATCTTGGAAACATCTGTTAGAAGTTTCCTTGAAAGGTAGCTTTACTAATTAAGCTTATTTTCTAAAATGCTATCTTCAAATAGAGTTAATTATTACTGTATATGACAACTGCATCTTGGTTCAAATAATGAAAACATCCTGCGATTCAAAAAACAAACTTATTTGAAACAGCATCCAGCACCACGTGAGTTTCGGCTTTCCAATCTGTACATTTATTTTTATCCATCACCATTTTATTGTTTTGGTAACTGATTCTCAAAGCCATACGTCTGAGCATGTTTCTTCTATTCATATTGTGCCTTTTCATACGAAGGGCTTCACATTCCCCCTACATTATGACTGAGCCTCGCTTTTATTTTCTCTACTACGTACAGTAAGAAGAGGAAGTATTGTATATCACCCAACTATTTGATACAGAGATTAAGGAAATGTGTTTTGAGGTCTCCTTAATAAAATTAGAAAAAAGTCCATGTGACGCGCAAATGTGTGAGTATTTTTCAAGGATGCGAAACGAAGATTTAAAAAAAAAAAAAAAAAAAAAAAAAAAAAAAAAAAACTACTACCTGTTCATGTTCGATAACCTTTGTATAACTCGTAAACCGTACGAGATATACAAGAACTTATTACACAAAAAAGTAGACACAATTAAAACACCAATTTATGGCATATCCCCCCCTCCTTTTTTTTTTTTTTTTTTAGAGTTAATGATTTCCGAGATATTCTTTGTCTGGTTTCAATTTTAAAGTTTTTATAAGCGGAAAGTCAACTTTCGTTTCATCTCTTTTTAATTGTTTCATTTGTATATCCCTTTTAACTTCAATGGTCATATCGGGGGCTTTGACTTGTAAAACAACTCATATTACTGTAGGTTTAGGATGTTAGGTTAATCATTGTATATCTCTTAATACACACACATTCACTCTCATTCATACTTCCAGATTCGTGCGGGATATGGAATAACTCTGGTTAAAGAAAATATACCCGCCCCAGCTGGGAATCGAACCCAGGATCTTTATCGCTTTAACTTAGTGTATTCCCTCACTCCCCCCCTATTTATAATGAACTAAGTAATAAGACAATTTCTTCTAATGTTTATGTTGATTAGCATGATGTAGATCAAACAATTATCTCTTGTAAGGAAATTTTGTTTGTGGAAAGCTGAGAAAGTCGAGTGAAAGGAACACATCATTTTTTTTTTTTTTTTTTTACTTTCTATGGCACGTACGTACTCTGTGCACGTAATAGACAGAGAAGGAAGACAAAAACTTGCTATACAAAAATTATAGATCTTATTAAATCACTCAATGTAATATCAGTTTTTCGTGCAGTCGACCGTTTCTGAAATATTACTTGTAATTGGTTTCAATTTTAAACAATAAAAACTTTTCTGAAGCGGGAAGTCAACTTTCGTTTCATCTCTTTTGTTTTATTTCGGGAATGCAAAAGAGAGCCGAATTTCAATTATTTCATCTAGCGACGAGCTTCTAAAAAAATTGACCAGCCTACTGTGCTTCCTTTTTCCCCTCCTACTTACAAGGAAGCAAGTAATAAAACCAATTCTCCTGATGTTTATCTCGATTAGCATTATGTAGATAAAATAATAATCTTTTGTAAGGAAAGATTATTTGTGGAACAGCTAGAAAAACTCATGGGGATGAAACTTGTCAGATTTTTAAATAGTTATAACTATCCAATAATATGTTAGGATAACCTAAAAAATTCTATTGGTAATTTGTTTTCGTGTGTAATATTTCTAGGATGAATATTAAAAAGTTACACAGGAGATAATAGAGAACCCAAAAGAAAAGGGGGGGGGGGGACGAGAGTGAGAGAAGTAGTAAAAGAAACAAATCACAAAGAAGTTGTCCGCAGTTAACGCAATGACGAGAGCAGAGCTGAGAGATGATTTACAAAAATAATAATACTGATAATTATCAATTTTCCCCGCAAATTAAACAAAGTAAGAACGCCGTTACTGATTATCAAGACAACCTTCTTCGTATAAACTCTGAAATGAATATCCTGCGTTTATTTATGAGTTAAGATTTTTACAGTAATTACTAAAACGAATAAGAAACAAATCAAAAGAATAACAGTAAAACGTTCACCAGCTCTTGCCAAAGATAGGATGAGATTCATTTTTGGTACAGTTAGTATTAGCAAAAGACGCGTTAAATATGAGTATAATAAAACGAAAATGTGTTTTTGTTACAGATAATTTCGTTGTACAACCCAGAACACACACGCGCGCGCGCAAGCACCCACACATCAATGTGTCAAAAGGTTATTTCAACACCAGCTGCGGCCAGTAAACAGCTACAGGTTGCTGGTTTGGAGGGCACCACTGTTTCGTTGACCGCTTTAATGTCGCCAAAGCTTGCGATCCAAGAGGAGTCGGGGCAAAACGGTAGTGGAAAAATACAGTTGCATAAGTAAAACTTCTACATTCACAAGTCTCAAGCTCACTAGTAAATGTAATTCGGTACTGTGGATGTTTTCTTTACCTGATTGCACTACCAATGTCCCGCCCATTCCGCAAATTTCATTCAGAAT
The DNA here is from genome assembly GCA_030762935.1 of Hymenopus coronatus. Classification (NCBI taxonomy): domain Eukaryota; kingdom Metazoa; phylum Arthropoda; class Insecta; order Mantodea; family Hymenopodidae; genus Hymenopus; species Hymenopus coronatus. The sequence continues at coordinate 109,433,491 of CM060895.1, read as the reverse complement.
AAACGTGTCTTCAGAGGCTATTCCCAGAAAAGTCAAGATATACATATTATTTGTCATGAAACTATCTTTAATAAACGACATTTTAATCAAATTCGTCTGAACCATTTTTGAGAATATCAAAATTTTCGAAAATTCTTCCATGTAAATGGTAATTGGGGAGGGATTTTCTTCAAAATCTTCGTGTCGCAACCTTGGAAGATACTGGACCTAAAATACCAAGTTTGGTATCTAACGAATTTTCGTTTTTGAGTTATGCTGTCCACACAAACACACGGAAGTTTTTCTACAATTTTCTTTTTGATTCAGGAGGTTCCAAAACATGTATTTCCGGTGAAATCTCGGTATCGAATTTTTTTCTCTACATACTACGTACAGTACGTGTAGAGAAAGTTTAGAAAAATTTGCGCATGCACGCGTGTTGTGTGTGTGTGTGTGTGTGTGTGTGTCTGTGGGCAGTATAGCTCAAAAACGAAAAGTCCGTTAAATACCAAACTTGATATTTAAGTTAAGTATCTTCCAAGGATGCGACAGAAGATTTTCAAGAAAATCACCTCACCTCCAACTACCATTTACATGGAAAAAATTTCGGAAATTTTGATTTTCTCAAAAATGGCCCTAACGATGTTGATTAAAATCTCTTATACCTAAGATATTTACATGATAAAAAATGTATATCTTGAATTTTCTGGGAATAGCCTCTGAGCACCTTTTTATTCTGGGTGATTTTTATTGAATTTTGCATAACTGATAAACCGTAAGAAATAGACAAAAGCTTATTACACAAAATACGTAAATTTCGATAAAACACACAATTTCTCATATATATTTTTTCCGTGGAGTTGGCCGTTTTCGAAATATTGCTTGATATTGATTTTAGTTTTAAAATACTTACACTTTTCTCGGGAACGAAAGGGATTTCAATCCCATAGCAACCACATTTTAAAACATTTGACTATCGGTTTAGTCTAGTGTATTCCCTTATTTCCCTCCTACTTACAAGATACTAAATAAGACCGTTTCTGCTAATGTTTTAGCATGAAATAGAAGAATAAGCTTACTAACAATAATTTGTTAAAGCCCGCCTGGGTAGTGTGGTGGTAGCGTGTCTGCCTCATATTCAACAGGTAGTGAGTTCGAATCTCGCTTAGGCGAGTTACCCGAATAAAGCTTTTTTCGGGGTTTTCCCTTATCCTGAGAAGACAGATATCGAGTAACTATAAGCTCCATGGACCCAGAGATCATTTGAGCATCATTTCACCAATTTCATTCATCGTCCGATATGACCAAATAGGTTAAAGGACGTTAAGCTTAAAAGGAAAAAAAAATTGTTACACAGATGTAGAGAAAGCCATGTGAATGAAACACATCAGACTTATACTTTCTGTACACGTACTACGTAATAGTGTGTAGATAAGGTATTGTATTACACCCAAAAATTCAATACCGAGATTTCACCGGAAATACATGTTTTAGGACCCCCTGAACACAACGTTTTTTAAGAAAAATGTCCGTGTGTGTGTGTGTGTGTGTGAGTGTGTGTCTGTGGGTGGCATAACTCAAAAACAAAAAGTCCGTTAAATACCAAACTTGATATTTAAGTTGAGTATTTTCCAAGGATGCGACACGAAGATTTACATGAAAATCCCCCCACCCCAAACTACTCTTTATATGGAAAAAGTTTCGAAAATTTTGATTTTCTCAAAAATGGCTGAAACGATTTTGATTAAAACCTCTTATGTTTAAGATATTTACATGACAAATAACATGTATATTTTGAATTTTCTGTGAAGATCCTCTGAAGACCTGTTTATTCTGGATGACATTTGTTCAATTTTGCATAATTGGTAAACCGTAAGAGGTAGACAAAAACTTACTACACAAAGAATGTAGATCTCAACAAACCAGGCATTATATAATATAATTTTTTTTCGTGGAGTTGGCCGTTTTCAAGATATTCCTTATTATTGATTTCAGTTCCAAAATACTTCAACTTTTCTCAAACGGGAACTGGGGAACCCTTCACCACACAAAAACAACGGATTTCAATCCCATAGGAACATAATTTTGACTCGGTTTAGCCTAGAATATTCCCTTATTTTACCTATAAGGAACTAAATAATATGATCATTTATGCCAATTTTTTTTAGCAAGAAATAGAAGTATAAGCGTGTTAACAATAATTTGTTACAGAGATGTAGAGAAAGTTCTGTGAATGGCACATGTCATATTTTTACTTTCACTACACATATTATGTACAAAGAGTATAGCGAAGATAGGTATTTTATTGCACCCAAAATTTCGATACCGAGATTGCACCGAAAATATATGTTCTGATATTTCCCGAATCCAAAGAAAAAAATCTGATGTGTTCCATTCACATGACTTTCTCTATATCTCTGCAATAAATTATTGTTAATAAGCTTATGCTTCTATTTACTTCCTGCTAATCGAGAAAAAATTAGCAGAAATAGTCTTATTACTTGCTTTCTTGTAAGCAGAAGCGAAATAAGGGAGTACCATAGGTTAAAGTGATAGTCAAAAGCTGGTTGCTGTGACTGATGTTCCTATGTTTGTATGGACACGAGTTCACAAAGTCCTGTTTGAGCAAAGTATATTTTTTATAGCTGAAACCAAAAACAAGGAATACCTAAAAACAATCAACTTCACGAAAAAGATGTACATAACATAAATTGTGTGTTTTAAAGTGCTCTACATTTGTTGTGTGGTAAGTTTTTGTCCAGTTTAGCAGTTATGCAAAATTCCGTATAATTGACCCAGAATAAAGTAGCCTTCAGAGGCTATTTCCAGAAAATTCAAAATATACATTTTATTTGCCAGGTAAATATCTTTAATATACGATATTTTAATCAAAATCGTTAGAGCCATTTTTTAGAAAATCAACATTTTCGAAAAAAGTTCCATGTAAAGGGTAGTTTGGGGTGGAGGGTTTTGTTTCAAAATCTTCGTGTCGCATCCCTGGAAGATACTAAACTTAAATACCAAGTTAGGTATTTTACCGACTTTTCGTTTTTGAGTTATCGTGTTCACAGACACACGGACCTTTTTCTGAAAATACTTTTTTTTTTGGATACAGGGGGCCCTTAAATATATATTTCCGGTGAAATCTCGGTATCGAATTTTTTGGTGGAGTGCAATTAATTACCTTCTCTATACACTATGTACATAGTGCGTATAGAGAAAGTAAAAAAGTATTTTTAGAAAAATGTGTGCGCGTGTGTGGGTCTGTGGTTAGCATAACTCAAAAAAGTAAACACCGTTACGTAATAAACTTGGTATTTAAGTTCAGTATCTTCCAAGGATGCGATACAAAGATTTTCAAGAAAATCCCCCCCTCCCACTGTAACTTTTATATGGAATTTTTTTTGAAAATTTTGGTTTTCTCAAAAATGGTTTTAAAATCTCTTATGTTCAAGATATTTACATGACATAAAATAAATATCTTGAATGATCTGGGAATAGACTCTGAAGATCTCTTTATTCTGGATAACTTTTTCTGAATTTTGCATAACTGGTAAACCGTAGGTAAGAGTTAGACAGAAACCTACTCACTCTTTAAAACACACAATTTATGTAATATATATTTGTTTCGTGGAGTGGACCGTTTTTTTTTTTTTTTTTTTTTTTTTTTTTTCTTTCTTATAATTGGTTTCAGTTTTAAAACACCAAAACCTTTCTCATATGGGAACTTCTCAACTCCTAGCCACGGAAAGAAACGGATTTCAATCCCATAGCATTCACGTTTTAAAACGTTTAGCCTAGTGTATTCCCTTCTACGGATTAAGAACCAAAGAATAAGACCGTTTCTGCTAATGTTTATCTCGATTAGCATGAAGTAGAATTAGCCTATTAACAATAATTTGTAGCAGAGATGTAGAGAAAGCCATGTGAATGGAACACAGATTTTTTGGTAAGAATGTACACGAATTTCAGATGTTTTAGTCTGTTATAATATGTTTAGTTCATAGGTCTGCCGGACTTACAGCTTCACATCCTATGATGCAACACATTATATGGAGTTCCTATATTTTTCGCCAATAACACACATGTTGTACCACCTGGTTAATCCTTTTTAGTATTCAGAAGGCCAGGTTCAGTTATCAAAATGCTAACCTTCAGCACGAAACATAAACAACTTCCGTTGACACGCAAAATACTCCTAAGTACACTGTAGATAAGTGTAGAGCATTTGCTACACTCTTATTATCAGTCTAAATGATGAAGCAATTATAAAGCCAGGTTCTGTGAATGGGGCATTAAAGAAGTTATCGCATACTTTTTTTTTTTGTTTGTTGCGAAATTTGATGTATCATAATTTGCAGAAAACAAAATGTAATGTCTTTTGTTTGTTTAGTGCCGTGGTTTAATAAAGTAAAGTTCTTAAAAGTGTATGGGAAGTTAATTAGAGTATACTTTTTTTTTTTTTTCATTTCTATAGCCCCCTTTAACTTCAATGGTCATATCACTCGTGAAACAACTCGTAATAATGTAGGTTTAGAACGTTAGGTTAATAAAATTGTATTACAAACACACGTTCATTCATTCTCACATACATACTTCCAGACTCTGTGGGGGATAGGGAATAATTCTGGTTAAAGAAAAATTCCCCACCCCAGCTGGGAATCGAACCCGGGACCTCCGGGTGAGAAGTCAGCTTGCTGACCACTCGACCACAGGGACAGCATCCTTGGAAGATGTTAATATCATTTGTGATTTAATGTTAAATTGCCTATATTGAAAATATAGTTCAAACAACAAGGGGCCGACCCACCCCCCTCTCTCTCTCTTGTAAGTTTAGCATCCTGTAACCGCTTAAATCGGCATTGCACTGAGGAAGATCTAAGCCAAATACTTTTAGTAAAATATTGTAAAAATTATTTTTTTTAAAATATTCAACTGTGACATCAGTAAAACTATATAAAATGTTTGGTCATGGCTAAGTAACAGCATTATGAAAAAGGTAGTTACGAATTCAGCTGTCCTTAATACATGCGCAACAGAAACTAAATGCCAATTTCCACATTGAATTATAGAGATTATCTTGTTAGTCAGATACACATGATCAGTGGCGGCCGCTGAGCACTATTTCTTTGGGGTTGCATGAACTAATAATCTTTCGACTGTAAGGATTATATCAATATAGCTGGTGAGCCGGAATTTTAAAAAAATAACTGATTCTTCAGGAACAAGTAACTAGCACGGTAACCATCCAGACACAGGAGGCTGGGCTGTCATATTAATCTGCCAAGATAATTCGCTTACGATTGCTCATTTAAATAAATACATTGCTAATCGGTTGAGTTGCTTGCTTGCCTGGGCCTGCATCTGATTGGATTAATGTGGAGCCAGACTGCATTGTTGCGTTCGGTTAGGGCAATTCGCTCCAATTACATTAATCTTATTCTTGATATCTTGCATGCCAAGATCATAGCATAGAATAAAAGTTATTTTATGTCTCATCTTCCGTCCCTACTTCCTCTCTCTTAAATCGCAGTTAAAAATCATGTATTTAATCTACCAATTTTCTACCCGATAAGCGGATTTTTCAGAAGTCAACTATAGCGAAGTATTACACAGAAAAAGAAGCAGAGAAAAACATCTAGATGTTCGGGAACAAAAATAAGTTACTGGGTGCCAAATCAAGACTGTACGGTGGATAAGTCACCATTTCCATTTTTTGAGTGTTTAAATAGTCCGTTGTTAGACGAGAATGTGAACGCTCACACTGTGTTGATAACGATCCGACGGCACTTGTTTACTTTCCTTATTTCATCAACAAATTCCGGCAAACAAATAGTTGTTTACCATTCAGAATTGAATCGTTCCTATGAAGGCACTGTTTTACCATATGATCAGTTTTTCTGATCTATTTTTTTTTTAGCTTAACGTCCTTTAACCTGGTTGATCATATCAGATGATGAATGAAATTAGTGATATGATGTTCAAATGATATTGGGGAACTTGGAGTTTAAATTTACTCAACATTCGTCTTCTCAGGATAAGGGAAAACCCCGAAGAAACCTTATCCGGGTAACTCACCCTAAACGAGACTCGAACTCACGACCTGTTGAATGTGAGGCAGACACGCTACCACCACACTACCCAGGCGGGCTTGTTACAATCTTACATATGTCTTTTGAAGCCCACAATGTATTTATTGAGCATTTATGTGCACCAATTGATACGAACATCCTTGTGAGATTGTGTCAAATTATATGGGATTCAACGAGAGCAAACTTTTTCACGGCTAAGAGATGGTGCAATATTTTACATATGCTGGTGGAACTAATACTTAGGGTAGCCTCTATCTCACAGTATGTGGCATGGCGATCTTGCACTAACAGTTTTTGCAGAGCATCAATGTTTTCTGACATAACTGATATTAGAGGACCTTCACAACTTTCATTTCGTCAGTGAGCAAACAGCGGACACTACTCAACTCGTTATACCAGCGTTTCACAGTGGAAAAGCATGGAAGTTCTTCGCAAGTTGATCAATGCACTTCTCCGACAATCCGTTCAGTTTTTTTTTTTTTTTTTTTTTTTGTATTTAATGCTGTGCAGCCTTACTGGACAGAGCTTATTGCTTCTGCAATTTTTTTTTACTTTCTCTACACGTACTATGCACATAATAGGTAGAGAAGGTATTATATATTATCCAAAACTTCGATGTCATAATTTCACTGGAAACATTGTTTTGAGATGCCCTGAATAAAAATAGGTCATTTTTAGAAAAAAAGGACCGCTGGTGTGAGCGTGTGTGTCTCCCAAACTTCCCTCCACATGGAAAAATACTTTAACATTTTGATTTTATCAAAATCACCATAACTTTTTTATTAAAATACCGTGTATTAGAGATACTTACATGACAAATAAAATGTATATCTTGAATTTCGGGAATAGCCTCTGAAGACCTCATCAATCTGGATGAATTTTACATAACTGGTAAAGTACGAGATAGACAAACATTTGCTACATAAAAATGTAGATCTCGTTAAAGTACACAATGTACAGTATTAAAACTGAAACACATAGCAAGGAATATCTTAGATATCGTAAACTATACAAATATATAAAAACGGATATGACATAAAATCGTGTGTTTTAACGGAATCTACATTTTTGAGTAGTAATTTTTGTCTCTCTTACAGTTTACAGTTATGCAAAAGTCATTCAGAATGTATAGGACTTCAGGTGCTATTCCCAAGAAATTCAGGATTTACCTACATTTTATTTGCCATGTAAACATCTTTAATATACAGTATTTTAATCAAAATCGTTAGAAAAAGTGTCCATTCCAACGTCAATTTTGGTGTGGCAAATTTTCTGAAATCTTCATGTTGCATCCTTGGAAATGCTGAACTTAAAAATCAAACGTTTCGTTTTTTAGCTGTCGTGTTCACGAACATACAGAACTTTATCAAAAAAGTGTGTTTTTTTTAAATACAGGTGACCCCAAAACGTGCATTTCCAGTGAAACGTTGATATCGATTTTTTTTTTCTTTTTAGTGGAACGCAGTACCTTCTCTATCACAGACACATGAACACATACACACACCTTCTCAAAAATGCTTTGTACCTATATACAGAGGACCCTAAACCGCATATTGCCAGTGAAATTTCTTTCTGTATCGCATTTTTGGGTGGTTGGCAATACCTTCATCTATGTATTACGTGCGAAGTACTGAAAGTTCAAAAAAAAAAAAAAAAAAAAAAAAAAAAAATTATACTGTCATTTAGACCCTTTACAGTGTAATGCCTGGCAAAGTTATATCGGACGATGAATAAATGACAGAGATGAAATTTTGCCCTAATTATCCCGGGATAAAGAGTTTAAAGTAGCCACATTCGTCTTTCAGGATAGACTTTCAGTTAAGGGAAAACCCCGGGAAAAAAAAAAAAAAAAATCACCCAAACCTAGAGTCGAACTCCGGATTTCTTGAGTATGAGGTAGACATACGGGAAGCCTTGTTGCGAATTTTAACTCTATTGCGGAGTTGAAACGTAATGGGCCCTAAAAAGTTAATATTCCCAGAACTTGAACATTTGCATTAGTAGGATGTACCTTTATCTAAAACTACGAATAATAAAAGTGTGGCTCTAATATCACCTACTGCAATGGTACATGCCCTCTGGTTCCAAGTAAGCTGCATAAAAATGTTTATATTTATAAATGTATGTAAATCACTCCTTCAGAAGAGATATAAGTTGTTAACAAAATTCCACAATTTTCCAAAATCTTCTAAGTTTGCGAAGGAAACAGTCAAAATAAAATGTATGGAGAATATCTCCGCAAAATGTTACGGTCAAATTATTGTAAAAATTTATTTGAATATATATGAGCCGAGCCTGAGCACAATCACCTACCCTATTGACTGTATACACATAGAATTAATTTACTACTGCAGAAATGGTTTCTGTTTGAACTAGAAGTCTATGAACATGCATATCTACGTTGTTCCAAACTGCAAGCATAACAGTTTTAGAGATAGAATTAGACACAGAAATAAGTTTTAGAGTTTGGCGTATGTTTGTATACTCAAACACACATTTTTCTTTCGTTACTTAGTACATAGATAGAGGAGGTATTGCATTCCACCCAAAAATTTGATGCCGAGATTTTAGGAAATACGGATTTTAAGTCCCCTGTATAAAAAAATCGCTTTTAGAAAAATGTCCACAAGCTCGCACACGTGAGTCGTGTGTTCGTCAGAAAACAAAAAGACATTTAAATACCAAAAATGATATTAACATCTTCCAAGGATGCTTACGATGATTTTAAGAAAATTCTCACACTCCAAACTACTCTTTACATGAAAAATTTCGAAAACTTTGATATTCTTAAAAATGGCTAAAACGGCTTTGATTAAAATGCCGTATATTAAAGAGACATGACAAATAAAATGAATATTTAAACATTTTTGGGAATAGTCTCTAAAAGTCCTTCCTCTCTGAATGACCTTTCTGTAACTGGTAAATCGCCAAGCTATAGACAAAAAGTTACCTCACAAAAAAGTACATCTTCGAAAAACACAAAATACCTAAATCGTATACTTTTTCTTTCCTTTTTTTATATGGAGTTAACTATTTCAAAGATATTGATTGTTATTGGTTTGAATTTTAAAATACTTATACTTTTCTCAAACACGAAATCGTTATTCATGTCTCATTTGTTTTACTTCCGGCCATGCAAGGAAAACTGAACTTCAAAAGTAAATCACATAGTGACAGCTTTTAAAAGATTTCCTATCGCTTTAGCCTTGTATTGTCTTAATTTTCCTTCTTAAATATAAGAAGCTAAACAAAAATACAATTTCTGGTAATGTTTATATCGATTAGTATGAAGTAGATAGAAGGAATAAGCTATGGTAAGAATATTTTGCTTGCAGGGCAGATAGAAAAATTCATGTGAATAAACACATCAGATATACGGCATAGCACTATGCATTTTTAGAATAAAAACAAGGATTGGTTTTAAACTGTTAACGCCTTTATTGTTTTTCATAATATTTCCCTGTAACGTCAATATTTTTCATTCGATTAAACCATCAATGATGCCACTCTTCTTGTGGCACTTCAAAAGCCGGGTTTTTATTACAACCACGGCTTTGTCTAGTGATTCCACACATCTATCTTTTCAGTTTGGAAATAAAAGAAATCACAAGGTGCTATGTCAAGGCTTCATGACCTTAAGTTTTCCTTTCAGGATTGTTTTCACTACTGCCGATTCAATATTTAGGGCTTCTTGAATCTGACCGTATGTGCAACGATGACCTTCCCTCAACATGCGCTGTGCTTTCAACACATTTTCATTCATTGTTGCTGTAGTCGGCTATACTGCTCGGTCTTCATCTTCGAGGGTAACTTTTCCTCTTCTAAACTCTGCGTACCATCGATAAATGGTGGGTCGCGAAGATCCCCAAATGCACGATGCAGTCTTTAAAGGCTCTACCCCAAACTAACTTTTAAGTCATTACTTCATTATAAATCATAATACAGAAATGCTCTCGCTAGATCCCCATTCTAGCATATAGCATAGCAACACCTGCTATATATACTCACACGCACACACGCGCGGTGCTTGCCTGCGAAGTGTGGGGTATGGCAGCAGACTCCTGGCTTCTCTGGTTACAGCGGTTACGGAATAGAGGACTCCGGTCCATATATTCTATATGTCGACGTTTCCCTTTGAGGCTACTACATGAAGCTTCGGCCCTCCCATGTGTGGGAGATGTTATTAGGCGCCAGGCTCAAAAATTCTACGCCAGATTGGGCGACCATGAGAATGCACTTGTCAGATCTCTGGGGGAGTACTTACCCTCTGAACGCCGAAAAAGGCGGTTCCGGGTTCCCCGCATTTCCGGGTTCCCCGCATGGCTTGTGGACACCCCCGGTAACAACGGCTTTAAACCAGCCAACAGCGTAATAGCTGAACAAAGCACTCCCCCCCTCCCATTGGGAGAGGTCTATCAAAATTTCACCACCATAATTTACAAAAAAAAAAAATAAATAAATAAATAAATAAATAAACACCAGCGGAGCAGAGGAAAGGATGCTGCTCCTGAAAATGCAACCGCTCGAGGAGCCTACCAGCGCTACCTCCTTAACACCAACACTCGAAAACTCCAAAAATTAAAACCTCAACTTTCACCTCATTCCTGTGGTTAAACCCTTACCAGGGTAGGTGCACAGCAACAACACCTAGGCTCACCACGAGCCTACCAGGTACGCACGCACACGCACAAGCGGTGCTGACGATGCATATTGTTGGAGCGCGCCAAGACTTAGCACATGCTGCTGTCTAAACTTCAGCCTGAAGTTAGGTAAAGCTGCTTTGGCTTACCACAACTCATTGCTGTCCATTCTCAAAACATTTGGAGAAGCCCTTGTAAAGAGCACTAATTTTATTATTTTCCGATAAATAAATAAATTATCCCTAATATTAAGAAAATGTCTTCAAATATAAGTGTATATTTACCATGTGTTTAATTTATAGCCGGATCATAGATCCCATATATGCGTTATTCGCTTTCACTGAACTGACCTCGATATTGCCCCGTTGGGGCACTAACGCTGAATGACCCGTTCAGACTATGTTTAGCGGTTGTATAACGTGTGCTCAATTTGAGCTGTAAAGACCACGTTTGTTGTGCATCTTAAAAGTGAAAGTCTGTTCAAGTTAACGTAATGCATCTTGTAAATCCATAGTATGTAAGATATCTGTTGAAATGTATACCACTTATTATATTCAATAATAGTGATATTTTTGCCCTGTTTCGTCATTCCAACTTGCATGGTTATTTAAATAATTTTTATTGTCTAAATTCGTTGTTCTAATAAAATGAGCCACGTTGTGCATTTTAAAAACTATTCCCATAAAAAATGCAATGTTTACAAATCTGTCATATCTGTAAGATTTTTTATATTAGCCATAGTGCGGTTAATTGCTAAACACTAAACCTAGAAAAAGAGATGATCTACACAGGAACAAAAAAGACGACATTGGTGCATCATACGAACTCTCCAAAGAGCTTAAGACGTGTTGCACAAATTTAAAAATTGAAACCTTATAATGACTATTGTTTAATAATTACAACCTCGTGATAAAGAGAAATTCTAAGCATGACACCATTTTCATCACAATTTATAACAAAGTTGCATGTTACTATCACGTAGGAGTAACATGGGAGTTTTAGAACGGATAATAGCGCGCTAAGAAAGCAAACGCATGATCCGCGGCCCGACAATATAAAAAACACACTGTATTATCTCCTCCAAGTTTTTATGCTGATATTGACAAGTATCAATATAAAAGACAAGTACAACAAATCGTCTTCCAGACAAGTATATAAATCATCTGAACAAAAAAAAAAAAAAAAAAAAAAAAAAAAACCCTTGCTCACATCTATAGTGTGCAGATATCGTGTTGCCTCACTTTCAAGAGGTCCCGAGTTTAAATCTCGGTTAAGGCGAGTTAGCCGGAAGATTTTTGCGGGTTTTTCTCTTATCCTGAGAAGACGGATGTCGAATAACTTTACGCTCCATGGACCCTCCTTTCAGTATCATTTCACCGATTCATTCACGGTCCGATATGACCTACCAGGTTAAAGGACGTTAAACTTAAACTAAATAAATAAACAGATAAATTAAAATAAACGTCCGAAAATAAAACAGACTCACCCTCGCCTTAACTTTTCAAACGTTTTCCTTTCGGATGGTGTCTCAACAGGTAAACGATATTGAAAAAATCTGACGTGTTCCATTCACATAACTTTCTGCCTTGTTCTGCAAACAAACTCTTATTACAAAATAGTATTTTATTTACTTCAAGATAATTAAGATAAATATTACCAGAAATGGTCTTATTACTTAGGTCCTTTGTGGAATGAAAATAAGGGATTACGCTAAAGCGACAGTCAAATCATTTAGAGCCTATCGCTATTACCATTAAAATGTGGATCTCTTTCCATAGCCAGGAGTAAAACAAGAGATATAAAAGAATGAGTGCATAAATTGTGTGTTTTAACGAGATCTACATTTTTTTTTTTATAGTAAGCTTTAGTCTATCTCTTGCGGTTTACCAGTTATGCAAGTCATTCAAAATGAAGAGGACTTCAAGCGCTATTCCCAAGAAATTAAGGATATACATTTTATTTACCGTGTAAATATTTTTTCTATACTGCATTTTAATAAAATCGTCATAGCAATTTTTTAGAAATTCGAAAATTTCAAAAAATTATTCGTGTATAGGGTAGTTTGGGGTGGGGGGATTTGTCATCTCGCACTAAGCTTAAATACCAAGTTTGGTGCTTACCGACTTTTCTTTTTTGAATTATACTGTTCACACACACGGATCTTCTTCTAAAATTTATTTTATTCAGGGGGGCTCAAAACATGTATTTCCGGTGAAATCTCTATAAAGAATTTTTGCGTGGAATATAATACATTATCTACCTTTTATGTGCGTTGTATATAAGTGCTAGAAAAAGCAAAAAATATTGCGTTCACAGTATGAAATTATCTTTTATATGAGTTAGGGAAAACAAATGTTGGTTTCAGAAACTTACTTAAAATGGACTAACATGTTTTCCACTACCACACTTGTCTAACTTCTCCGTGTTAGACAAGAACAGTAGAAAAAGTGCCAACTAAAATCACGTACGTTTCCGTTTAGCCGTTATCAGAATTATAGATCTTTTTCTAGGACCTAAGTTTACCGGTAAGTAGCTTAAGAGATTACTTTTAATGTATTCAATACAGCGTATAACAACGATATGAAAATGAAGCTATGATGACTTGATGTCTACGCGTTAAGTACAAAAAAGAATTTCACAAGCTATATAATACGCAACAAAATATTCCTGCCTCCATTAGAATGCACAGTATGCAGCTTCAGCAGCAAGAAGAAATCTTATTCTTTCTTCCTCAGTTCAATGCGCAGCACGTAGGTTATTCAGCTTGTCAGTACACGATAAAAGCGTTAGGTGTATTTCTGTGTAGGCCTTATGTTAGGAGCACCTAAGAGAACTGCGTTTATAAGCGCATATTTTACAAGTCACTCCCTCAAAACTTCGGATTGATACACTTACATGAGATTTTCTGCCCCCAATCGTATTATTAGTAGGCATGCAAACTACTCTTGCGAGTTTTATTAGTCTCCAACAAGTATGTACAATATACATAGGTAGTAGATAGAGCAGGTATTGCATTCTATCCAAAAATTCGATATTGAAAATCTCTGATTCGATTTTTTTAGAGAAAGGTGTGTGTGTGTGTAGACAGAATAACTAAAAAGCGAAAAACCGAACAAACATAAATCTTGATATTTAAGCTTAGTATCTTCCATATATGCAACCGAAGATTTTCATGAAAATTCCCCCGCACAAACTACCCAGTCATGGAAAATTTTTCGAAATTTTCTAAAAAATGGCTGTAAAGATTATGATTAAAATGCCGTATATTAATAATGTTTACATGGAAGATAAAATGTATACCTATCTTGAACATTCTGGATCTCTGAAGAACTCTTTCATTTAGGGTCAACTTTCACAGCTGGTAAACCGTAAGAAATAGACTAAAGCTTACTGCACAAAAAAATGTAGAACTCGCTAAAATAAACAAATTATGTCATATGTAATGTTTTATAGAGTTAACCGTTTCCGAGATATCCCTTGTTATTGGTTTCAAGTTTAAAGTATTTAAACTTTTCTCAAACGGAAAGTCATCTCTCGTTTTGTTTGTTTTACTCCTTACTACACAAAGAAAACAGAAATTCAAGTGTTTTATATAATGAGCGGCTTTTTAAATAAATATTTCACAAACACTTTAGCCAATTTCCATTCTACATAGAACGAACTAATAGCCCCCCCTCAAAACACTTTTCATCTATCGCTTAACATTTAGCAGCTACGGCTGTTTCCATAAAATTTAGGATATACATTTTTTTTTTAATTTAAATACGTTTGATTTAAAAACATGTGCAATATAATGGGCACCATGGAGTGGAAATATTTTCTTAAAAATGTTCGTGTCTCACCTCTGGAAAATACTGAGCATAAATACTAAGTTTAGTATTTAAACGTCTTTTCGTTTTTGAGTTATACTGTTCATACTCAGATACAGACACAAACACACCGACCTTTCTCTAAAAATGTTTTTCTAAACATTCTGATGTGTTGCATTCCAATGACTTTCTCTACATTTTCTGCAAACAAACTATTCTTACAAAAGATTACTCGTTTATCTATATAATGCTAATCCAAATAAACATTAGCAGAAATGGTCTTATTACTTTCTTCTTTTCAAGCAGAAGGGAAATAAGAGAATACATTAGATTAATATAATAGTCAACTCTCTTAAAAGCTGGTCCGATATGTGAACAATTGGAGTTCGGTTCACTTTGCAGTGTCAGTCAAACAAGAGAGACTAAACGACAGGTGTGATATCTTTCGAGAAGATACTAGTTTAAAATTGAAATCAATAACAAGGAATATCTATAAAACGGTCAAATCTAATATATATATCAGATAAATTTGTGTTTTAACGCCTACATTTTTTGTGAAATTTTTGTCTATTTCTTACGGTTCACCAATTATGTAAAAATTCAGCAAAATTCATCCAGAATGAACAGGTATTCAGATGCTATTCCCAGAAAGCTCATGACATACATTTTATTTGCATTGTAAATATTTTTATTATACGGTATTTCAATCAAAATCGTTAGATCCATTTTTGAGAAAAACAACATTTTCAAACATGTTTCCATGTATAAGGTAGCTTGGGGTGGCGGATTTTCGAGAATCTTTGTGAACCATACTTAGAGGATACCAAACATAAATACTAAGCTTTTGAGCTATGCTGTCCACAAACACACGCAAACACATTGGCTCATTTTTATAAAAAAAAAAAGCTATTTTGGACTCAGGGGAGCTAAAAACATATATTTTCTGTAAAATATCGACATCTAATTTTTCGTGAAATACAATACCTTCTAAACCTATGTACACAACAGGTATTGCATTCCACCCAAAAATACGATTATGAGTTTCACCTGAAATTCATAATTTAGGGTCCCCGAATAAAATACTTTTTTTTTTTTTTTTTTTTTTTTTTTTTTTTTAAAGTGCATGTATATGTATGTGCGTGTGACTGGGTGTATATTTTGTTTGTGGACAACATACTTAAAAACGAAAATCGGTTAAATACCAACTTGGTATTTAAGTTCAGTAGGATGCAAGATGAAGATCTTCAGGAATATTCTGCACCCCCATCTACCGTTTACATGGAACATTTTACGAAAATTTTATTTTTCTAAAAAATGATTTTACCGATTTTGATTAAAGTACCATATTTACGATATTTTCAACATAAACGAAACGTATACCTTGAATTTTTTTTGGGAATAGCCTATTTATTCTGTAAGACGTTTGTATAACTGGTAAATCGTAACAGATAAGACAAACAAATGTAGATCTCGTTAAAACACACATTTAATGTCTTTTTGTTTTTTGAGAACCGCTTCTGAGACGTTCTTTGTTAATGGTTTCAATTTTAAACTACTTAAACTTTTCTCACCCGGGAAGTCAACTTTCTTTTCATATCTGTTTTGTTTCATTCCTGGGCATGTAAAGTGAACCAAATTGCAATTGTTTTACATAGCGACCAGGTTTACAAAATTTGACTGTCGCTTTATCTAGTGTGTTTCCTTATTTCCATTCTAATTATAAGGAAGCAAGTAATAGGACCAATTCTGCCAATGTTTGCCTCGATCTTTTGTAAGAATAATTTGAGGAATAGGTAGAGAAAGTCATGTAAATGGAACACATCAGATATGTATTTTTTTTTTTTTTGAAGTCATATTTCCGGTGGAATACAATAAAACGTTTTGAGTGAAATGCAATGCCTTCTTTAGTAATTAAGTTAAACACAAACTAAGAAAAAACAGCCTAATAGATTGGCGTTTCAGAACGGTATTCTAATTTTGTAGTAATGCTAACATCTGCTATTAGCGAACATAAGGGCGGCAACTCGCACCTACGCGTCAGGAATTCGCTGCTCGACTGTTTTTGTTTACGTTGCGGAGGCCGGCTAGCCATTGACGTCAATGGGACGTATTTTCCAAACGAACAAAAAAAGTGGCAAGGCAAGTCTAGCTAGAGCGAGGTCGCCTTTCTCCCTTAATGCTGATGACCGATCGGATTCACCAGCAAAAATGTCCCAGTGGTGCTTGGCAACTGTTCACAACATACGTAACAGCTTTAAAACTGCGTCTAGAATTAATCTCCCAAGTTTTCAACTAAGCTTAAGTATCTACTGAGTACGTTTATGCTCTTGTTGTTTGGTGAAAAAAAAATATTCTCGCCTGAATTACCTATCGTGACTAAAGAAGATATAAAAATTAGACATTGTGAGTGTATCAGAATTACAGATTTGATGTTTTATAGAAAGCTCAAGAAAAGAAAACAAATGAATGCATTACATACTCTGACTATTCTGTAATAAACTATACTTACAAAGGATTATTTATTATTCTTCTACTTATAAGGAGGGCAATTAGAGAACACACTAGGCTAAAACGATAGTCAAATATATATGGTTGCTTCATAATTAAACTTCGGCTCTCTTTGGATGGCCAGGAGTAAAACAAAAGAAATAACATTGAAAAATGACATTTGAGAAAAGTTTTAAGTATTTTAAGATTGTAATCAACAATAAGGCATATCTCTGAAATCGTTAACCCTACATATAAAGTATATCACATAAATTATATGCTTTAGAGAGATCGACATTTTTTGTTTAGTAGCTTTTTATCTATCTCTTACGGTTTAACAGTTATCATTCATATGAAGAGGACTTCAGAGACTTTTCCACGAGAATTTTAGTACACGCTTCTTTTGCCATGTAAATTATCTTTAATATACGGCATTTTTATCAAAATCGTTAGAGCAATTTTTGAGAAAATCAACATTATCGAATTGTTTTTCCTCTAAAGGGTAGTTTATGGTGGGGGTATTTTCTTGAAATTTTTCCTATTACATCCTTGGAGGATTCTAAAATTAAATTCCTAGTTTTGTATTTAAATGACTTTTTGTTTTTGAGCTATCGTGTTCATACATAAAGGGTGTTTCAAAAATACGGGGCATAATTTCAGGTATGTATTTCCCACATGTAGACAATCAAATTAGTTCATTATAACATGTGTCCGGAAATGCTTCATTTCCGAGTTATGGCCTTCACAACATTGAAATTCACTGGAACGTTTTTCTTTCCGCAGGTTGTTGTCATTACAGAAGATGTTCAAAATGTCCACCTCCTGCTTGAATACAGACCTCACATCGATGTCTCATTGACCTGCGAACACGATACCAAACTCCAGGAGTATTGCGTATGTCCTCACAACTTGCCACAATTCGATTCCGAAGGGATTCCAAATCCGGCACCGGAGACGAATAAACCAATGATTTTAAATGGCCCCACAAGTAGAAATCGAGAGGGTTCAGATCAGGTGAGCGTGGAGGCCAAGCAATTGGGACACCTCTACCTATCCATCGATCAGGAAACCTTCGATCCAAGTACCGGCGAGCCGTAAGACTGAAGTGTGCAGGAGCGCCATCATGCAAGAAGTGAATGTGTTGATGATTGATCAGTGGAGTGTCTTCGAAAACGTCAGGTATGGTGTTTTCCAGGAAGTTTGTGTACGCCTGCCCCGTAAGCCTGTTTACAAGTACATGGGGTCCAACTAATCGATCACCAATGATACCGGCCCACATGTTGAGGGAGAACCGCACCTGGTGATGAGATACAACAGTTGCACGTGGGTTTTCATGCGACCATACATGCTGATTTTGGAAATGTGTTGTGCCATCTCTTGTGAACTGTGCTTCATCTGTAAATAATACGACGGCAGAAAAGTTCGGATTTACACCACACTGTTGCAAGAACCACTGACAGAACCTAACTCGTGCAGGGTAATCTGCTGGTGACATGGCCTGTACACGTTGCAAATGATAAGGATACAATTGATACTCGTTCAACAGTCTTCAGACAGTCGTATGAGGAACATTGACTTGCAACGCTAACCGTCGTGTGCTGATAGAAGGAGTCCTGTCCACAGCCTCCAGAATCTCCTCCTGCACTTCTGGAGTTGTAGATCTTAGTCGTCCCCTTCCCAAACCAGGAGAGGTGAATGTTCCATACTCGCACAGGCGGGAATGGAGACGTACAAATGTCTTCCGATCTGGACATTGTCGCTGTGGGTACCTCTCCTGGTACAAACGACGAGCCAGCGCAGCATTGCCGTCCGCCTTACCGTACATGAAGTGTATCTCTGCCAGCTCTTGATTTGAATACATGTCGCACAGTCTTAACGCCTAAAGAACACTGAATGTAACCTTCCTCAGAATGAACTATCAGAGCGCCCTCCTAATGTCTCCTTTGACGGCAAAGACCTGCGGAAAGAAAAACGTTCCAGTGAATTCCAATGTTGTGAAGCATTTCCGGACATGAACTATTTTGATTGTCTACAGGTGGGACTTTCAATGTTGTAAAGGCCATAACTCGGAAATGAAGCATTTCCGGACACATGTTATAATGACCTATTTTGATTGTCTTCATGTGGGAAATACATACCTGAAATTATGCCCTGTATTTTTGAAACACTCTGTATATAGACGCGCGCGCGCACACGGAGGGACGGACGTTCTCTAAAAATGCTTTTTTACTTTCTCTAGCACTTAGGTACAATGTACATAGTAAGTAGAGATGTTATTGTATTCCACCCAAATATACGATAGCGAAATTTCACCGGAATTACACGTTTTAGATTCCTGTGTATGTGAACGCGATAACCCAAAAACAAAATCTCGGTAAAATATCAAACTTGTTATTTAAGTTTAGTATATGCATGGATGCGGCATGAAGAGTTTGAGGAATGTTTCTCCACCCTAAATTACCCCTTTCATGGAAAAAGGTTCGAAAAATGTCATTTTCTCCAAAATGCCTCTAACAACTTTGATTAAAAAAACATATATTAAATACATTTATTGACAAATGAAATGTATATCTTTTTTTTTTTGTCCCTGAAAATAGCCTCTGAAGACCCCTTCATTCTCGATGATTTTTGCACAAAGGTAAACCGTAAGATGTAAACAAAAATTTACAACACCAAAACGTATATCTCGTTAAAACATACAATTTATGTCATACCTATACACTTCTTTCGTGGGAGTTACCCTTCCCAAGATATTCCTTATTAATGATTTCAATTTTAAAATATTTAAACTGACATTCCTGTTTTTTGTTTTGTTTTTTTTTTTCTTAGAATAATTTGTTGCAGAATAGGTAGAGGAAGTCATGAGAATGGAACACACCAGTTTTTAAAATGTTTACTTTCTCCACACTATATACTACGTAGGTACCTATTGAATTCCACCCAAAACTTTAATACACCGGAAATACATGTGTTTAGACTCCCTGGATAAAAAAAACAACATAAAAAACACATTTTTAGAAAAATATCCGTGTGTGGGGGGGGGGCGGAGCAGCATTGTTCCAAAACGAAAGTCCGTTAAATACAAAACTTGGTATTTAAGTTTAGTATATTCCAAGGATGCGACATGAAGATTTTCAACAACAAAAAATCTCTACACCCCCAACCATCGTTCACATGGAATAATGTTCAAAATTTTGATTTTCTCAAAAATGGCTCTAACGATTTTCATTAAAATACCGTACATTTAAGATATTTACATGACAAATGTAAATGTATATTTTGAATTTTCTGGGAATAGCCTTCATTCTAGATGCATTTTGCTGAATGTTGCATAACTGGTAACCATAAGATATAGACAAAAACTTACACACTTATTGTTATTAATTGACCACATTTTGTTATATTCTTTAAACATGCCACGATTTACTCTCATAGTTACAAATTCTACTGTAATCGTGACTGTTATTATTTATAGTTCATACCTTTAAGATCCTATCTTATTACTTGTTTATTGTTAATAATCCTAATGTAATTATTATTGTATTATTTATATAAGTTTACACTGTAAAAACCCACTTTGTAAATGAAAAGTCGCTAAAAGACCTAGTAGTTAGGCGACTATAAATAAAGAATTAAAAAAAATGTAGATCTCGATAAAGTAAACCACTTGTATTCTACATTTCTTTTGTGGAGTTGACCAATTCCCAATTATTCCTTGTTATTGATCTCAGTTTTAGCTTTCTTCATATGAAAATCCGTCAACTCCCAGCCAATAAAAAAAAAAAAAAAAGTTAGACCACTCGCCTCTCACCTAGACGGGTTCGATCCCAAGCGACCCATGTGATATTTGTGGTGGACAAAACGGTGCTGGGGTGGGTTTTCTCCGAGTTCTCCGGTTTCCCCCGCCATCGCATTCCACCGGTGCTCCATCTTCATTCATGTCTCATCAGTGTCACCGCCTGCGGTGCCATAAGTAGCTAAAGCGAGCGTTAAACACTACTAACAACAACAAAAATATTAAAACAAACCGATTTCAATCCTGTAGCAACGAGCATTTAAAAGGCTATTTCCCTTCTATTTACAAGAAAACAAGTAATAAGACCATTTCTAAGCATGGAGTAGATAGAAGACAAAGCTTTTTAACAATAATTTGTAACAGAGATGTAGAGAAAGTAATGTGAATGGAACACATCAGCTTTTTTTTATACAGAGGACCCTAAAAGGTGTATTTACAGTAAAATCTCGGTATGGAAGTTTTGGGTGGATTGCAATACATTATTTATATATTATGAATGAAGTCGAGAAATTAAAAATAAACAATACAGTTTTAAAAGTAATAAAGACTGTCTCTCTGGTTTGATTGTTCGAATGTTAGTTTCCGTTCCAGAGGGTCCGGGGCCGATTCCCGGCTAGAAGATGGGCATTTTACTTTAATCAGATATTTCCCATTTTCCCTAGAGGCTGGAAGTTTGAGAATATAAAAAGGACATTTAATATTTATACAGAACACCCATCGTGCAAAAACCCAAAGATACACAATAGTAAAGGATGAACATCATTGCGAATACCAACTGTTTTAGTGTTCCCTGTATCAAAAAAAAAAAACACAAAAAAAAAAAAAGTATTTTCAGAAAAAGGTCAGTGTGTGTGTGTCCGTATGTCTGTGAACACGATAACTCAAAAACGAAAAGTCGGTAAAATACCAAAAATATACCTTAAACCTGTTCAAAAAAAAAAAAAAAAATCAATATTTGCTATATTGCAAGAAGACAATAAAAATCATCATAATGCCATTTTTGGCATTAAAATCAATAAACCTTTATTAATTAACAATCTCCGTCTACCTAAACGTTCATAATAGTATCTTCCAGGGATGCGACACGAAGATTTTGAGAAAAATCCCTCCACCCCAAACTACCCTTTACATGGAACTTTTTTCGAAAATTTTGATTTTCTAAAAAATGGCTGTAACGATTTTGATTAAAATATCGTATATTAAAGATATTTACCTGACAAATAAAATGTATATTTTGAATTTTCTGGGAAGAATAGCCTCTGAAGACTACTTTATTCTGGGTCAATTTTACGGAATTTTGCATAACTGTTAAACCGTAAGATGGACAAAAACTTGCCACACAACAAATGTAGAGCACTTCAAAACACACAATTTATGTTATATACATTTTTTTCGTGAAGTTGATTGCTTTTGAGATATTCCTTGTTTTTGGTTTCAGCTATAAAAAATATACTTTTCTCATACAGGACTTTGTGAACTCGTGTCCATACAAACAAAGGAACATCAGTCACATAGCAACCAGCTTTTGACTATCACTTTAACCTATGGTACTCCCTTATTTCGCTTCTACTTACAAGAAAGCAAGTAATAAGGCTATTTCTGCTAATTTTTTCTAAGTAAATAGAAGCATAAGCTTTTTAACAATAAATTATTGCAGAGTTGTAGAGAAAGTCATGTGAATGGAACACATCAGATTTTTCTTGTTGACCACACCGCCATGTCATACGCTTATCGTTGGTGTGCTGTTTCATGTACATATTACTATGCTAAAAAAAGCTGATGTATTCCTTTCACATGGCTTTCTCTACATCTCTCTGACAAATTATTGTTAAAAAGCTTATTATTCTATCTACTTCATGCTTATCGAAATAAACATTAGCAGAATTGGTCTTATTACTTGCTTCCCTATAAGTAAAACAGAAATAAGGGAGTACACTAGGCTAAAGCGATAATCAAATCTTTTAAAAGCTGTTTGCTATGTCCTTTGTTTATATGACCAGGAGTTGAGAAATTCTCGCATGAGAAAAGTATAAGTATTTTAAAGATGAATAGCAAGGAATATTTCAGAAACGAGCAGTTTTACCAGAACACATATATGACATGAGTTATGTGTTTTAACGAGATCTACTTTTTTACTTACTCTATACGTACTATGTACATAGTGTATAGAGAAAGTATTGCACTCCACCAAAAATTCGATACCGAGATTTAAACGGAAATATAGGTTAGGGTCCCCTGTATCCAAAAAAAGTATTTTCAGGAAAAGATCCGTGTGTGTGTGTGTATGTGTGTGTGTTTGTGCGTTTGTGTGTGTCCGTGTGTCTGTGAAAACGATAACTCAAAAACGAAAAGTCGGTAAAATACCAAACTTGGTATTTAAGTTTAGTTACTTCCAGAGATGCGACACGAAGATTTTGAGAAAAATCCCCCCCACCCCAAACTACCCATTATGTGGAATTTTTTTCGAAAATTGTGATTTTCTAAAAAATAGCTCTAACGATTTTGATTAAAATATTGTATATTGAAGATATTTACCTGACAAATAAAATGTAATTTTGAATTTTCTGGGAATAGCCTCTTAAGACTACTTTATTCTGGGTCAATTTTACGGAATTTTGCATAACTGCTAAACCGTAAGAGATGGAGAAAAACTTACCACACAACAAATGTAGAGCACCTTAAAACACACAATATATGTTATATACATTTTTTTCGTCAAGTTGATTGTTTTTTAGATATTCCTTGTTTTTGGTTTCAGCTATAAAAAACTTATACTTTTCTCATACAGGAATTTGTGAACTCGTGTCCATACAAACAAAGGAACTTCAGTTATATAGCAACCAGCTTTTGACTATGAGTTTAAGCTATGTTACTCCCTTATTTCGCTTCTACTAGCATGGATGCAAGTAATAAGACTATTTCTGCTAATTTTGCTCGATTAGATGAAGTAAATAGAATAATTTGTTGCAGAGATGTAGAGAAAGTCATGTGAATGGAACACATCAGATTTTTTGTATAGTAATTTTTAGTCTATCTCTTACAGTTAAGCCGTTATGCAAAATTCAGCAAAACTTCTATTCCTAGTAAATTAAAGATATATATTTTATATCAGGTAAGTATCTATATTATACGATATTTAAATGAAAATCGTTAGAACTATTTTTGAGGAAATCTAAACTTTCGAAAATGTTTCCACCTAAAGACTAATTTGTGGTTGGGGGGGGATTTTCTTGAAAATATTCTGTCGCATTCTTGGGAGATACTGAACTTAAATACCAAGTTTGGTATTTAACGAACTCATCGTTTGGAGCTATGTTGTCCACATACAAAATCACGCGCGCGCACACGCACGCACGCACGCACACACACACGCGGAATTGTTTCTAATCTTTTTATTCAGGGGGTCTCAAAACATATATTTCCGGTGAAATATAGGTATTGAATTTTTGGATAAAATACAATAGCTTCTCTGTATACTATGTAGATAGTACGCAAAGAGAAGTATTAAGCAACGAACACTACCACTACCTATACAACCGAAAAGTCATAAAGGAATAGCAATAAATTCCCACGGGATAAATAGGGCACAATAAAATCTGTTTATGTCAAATAACTTTGGCAATGGCGTTCCCAAATATCCGTTGTTGATTTTTTTTCCTTAGTTTTGATGCATCTTATGCAAGTACCATTCTTATTTTCTTCTGATTAATGCATATATTTAATATCCCAAATACATTTTCTTTATAATTAAATCATTACAAGGATATATATTTGACGTAATATAAAGAGGCGATATGATTCCCAATGTATGCAATCGAGTATACAGCCTATTCTAAAGCCATTTCTTTGCTAACTACGAAGGTTAGAACTTTAATAGCGGCGACTATTTACGAGGGGCGATCAATAAGTCCTTAGAAAATCCAAGAAATTACACTCCTATCATCGAAAAAAGTTTATATTTAGTAACCTTCGTCTATTACTAGCTTGCAGTTAAAGTTTCAACTATATCCATCACGTGGTTTCGTTGCCAAAGGCGAATGAATCAACAGTCTTGTGCTTCTTTAAAAAGATGGCAAGAAACGAGTTTCGGCGGTGATTAAACACATTTATTTAAGATACTTAACACAGAAAGAAATAAATGCCGAGTTGGATGAAGTTCATTTCACAATTGCTCCTGCATTTGCAACAATTTACAATTCGATAAATGAATTTAAACGTGGCGGATGATGACCATCGTTGCGGATGTTCAATAGAAGCGACTTCCTCCGAAATTATTGAAAAATTTCAGGATTTGGTTTTGAGTAATCGACGAATTAAAGTTCGCGAAATAGTAGAGGCCACAGGCATATCACAATTTAGTATTCTCAATTTTGCACCAAAAGTTAGGTCTGACAAAGGTCTCGGCAAGATGGATGTTGTGTTTTCAGGCACTGGAGAATAAACGCAGACAGGTGATCGATTCGGAAGCTAGATTTCCGTTGCAATCCTGACAAGTTTCTGCGTCGATACATAACTTGGATGAAATATGGATACACTACACACTCTAGAAAGTACAGTCGAAACAGTGGTTTTTTATGGCGAAACGGCTCTGAAGAAGGCAAAGGTCTTGAAATCCGCAGATAAGGCGATGGCCTCGGTTTTTTTTTTTTTGGGGGGGGGGGATTCACGCGGAATCAATTATTGTATTAATTACTCGCAGAAAGGAAGAACAATAAATGGAGAGTATTATGCATCGGTTAAACAGAGACAATGGAGGAAAAACGCCCTTATCTGGCAAAGAATAAGATTCTCGTCCATCAACACAATGTAAGGGTGCACACCTGCGCAGTTTAGATGGCAAAAATTGTATTCACCAGATTTGGCCCACGGTGAACTTTTTTATTTTCAAACTTGAAAAAGTCGCTCGGCGGGAAACCATTCATGTCTAACGAAGAGACCATCTTCCAAACATATACCTATTTTGAGGACCTCCCGAAATCTTACTTTTTGGAAGGCTTAAAACAGTTGGAGGAATTCTATGAAAAGTGTATCGAGCTAAAAGGAGATTATGTTGAAAAATAGAAAAACTCTATCAAAAATAATTTGTTTTTCTATCTGTTTCTAAGGACTTATTGAACACCCCTCGTATTTACATCAGGTACAAAAGAGATGCATGTTACCAATTTCACGAGGAGCGTTCAGATAGTCACCGATATTCTGAACTATTTTTGCCAGCGATGTGGAAGTCGTAGAATACCTGGAACAGCTCTGAAGCGAATGCTACAAAAGGGCTCCGTATCTTCGCAACCAAATCAAGGTCAGAATGACTTCAGCCTAAGTATGGTGGATAGAGCATCACTTCTTAGCTCCATCGACGAACAAACCAACCACAGTTTGCGCTATATGCGGTCGAGCATTATCGGCAAACTGATGGGTGAGTTCTGCAAAAAAGTGCCGCCAAAAATCAGAAAGTTTGAAAATTCTCTTGACTCCAGCAATACGAAAGTTATGGTCCTTTTCGTGTAACACTGTGATGGTGTTATCCTAATGCTTCCACAGCAAGCCGTTAATGCACGGTATAGCAGTATGATCGTTCCTTGTTGGAACAACACCTGCGACCAGTTTTTTGAAAAAGAATCAGTAACACTGGATTTAAGCCCTTGTGACTTTAACTTAATTCCGAAGTTGAAGGAACCACAGGTAGCGTTTGCTTTTGAACTGTTCCAAAAATTCATTTAGGCAGTAGACCACTCTAATTGAACTCAAAACAACAGACTCTGGTAAAGGTTATCCTATGACTTCTACATCGCTGACAACCAATACTGGTGACTACTCAAAGAAAAGTAAAACTTGGTAACATGAACCTCTTGTTTTTTTCGTACTCGACTTACCCTCCCGGTATGTAGGACCGACACCACCCTAGGACTAATAAGCCGGTTCCTAGTGGTCAGGAGCCTGCCAGGGAGCCAACGGCACCACAGAATTAAGAACCTGGAACGAATGGTCGGCCTGTAGTCAGGCACGAGCGCGAGGAAGTGGATGACATAAAATGAAAGCGAAGTGGATGATAGGAAAGGTGATGCTGAAGCAATTGGTGGAAACCGGAGGATCCGGAAAAAACCCACCAAGACGCCGTTTCGACCACCACAAATATCACATGCAGGTGCTTGGGGATCGAACCCGGGCCGCCTAGGTAGGAGGCGAGCGGTATAACCACTCAACCACGGCACCGCCTACCTCTTTTCTATGAGTGTAAATAAATAGTTACCATTATTAACGTTTTAACCCTTAAAAGTGCTCGCACAGAAACACCGGATTGACGCAAGGAAATAAACATAAAAAAAGGACACGAGTCACCTTGCCATTCACAATGACAACAAAACGTTAGAGTCAATAACAAGATAATTTAATTATAAAAACGATTAAAATGGAAGCTACCATGATTATGAGGACGCAACAGTGTGTTGTGTGTTGCTACAAATTACATTACTTTGTGATATATTATAAATAATATTATGTTCTTCCATACAGGAAAAACAATGGAATAGATTAAAATAAATTTTTACGCAACGTCGAACGACACGGTAATAAATAATAATTAAAATCTAGCTTCAAATTTCAGTTCATTCATAATCCGTTTGCAAATATTTTGTTTTAGAAAATTATTTTTGTAAGATGTATGCTTTATGTTACAGACACGACTATGACTTTCAAATGAAATACTCTACTTTTCCTTTTCTATGTATCTAGCTCTGTATGTTAGTGTTTCCTCCCCCTTCCATTAATGCGAACGTGGAAGCTTGAAGACTACCAAGATTTGGCGTTTTTGTATTCATGTAAACTCATTGTAAATGGAATTTTTTTATTAACCAGGCCACAAGCTTTTGTGTTCATGCTGCATTTTTGTTTTTGTGTGAATGTAACTACACAGCAAATACGTAAACGAATAACAAAATCAGTTTGGCACATGTGAATATAAGTTATCAAGACCGTTACACGTATTTTTGGTAATGATTGAGACAACCTATATGAAACTTATTTATTTACAGAATCTACTCCGAGAGCCAAGTTCGTCTCAGCAATGTCTCCGAAATTACCCTTTTAATGTTACCTGTAACTGATGACCATGGTTTTCGTACACTGGCTTCTAAACTGTCGTAATTCAAAATACCTGCTTTTTCAGATGCTTGTATAAAATGTTATTATGTTTGTATAAAATACAAATTTATGTTCAGAATCTTGGGATTTGGATGGTAACATATCCCAAAAAGGACTAATGAGCAAAACTAGGACTTTCAGGACCTCATCGAGAGATACCAGTTTGTTGCGATGCGACCTAAGACTACCAAGTCATTCGTCGACAATACACTTAGGGTCGTAAAATCACTAAGACGCTGCCGCTAGCGTGTAAGGAGTTAGATCATCAGGCGAGACAAGAGCAAAACAATAAGTTTCGCAATGGAACTCTTTTACCTGAAGGGCTGATGTAGAGAGTAGTGGCGCCAACATGTATACGCAGAAGTAATAACGTTTCTGTCCACGAAGAATACTATGCTAGCGCTAGTTTTAGTGCAGCATATAAACACTAGCACAGTATTGTTAACTTGGAAGAGGAAGTGATGCCGACGATATCAATAGCGATACTGCTTACAAAGACTTTGGAATTATGTTATCTAGACTCACCGCTGGCGCTGGTGTGCTGTCGCTAATTGAAACCTCTCGCGCATCGGTAGGTGAAGGGCAAACGTGCTTTCTGCCATATGTTCAGTAAGCTTAAAATACTTTAAAGTGAGATGATTTAAGAGTATTAAGGTTTAATAGTTAGCATGGTGCACTTCTATTCTGCATAACTGTACCAACCACCGGAAAAATGATTCCGAGATCACTTTCCATCGGTAAGAATAAGTGTAACAGTTATGTTCCAAATTCATCCCGATTTATTCTCGTGGGTTTCCTCGGTCACTAAGCGAATGCTAATTTATTTTAGTTTCCTAATATATAGACTAGAATTATTGAATAAGTCGTCAGCTGCTCCGAAACGTAACAAATTTGTGTCAACGAAATAACACAGGTATACTCAGTGCATTTTGCGACAAATTGTTTCCATGAGAATAAAGGCAAGATGATGCTAAAACCTGACACAGTTCCTTCAATATTTAGTTTCCCTTCTCATCTGACAAAGGTAATGAGAACGCTAATTTCATTGTTATAACTACTTTGTATATGTTTTATTAGCATTAGAAGCAATATATTAGATTCAATATTATAATTTGTAAAAAAAAAAAAAAAAAAAAAAAAAAAAAAAATATATCGATTAAGTTAATTTTTCAAATCTGTAATTTCAGACTGAAACACAATCAAAAGAATTTTGCAAAAGCGTTAGAACATAAAGAATATTAATAATTGATTCTAATTTTAGATTTTTTTATAAATTATTTCAGGAAGCACAGGCCATACTCTCCTTTTGTGCACATATTGTGTATATACCTAGCTTATCTAACTCAAATACACCACAAATATTGATAGACCATTTTATTTAACGTCTGGAATATAGTTTACTAAAGAGGAATACAGGTACCTAATTTCACTATAATGTATCTAATTTTATACTGGACATACCATCTCTGAAAATCCAATATCGCATGTTTTTTTTTTCTGCTGAATCATTTTATTTACATGCCGTCTTAGGTAATGTCGTCATATTACCACTTTAACCTTCTACAACGACTGCTTAAATTTGAGATGTACACTAAAACTGTATTTCTCGATTAACTTAACACACATTCAGTGTCGCATTCATATTTGCAGGCTCTTAAGCGTGGGGAATAAGAATAGCTTCATCAGTCTAGAATTGAACCCGGCAAATTTTTCATTTTTAATTCAGCATTTTGGCCACTTTACTGCAGAGACACTCTTAAAAAAACCCTCTTTATAATTCTTGTTGAAGACTTTGTGCATTAAAGTAAAAAGCAGAAAGTATACATGGAATCACTGAGAAGAAACTGAGTTCTCTGTGATGCTTATATCCTCTTTGTAGAACACTTTAATGCAGGTACGCGATATTCAAGTTCAATGATAATATTTACTTCTGTTTTGTTCAGTTGTGGGATGAAATTCCGTCTAGTCAATGAAGTGATTTTATTCAACTTCCAACAGGTTCAAGGTCTAATCCCTGTGCATAGATACTGACGATCATAAAGAATGTGTTGTCACAATTATTTCCTACAGGTGTCCGTATGACGTAATTATAGCTGTTTTAAATTTCACTGTTTTCCAATTACAACCAAAGTATTGCGCGCGACCTAGGGAGCCTCTTGCCCTCCACCTGACTTCGTCATATTACGACAGTTTATCTGGTCTGCGCAGCTAGGCGTGTTGGGGCTTGACTGGTTATGATAATGAAGATGATGGTGCAATGAGCAGGATTGAGGATCTGTGCAAACATGCGGTGAGCACAGTATTATTGTCTATGTTCATGGTTGCCAACTCATTGTGTGATAAGGTGGATCGCAACAACAAAAAATCTGATGTAATCCATTCACATGACTTTCTCTATATCTCTGCAGCAAATGTTTGTTAAAAGGTTTATGCTATTTACTTCATGCTAAGTGAGAAAAAATTAGCAGAAATAATCTTATTACTTGCGTCCCTGTAAGTAGAAGAGAAATAAGGGAGTAACATGGGTTAAAGTGATAGCAAAAGATGGTTGCTATGTGACTCAAGTTCCTTTACTTGTATGGACAGAAGTTGACAAATTCCTGTATGAGAAAAGTATAAGTTTTTAAGGCTGAAACAAAAAACAAGGAATATCTAAAAAAACGATCAACTCCACGAAAAAATGTATATAACATAAATTGTGTGTTTTAATGTGCTCTACATTTTTGTGTGATAAAGTTTTTGTCTATCTCTTACGGTTTACCAGTTACACAAAATTCCGTAAAAGTAAAGAATAAGGTAGTCTTCAGAGGCTATTCCCAGAAAATTCAAGATATACATATTATTTGTATTTAATATATGATATTTTATTCAAAAACTTTAGAGCCATTTTTTAGAAGATAAAAATTTTCGAAAATTTTTCCATATGAAGGGTAGTTGGGAGTGGGGGGATTTTCTTGAAAATCTTCCTGTCACATCCTTGGAAGATACTGAACTTAAATACCAAGTTTGGTATTTAACGAACTTTTCGTTTTTGAGCTATGCTACACACAGACAGACACACACGGACATTTTTCTAAGAATGCTATTTTTGGATTCAGGTGATTTCAAAACATGTATTTCCGGTGAAATCTGGGTATCGAATTTTTGGGTACAATGCAATAACTTCTCTATACTCTATGTACATAGTACGTATAGAGAAAGTAATAAACATCGGAATTCCTTCAAGCAAAACACTCTGACTCACGCTCTATACACTGTTAATGACATATTATATATGTATAAAAATTAACTTTATAACAAAGTGATTTCGCTATAACAATGAACATGTGCCAACAATTACTTTCATGTGGACTGCAATAATTGTTTAAGGCTGCACGCTGTTGTGCTTGTGTTATTCGCGCCAAGCTTGCATCTCCATTACCACTCTCAGGCATTGCAGAGAGGAAGGGAAGGAAAGCAATTTCCCCTATGCGCAAGATGTTCATGTCTCGTCTCACGATCTTTAGTATTTTTCTGTGTAAATGAGGCAATTGTAATGTTACATTAATTGATCAGCTTAAACCAAACAGAGAAAACATCTTTTTGAAAACTTGAAGCAGAAAACGAAAATTTGAAGAAACGGCCCTTAATATGCTTTTACTTCCTCAGCCTGTTACAACTCTTAGTTAAATGCTGCCTAAATTATGCGTAACTTTACAATATAGCTACCCAATAACTTTACAATATAGCTCATAGCTCGGCAGTATGAACCGCAGTCTTTCATTTTCATTTAAAATAGCTCAATCGAAAGAGCTCGTAGAAAAGAGCACTAAAGTTCCATAGAAGGGCGGTTTGTAATACGGTTCAGCAGAAAATGAAAACAGTTCCATGAGAAAAATCCAATTTGAAGATGGTAAATATTAGTCATCATGAAATAAAGCTTACAACGCAATATCATATGTAACATTTTATGTTTGCTCCTATTACAGCATTTGAAGTGGAAAGGAAGTTTGTAAACTACAAACATGGTTTAAAAAACAAAAACTATTTCTTAGGTGAAAGGTTTAAAATGTAATGAGTTAGGAAATTAAACAGACATTGAGCCTTTAGACATATGCTTTTGTATTGCATAAATGTATTTTGTTAAAGTTATTGTATAATATTATGTTATGATTCCAGTTCTGAAGAACGATTCTTAAAGATGTTTATTAATTAGATACGTATTATAAAAACGTTTTTAGCACATTTGTATACACCTGTGACAACTAGCCTTATTTACTTCTGAGGTTAGCTCATGCTGCTTTCCTATGCTTACAGCGTGCACACATCGATGCCAAGTTCTGAAAGTTTTTGTTTTTGAGTTACCACAGTTTTACTTTCTCTACACGTACTATGTACATAGTGTAAAGAGAATGTATTGTAATGTACCTAAAATTTCGATACCGAGATTTCACCGGAAATATATGTTTTGAGACCCCCTGAATAAAAAAACATATTAGAAAAATGTCCCTGTGTGTCTTCCAGTGTGTCTGGGCAGCATAGCTCAAAAACGAAAAGTCCATTAAATACCAAACTTGGTATTTAAGTTTAGTATCTTCCAAGGATACGACACGAAGATTTTGGAGAAAATCCCCCCACCCCAACATGGAAAAATGTTCGAAATTTTTTATTTTCTCGAAAATGGTCCTACGATTTTGATTAAAATATTGTATATTAAAGATATTTACCTGAAAAAGAAAATGAATATCTTGCATTTTTTGAGAATAGCCTCTGAAGACATCTTTATCTTGGGCGAATTTTACGCAATTTTGCATAACTGGTAAACCGTAAGAGATGGACAAAAACTTAATAAAAATGTAGAGCTCGTTAAAAACACACAATTTATGATATGTATTTTTCACATACATTTATTTTCGTGGAGTTGATCGTTTCTGCGATATTCTTTGTTATTCGTTTCAGCCTCAAAATACTTATACTTTTCTCGTACGGGAATTTGTCAACTCCTGTCCGTACAAACAAAGGAACTTCAATCACATAGCAACCAGCTTTTTGACTATCACTTTAACCTTTGGTACTCCCCAATTTCCCTTCTACTTACATAGAAGCAAGTAATAGTTTTTTCTCGATTAGCATCAAGTAAATAGAAGCATAAGCTTTTTAACAATAATTATTGCAGAAATAGAAAGTCATGTAAATGGAACACATCAGATTTTTTACTAAGCAACATACATTAAACCTGCAAGTAAATAATTGACAACACTTTATACGACAGGGTGCGATTTCTAGATGTAATGTTTTTATAAAGACAAAAAGGTCCCTCTTAATTGGTCCGCACCTGTTGCTAGCTGATATCGATCACTATCAAGCGCCTACTACTGCAGCAACTACTTCATCTTTGGTGTAGAGCACGGCATCTTCCCCGCAGGCTAAACACCGACAAAAGAAAATGAATGCACGCTGGCGCTGCATTAAAGGTGAGCCCACATTTGATGTTAAGCAATACATTTTGTTTACAAAGCTGACAATCTTCCGTCCACAAACTTCAATATTATGTACGCACGGAAATAAACTGTTTGTCAGCATAGAATAGTTAAGTAATGAGTGTGGAAAATACTGGCGCAGCATTCATTATTATAGTGCGTGACAGTAAAGATGACTAGTAAGAAAACAGTTGATTGAGGTGCGGAGTTATGTTTAGAAGCATATAAATAATAAATTTCATCTACGTACCTATGTCTGAACTTGTACTTCATGAGTCAATTTGTATTTATTAGTCTGACTCATATATGAGTTTGCCTAGTGACACAGAATAAAATATACATTTAGGGATTTTAACAAAAAATGTTATAACTGAGTATTACAAAAATATTTTACTATACGTTATATAAAAATTAAGTTACGAGAACAAATTGTAACAAAGATTATAAAAGATGTGCAATAACAATAAAAGAGAAAAACTACAATAATAAATAGATTTCTAAATCATAATACATTTCTCGTTCTGTTTAAACCATACAAATGATTTCGAAAAATGGCTCCGGATGTTTAATGATGTTCTGTGTGATTCTTTGTTACATATTTATATTAATTTTATACTTCACCCCCCATTTCACAAACTTGCTTGTAATTGTTCCTCGAGATCCAAAAAATGTGCCTGCTATTGTTAATCTAGATTGCATTGGTCTTTAAAGTATGGTATGGTGGGCTCATATAAGTTCTTGAGGTTGGTGTTTATTCAGTTCAAAGCGGATGGTTGGGTCTATTATCTCTGCTTCTGATTTTTTTTTTTTTTTGTTTATCTCAATGAAGTCGGTGACGATTACTACCACCATCAGCTAGGCAGTGAATTTCCTCGTAAATTTCTAGTCCAGTTTGACGTAGTGCGTTTGCCAAAATGAATCTTATGGTGTTATATGTCTTAACTCTAAGTAGTTTCTCCCAGGACATTTTCCAAACACACGTGAAAGCATCATACTCACTTCAGCCAAAAGCACAGACGTATTTTATATCATATATCACCACTGAAACGAATTAAGTCTGATTTCAATAACACGAAAAAGAAGGAAGCGGGAACGAAAAGCTTAACATCCAACAAAGTTCAGATACACAGTATAAAGGAACGGAAGTGCATATTATAATATCGATAGAATTGAGGAGGTCGACTTTGCACCTTGTAATGTACTGACCAATTCTATTCTTTCGCGTGCTTTCATTAGTGCTGTGCATAGAGCTCAGCTCGAGTGCTCAGGATGGTGACGTCATTTCTCGAGCTTCAAAGTATGTTACAGTACAGTGTCTGAAGGGCTCTACTAACCTTATTTGGGACCCGTGTGTTTAAACTCAAAATGTGCTTTGGTGCCTTAGCGAGGTATCGAAAAACTAAACTAACAATAAAAGTCCAAATTGCGTATAGATATAGTGTTAATAATCAGTTACTTGATTCGGTTGAATTAATGGGTTTCCAGGAACTGATCATAGCGAATTTATTATCGGTTGAAATTACTAAAATGATGGTAATGTATTGATGTTTTTGAGATATGTTTCCTCTTATCTTATTAAATACAATAAAAACAAAGATTACGTGCAAATATTTAGTTATCACACACACACACACACTAAAACTCTTCCTTTTTTTGTTGATGCAAGTTATATGCATAATAGATTTGCAAGAATAATTTTAATAGTAATAACAACTTATGCGAAAATATAAAGTGAGATCAAAAACTAGTACAAAATAAAAGTGAACAATGTAATAGAAGTTTTCAGTGAATAAAATATATAAGAATAAATGAATAATTTACATATTATTAACAAGAATGCACATAAACATTGCTAGCCGGGCCGCCTAGGTGTTAGGCGAGTGGTCTAACCACTCGGCCTTTACATGGAATATATTTCTACTAATGTTTATCTCGATTAGTATGAAAAAGATAAATAATAATCTTTTTAAGAATAGTTTGTTTGCAGAACTGATAGAGAAGATTACGTGAATGGAACACTACATATGTTTTTTTATTGCAAGGCTGCGCGTTATATCTGTGAATATCTGCAATTTATCCAATAGGTAATTACCTGAAAGCTTCGGGTCCCCTATGCTGTAGATCATAAGTAAGGGAAGATTAGAAGCGACTACATACAGAGAATCTAGCGCACGGTATAGCATTTCAAACTCCATTAAATATGATCTGAGAGTACCCTACAAGTTTATCTGAACTATTTGATTTAGGGTTAATAAGCTGATATATGTCAGATGACGTTAACTCGTCCTCCAAACACAGTGATCCAGCAACTTTTATAAGCATAGCTGATTTGCTTTAAACGGCGAAATTGTATTTTGGACTAGAAACTCTGCCTTAAGAAGACCTATGCTATACGTTTCACCAATATAAAACCTCGCCTTAAACCTACCTAACAATCACATGACAGGAACCTATTGCTCCCTCACTCCATTCCTTCTTAGAAAATATTATAAAAGCCCAAATCTGATAAATTGTTATGCTTGAACGATGCACTTAGATCCATAAACAGTTAATAGCACTTCAGCCACTGCCGAAGTAGTATTTCACTTCAAATGTCAATTCAATTGAATGCAACGCATTAAGTATTTCCTCTCGCCAATTTGAAATCACCTTTGTATGTGTATATTTCATTGCAATATTTCTTTTAATTCGCAAAGTTTCGAAGCGTTTAGATTAGTTCGGAAATATTCAACTGCAGCTTAGATTCGAAGTATCTTAATCTTAACTGCCCGCTGTTATGTATGCGCCTAAACCAGATATAAAAAATCTGATGTGTACCATTCACACGACTTTCTCCGTATCCCTGCAACAAATTATTCTTAAAAAGCTTATACTTCTATTTACTTTACGCTAATCGGAAAAAAATAGCAGAAATAGTCTAATTACTCGCTTCCTTGTAAGTAGAAGCGAAATAAGGGACAACCGTAGGTTAAAGTGATAGTCAAAAGCTGGTTGCTATGTCAATGAAGTTTCTTTGTTTATATGGATAGGAGTTGACAAGTTCCTGTATGAGAAAAGTATACGTTTTTTCATAGCAGAAACCAAAAATAAGGAATGTCTCAAAAACGACGAACTCCACGAAAAAAATGTATATAACATAAATTGTGTGTTTTAATGTGCTCTACATTTTTTGCGTAGTAAGTTTTTGTCCATCTCTTACGGTTCAGCAGTTATTCAAAATTCAGTAAAATTCATCCAGAATAAACTTATCTTCAGAGGCTATTCCCAGAAAATTCAAGATATAAATTTTATTTGTCCGGTAAATATCTTTAATATATGAAGTTTTAATCAAAATCGTAAGAGCCATTTTTGAGAAAATCAAAATTTTCGAAAAAAGTTCCATGTAAAGGGTAGTTGGGGATGGGGGGATTTTTCTCAAAATCTTCGTGTCGCATCCCTGGAAGATACTAAACTTAAATACCAAGTTTAGTATTTTACCGACTTTTCGTTTTTGAGTTATCGTGTTCACAGACACATGGACACACACATACGGATCTTTTTGTGAAAATGCTTTTTTTGGATATTGGGGACCCTAAAACATATATTTCCGGTGAAATCTCGGTATCGAATTTTTGGGTGGAGTGCAATACCTTCTCTACACACTATATACATAGTGTGTATAGAGAAAGTAAAAATGTCGATAAATTTCCCTTCAAATTAATGTATATATATTAAAACCCCGTAATTACGCTCTTCGAGGGACTGTGGTCTAAACGCATAATTAGTGTTACACACGGGATATGATTTATTAGGTATGAAAAAGCAATTTGGCGCATGTTAATACATGTTATTCCTGAATATTCAGTGGCGTAAAGTGTAAAATAAACAACAGATCATTTCTTATGAAAAAATAAAATCGTCGATTGCTAATTGCCCTGTACTCGTACTGCTAATTATTACTTACATTTACGCTATCTGATACAACTGTACAGCTCCTATACATTGCATAATATTCAAAGAAAGACTAAAAGTATAAGACACATTGACAGGGAGCTTTTTGAAATTGTAATTTGTTTCAAGAAAGAGTACGTAATTCGCCCGGCACGACCGTAGAGGCTTTTTAGGTAAAGCACTCGAGTTCTCAACCGCTGAATACAGTCAAATTAAGTTCTCATTATACTTTTAAAACATTAAAAATGTCGCAATTTATTTACAATATTTATATCCTTTTATCAGGAGCGTAATTGCGGAATTTTACTGTTCTCTTTTCTGTATTCCAGGGTTGGCGAATTGTTTTATGCATATGACGGACTGATGAACTAAACAATGGTAACAGAACCTTCACACTAGCGAACACACCTAAAAGTGAAATAAACTCATATACAGAAGGAAACAAAATCAGAAAAAAAAAATTAAGGTCAAAAAACGCCAAAAGCACTACCGATGATAAAATGTGTAAAAAATAAAAGCTCGTTCTAATAACCGAAAACTTTCACATCTAAGGATAAGCTTTCCTGGCTCCTGGAAACGGGAAAGAAATCTTGGTCGTTTTATACTTTCTCGTTCTCCTTTTCCAGGTACGCGATATTCGATCCATTTTGTGCATATTACAATCTTCATAGAAACTATTCAAGCCGCCCGTAACAAAAGAGGCATTCAGAGTTTTCTCTAGCAAGCTTGAAAAATAAGTTGGATAGAGAGTCAAAAAATTCAATGCCATAGCCGTGATCTCCCGGTCTCCGTCGGGTTGCTCTAACTAATAAGCTACATAGTAATTTGCTGACCACGACATTAAATTTCCCAAAATGACTACTCACATGATTCAGTCTGATTTTGCCTATCCAACTCTGGTCCTACACATGACTTGTGTAGAAAATGAAGTTGGATAAAAATTACAGAAAATCTGCGTCCTGACCTCAACCTGAATCCATTGAGCGATGGGTCGTCTGATAGAAGTGTCATCTCAGTTTGCTTATAAGTAGCCCAACATTGTAAACTCCCCAAAAACTACAAAGTGCAGAAAAAAATATGATGTGTTCCGTTCTCTACATCTATGCTACCAATTATTGTTAGAAATCTTATGCTTCCATTTACTTTATGCTAATCGAGAAAAAATTAACAGAAGTTACTTGCTTCCGTGTAAGTAGAAGGGAAATAAAGGAGTACCATAGGTTAAAATGATAATCAAAAGCTGGTTGCTATGTGACTGAAGTTCCTTTGTTTGTAATGACAGGAGTTGACAAATTCTGTATGAGAAAAGTACAAGTCTTTTAAAGCTGAAACAAATAACAAGGGATATCTCAAAAACGTTCAACGCCATGGAAAACATGTATATATCTTAAATTGTGTGCTCTACATGTTTTGTAAGCTAGGTTTTTGTCCATCTCTTACGGTTTAGCAGTTATGCAAAATTCCGTAATATTCACAGAATAAAGTATTCTCTGAGGCTATTCCCAGAAAATTCAAGATAAACATTTTATTTGTCAGGTAAATATCTTTCATATACGATATTTTAATCAAAATCGTTAAGAGCCATTTTTGAGAAAATCAGAATTTTCAAAAAAACTTCCATGTAAAGGGTAGTTGGGGGTGGCGCAACTTTCTTGAACATCGTGTCGCATCCTTGGAAGATAAACTTAAATACCTAGTTTGGTATTTAACGGTCTTTACATTTTTGAGCTATGCTTACTACACACACCCACCCACACATACACACACACACACACACACTCGCGCGCCACACATAAAATTTATACCGCGATTTCACCGGAAATATATGTTTTAGGGTTCCCTGTATCCAAAAAAAGGTCCTATGTGTGCCCGTGTGTCTGTGAACACGATAACTCAAAAACGAAACGTCGGTAAAATACCAAACTTGGTATTTAAGTTTAGTATCTTCCACGGATGCGACACGAAGATTAAAAAAAAAAAAAAACCCAAACTACACCCTTTACATGGAACTTTTTTTGAAAATTTTGATTTTCTCAAAAATGGCTCTAACGATTTTGATTAAAATATCGTATATTAAAATATTTACGATAAATAAAATGTATATCTTGAATTTTCTGGGAACAGCCTCTAAAGATTACTTTATTCTGGATCAATTTTACAGAATTTTTCATAACTGCTAAACGTAAGAGATGGACAAAAGCTTACCACACAAAACATGTAGAGAACATTAAAACACATAATTTATGATACATACATTTTTTTCGTGGAGTTGATCGTTTTTGAGATTTCCTTATTTTGGTTTCAGCTTTGAACAACTTATTCTTTTCTCATACAGGAATTTGTCAACTTCTGTCAATGCTAACAAAGGAACTTCAGTGACATAGCAACCAGCTTTTGACTATCACTTTAACCTATGGTACTACCTTATTTCGCTTCTACTTACTAGGAAGCAAGTAATAAGACTATTTCTGCTATTTTATTCTGGTTTAGCATGAAGTAAATAGAAGCAAAAACTTTTTAACAATAATTTCTTGCAGAGTTGAAGAGAAACTCACGTGAATGGAAAACCTGAATTTTTTTGTGTAGTAAATTTCTGTCTAACTTTTACAATTTACTATTTACGCAAAATTCAGCAAACTTCACTCAGAATAAAGATGTCTTTAGAGGCTATTCCCAGAAAATTCAAGTTATACATTTTATTTGCCATATAGATATCTTTAATCTTTAACGATTTTAATCAAAATCGTGTCATTTTTGAGAAAATACAATTTTCGAAATTTTTTCCATGCAAAGGGTAGTTTGGAGTGGGGGGATTTTTCTCAAAATCTTCGTGTCGCATCCCTGGAAGATACTAAACTTAAATACCAAGTTTGGTATTTTACCGACTTTTCGTTTGTGAGTGAGACACACACGGACCTTTTCCTAAAAATGCTTTTTTTAATACAGGGGCCCTAAAACATGCATTTCCAGGGAAATCGGTATCTAATTTTTGGGTGTAATGCAATACCTTCTCTATACACAATGTACATAGTACGTGTAGAGAAAGTAAAAACGTGATGTGTTCCATTCACATGACTTTTTCTACATCGCCGTAACAAATTATTGTTAAAAAGCATATATTCTACCTACTTTTAGCTAATCGAGATAAACATTAGCTAAACTTTTCTTAATTACTTGCTTCCTTGTAAGTAGAAGGAAAATAAGGGAATACACTAGGCTAAAGCGATAGTCAAATCTTTTTAAAGCTGGTTGCCATATGGTTGAAATCTGTTTCTATGCGTTTCTATGTTTACAACTTTTCGTGTGGGAAAAGTTTTAAGTATTTTGAATCAGAAATAAATAACAAGGAATATCTCAGAATTGGTCAATTCCACGAAAAAATGTATAGGAAATAAACTGTGTATTTTAGCGTGATCTACATTTTTTGCTTAATAAGTTATTGTGTATTTCTTACGGCTTACCTGCTACGCAAAATTCAGCAAAATTCATTCAGAATAAAGAGGTCTTCAGTGGCTATTCCCAGAAAATTCAAGATATACATTTTATTTGCCATATAAATAGCTTTAATATACGGCATTTTATTCAAAATTGTTTAAGGCATTTTTGAGAAAATCAAAAATTTCGATACTTTTTCCATGTAAGGGGTAGTTTGGAATGGGGAGATTTTTCTCAAAATCTTCGTGTGGCATTCCCGGAAGATACTAAACTTAAATACTACGTTTGTTCACAGACACACAGGGACCTTTTTTCTAAAAATGCTTTTTTTAATACAGGGGACCCTAAAACATGTATTTCCGTTGAGATCTCGGTATCGAATTTTCGTGTGGATTACAATACCTTTTCTATGTACATGTGCTAGAGATAGTAAAAATGAAATTTGGCAAATTTTCGTTTTCAAGTTTCACTGTTCACAGAAATACACAAAAATATAAAGAACATTTTCACATTTTTTATTCACGGGACCTCAAAACGTGTATCTGTTTTGGGGCGTAATGGCATACTTATTCTCACTTAGGTATCGAGGTAGCAGAAATGTTAAGCGTAATTTATTATTTATGTGCGTCGCAAGCTGTTCACGCACCGTAAACAAGCATATTTCGGGAGCCAAGTAGTGAGAAATATCATGACTGTAAAAAATGGGGAGATCGTGCTTTGGCTGTATGTTTGCCAAGCTTAAATTCACTGGCGTTTTATACATGAGGCCATTAGAAAGTGATTGTGTATTCTCGTCCCGTGCTAGTGTTGAAGTATTTCAGCATATACCAAAGGGTTGCCAAGAAATTTGAAAAACACCTAGTGATTAGTGCAGCGATTTCTGGGCATTTTGATCATTTCCTGTTTCACAGTTGTAACTCAAGTTTTAACTTCAGAAAAACAGGAACGTTTTTAAAATTTGTATGAAATTGGCATTCAAATACCTTCTGCAAAATTATTTCTCTACTGGAACAGTGGGGTTATGTTATCGCTTCCATTCACATTTCTATTTTTTCTAGCATTTACAGTAGCTATAGAAATTCATATTGTATACTATCCAAAATGAAATATCAAGGTTTCATTGAAAATACATGTTTTGAGGTCTACTGCCCATTAAGTAAAAAAACTTTAGAAAGGATGGGTATGCATGCATGTTAACAGAATAACTTGCGCATAAATGAAGAATTACAAACTGCTTATTTAAGTTCAATTTCGTCAAAGAAAAAACATCAGAGATCTTCAAGAACATCCGCAAATTACCTTTTCATTACTTTTAATTTTCACAAAATGGTTTAATGAGTTTAATTGGAGTTATGATAATATATCAAATAAAATGTGTATCATGAATTGTCTGCGAAGAGACGTATAGTTCTCTTCATTCTAAATGCAATTGCTAATAAAGCATAAGATATTCGCCAAATGTGTATCCTCTTTGTATGTGCGAGGAGCGTTCTAAATGTTATCTGAGATGACACCGCTGTAACGTGAGAGACTCGCAACCGAGAGGTCCGCTTCGATTTCTGTTGAACGAGACTTCGCACACTGGATTTTTTTCCGTGGTTTCCCTAGGTAGATAGGCGTATGTTGACGCAACGGCGGTTTGTATGTTGCGGTAGGATGGAGAAATTTGTAGTTTGGAAACCATTCTTCCAGGCGATTGGCACTACCATTGGGATTCCCTTCCTTCCTGAAATAGTCTCGTTTAACACTCGAGACCCTCAAGTAGAGCGACAGGGTTGATGGCATGTTGGAACCGTTAGACACCTCATCTTTGCCACCGCACTCTCGCCCTAATGTCCCTCTTTTATCCCTCCCAAGATCAATTTGGAGGGTGGAGGGTAAAATGCAAGCCTCTGGTTCTCAAGGTCGCGGGACCAAATCATGCGGAGGGCGATGGGTTTTTTCGGAGGTAAAAATCTTTAACATGGCTTCTTTCGGAAGGGAAGTAAAGTATTAGTCCATGTCGTAGATTTTCGGCACGTAAAAGAACCTCAAGCCTGATAAAGAGGCATCTGAGCAACATTTAATGGTCTTTCACGCCCAATATACAATGGGAGGCTGAGAATCATAATAATTAAAAGGCGTTCATAAATAACACCCAATTTAATGTTTACTTTCTCTATCACGTATGTACATACGCTGTACTTAGTAGCTAGAGAAGGCATTATATTCTAGCAAAAAAATTCGATGTCGAGATTTCACTGGAAATATGTTTTGAGGTCCTTTGAGCCCAAAAAAATCACTTTTAGAAAACGATGTGTGTGTGTGTGTGTGTGTGTCTGTGGACACCACAGTTCAAAAACGAAAAAGCCGTTAAAACCGAACTTGCTATTTATGTTTTGTACCTTCCATGGACGCAACACGAAGATTTTAAAAAACATCCCGCAACCACAAACTAATGTTTATATGGAACATTTTTTGAAAATTTTGCCTTTCTCAAAAATGGTTCTAACGCTTTTGATTAAAATACGTTACATTAAATATATTTACATGATACATAAAATGAACATTTTGAATTTTCTGGGAATAGCCTCTAAA
Source organism: Hymenopus coronatus (assembly GCA_030762935.1). NCBI lineage: Eukaryota > Metazoa > Arthropoda > Insecta > Mantodea > Hymenopodidae > Hymenopus > Hymenopus coronatus. The sequence goes on along the minus strand of CM060895.1, from coordinate 109,390,150 downwards.
TTCCTATTTATTCTGGCTGAGTTTTGCAGAATTTTGCATAGCGTTTAAACTGTAAGAGATAGAAAGAAACTTAATATACAATGAATGTAAGTCTTTGCGACAGTATTTTGGCACGACGCATATATTATTAGTTTAATCATTAGTTTATACATATTTAATATAAGAAATATCTACACAGTAGAGCGCAGAACCGTAGCATGTAAATGCTCCAATTGTATTCTTCAAGGCTACGTGTGCTTTGTTCAAAATAACAAGAATTTTGGAGCATTAGGGACACAAGTAACAACCCTTGGGAGGAAGAAAGGTTCACCCTCTTATATTTTGGACAGAGGGAATTTCTCTTTGTAGAGAAAGGTCACGTGGATGAAAAATAAAGAAAAATCCCCGACAGTCACGTGACAACGCTACTTTACGCGCCTTTTTCCAGCCAATCAAAAAGGAGGGCAATACTCGAACCTTTTAGTACATAAATGATGCGCGTATAAGAGCACCGTATGTCGACGACACCCTTTACTGGTGCTCAGAAATGAGGCCCACAATTGCTAAGCAAAAACTTGAAAGACAGCTACAATCCTTCACAGAGTGGGCAAATACCTGGCGAATCAAAATCAACACTGACAAAACACAACTACTAGCCATAAAACGGAAAGGATGTTTCAGGAGCAACCCAATAAAGATCAAAATAGGCACACACGAAATAAAGTCAAAACTAATAGCCAACTACCTTGGAATCAAAATTACCAGCAAATTAAAAACCATTCAACACTACAACCAAAAAATAAAACAAATAAATGCAATGCTCTCCACATTATATTACCTAGCCAGAAAGAACGGCGAAGGCCTAACCCAGAAAGCACTCATACACCTATACAAAGCTCTGGTTAGACCAGTGCTTACATATGGCGCATCGGCACTCATACCCATAACATCACAGACCACATTAGACAAACTGTACACACTAGAAAGAAGATGTCTCAGGATTGCAGCCAAAGTCCCATGATGCTACCCGAAAAAGACCTTACAAACTGACCAATATAGAACATCTACAGGACTTCATTACTAGAGGCTACCATCAATACGTTACAAAGTCAGCAAACCTTGAACACAGAAAGAATCTCCTGGAATCTGATACTGGCTACAAAAGAAACGCCCAAAACCATCACAAAGTTATCACACCACCGCCCCTGTCACACATCAAGACGATCATAAGTAAAACGCGAGAAGATGACGCAGCAGCTCAAGAATACTTACAACACCTAATAAACTAAAAGATCCAGAGTAAAACAAGCACAAAATAGTCACAAATCAACACCAACACCGATAAAAAATCAAGCGATTTGACCGAGTTGAGTTATAAAATTCTAAATATATATACACACAATTAAAAAACAAAAACAAAAAAAAAAAAAAAAATAAATAAATAAATAAATAAAAAACACAAATAAAAAATAATAATAACAATATTAAAAAAAAACTCATAAATATATATGTACATAAAATACTCAAACTTAACACAAACAGCAATGGTCACGCCAACCACCAAATTAGACCCAAAAACCCCACCCTCCCAACCCAAGAAACAAAAACAAAACAAACCTGGTATAGCGACATACTCTCGATAAGATCCCCCTCCAAAAACAAAATTTAAGCTAAAAATTAAAAACATCGGCTGAAGAGGGAATTAACCCAAGGTTAGTCGCCGACTAACCAAATAACCTCACATACTACATACTACTAGAAATCGGGCTCACAAGTTATAAGAAATCGGGAGTTACACTCAATGTAAGAAACTGCGTACAAGAAATCGGACACACATGGAAATCCAGAGTGTAAGAAATGCGACGAGACACTGTGTAAGAAATCACGCGGCGTCTAGTGTAGGAAATCGGTGTGTTATATAATAATCTGACGGAGAATTATTACTCTAAAGGTTATACGGACTGTGAAACTCAAGATTACTGTGACGAGTGTAAAATAATAACTCAATAAAAGTGGAACTAGCACTTAAGAAAAATTATATCAAGTTCGCGATCGGTTATGTCGGGAGTCGCTCGCAGGGTTAGTGCCTCAATCTAACCACAGATTATCAATAAAAGAAATCATCAGCGAAATTAAGTGAAATTTCTCTTTTATTTGAGTCTACCAAGTGTTACACACCTTTCTCATTCTTTCCCCCTGAGCAAGAGACAACTCATGGTCTACAAGAACGCGCCTAGCCAGCGCAACAAAGGGAATCTGCAAGGTATGTATACTCTTAATGTAGAGAATTTCACGAGCACGCCTAGCCAGCGCAACAAAGGGAATCTGCAAGGTATGTATACTCTTAATGTAGAGAATTTCACGAGCATTAACCTTCGACCAACTCCAAGTAGACTCACCTAATAGCGTCATATTGTCGCAACAACGTGACGCTCAACAATAAAACTACGGCATATTGTCGCCCTAACATGGTGGCCAAATTACATCTTGTTAAGATACATAAATTATGTCATATACGCTTTTCTTGTACAGTTGATCATTTTGAGACATTCCTTATTATTGCGTTCAATTTCAAAACTACTTAACTTTTCAATGAATAACGAACCGAACCGAACCTCAATGGTTTCACATAGCGACCAGGTTTTAAAATATTTGACTATTGCTTTAGCTTACTGTATCCCCTTATTTCTCTTCTACTTGCAATGAAACAAGTAATAAGACCAATTCTGGCAATGTTTTATCTCAATTAGCATGATGTAGATCAAAGTGTTATCTTTTGTAAGAATAGTTTCTATTTGAAACAGCTAGAGAAAGTTATGTAAATGGAACACATCAGATTTTTAATTTAATGAGCCCACTATGACCTACGTGCGGCACTGGCTCCGGATACAAGAGGTCCCTCCATTTGATTACTCCCAACCACAAGCACTGCTCGCTTTACATTTTTATAACTTTTAGAGTAATTTCCAATTCATACATTCTGTTAAAAGATACTTCTACTGGTTCTGTCGCAAAGAGTATCACTATTCGTATAAAAGAAGTTCTACTCTGATTTCTCAACCAGTATCCTTGCAATAAGATTACTGCTGGATTAGATATATGAATGGGTGAATTGGCAGATCATTGGAGGAAAATAATAGCTTACAGATGACCCTGAACGATGCCTTTTTCTGACACTGAATGTTTTGGAAATGACTATTTGCAACCTTGAGTGGTAGCGAACACAGATAAGATTTCATTTAATGGTTATCATCATGTAAGTTGTTATGCTCATTTAAAAGCAGCTAACAGTACGTTTTTTCCTTTGTTTGACCGCTGGAGATAAACCATAAATATGTACAACACGATAAGACTTCATTTTCGTCCATCCGAAACAGTTGCTAATGGTCTTGCAAAAATAGAAATGGATAAAAGAGTGTTCTCACTACGGAGACCAGGTGAAGAAAAAAGAATAAAAGGAATTATTCCTCCATTGTTAAAGAAATTAACTTGCAGGAAATTTAATGATAGATATTTTTAAATTAGGCTTTTCTTGGCTAGCAATGTTTCATATGCTTTCATTTTGCGCAGAGATTAACGAGGTAGCATTTTTAAGATTCACTATTATGAATATCTTGAAACAAAATCCCTACATTTTGGTAGCCCTTCATATAAACTAACCTCAACTCTTTACCTACTTCATTCAAATTGTAATGATACTTCAAATCCTCTTAAAACTGTCACACGAGGTTTCAACAGAGGGCATGGAAATTATTAAGAGCTCAGCATTGTCCTTATTTTGTTCCTTTGTTTAGAATCATAGGATTTATAATATATACGAGGTACGTCCAGAAAGTAAGTTCCGTTTGGTAATAAAATTAAACTGTGTACAGATATAGAATAATTATTTATTGCACAAAATTCTACAACTCTTAAACTACTTTTCCACGTAACTGCCGAAATTTTGCAGGCATTTGTCATAGCGTGGCACAAATGTTTGTATACCTTCTTCAATGAAGTTTGCCGCCTGTGTCTTCAAAAAGTTGGAAACATTTTCTTTCAGCTCTTCGTCATTGCTGAAGTGTTGGCCGCCAAGGAAAGACTTGAGATGTAAGAACAGATGAAAGTCGCTAGGAGCGAGGTCAGGGCTGTACGGAGGATGGTCAAACACGTCCCAGCGAAATTCCTGTTTTTCATCACATTTGCTGTGCACTTCACTACGTCCTTCATTGAACTGTCGGGCCCATCTTCTCACCATTGAATCACTCATCGCATTTTGTCCGTAAACTTCACAAATTTGCCGATAAATTTCAATTGGTTTCACTTTCCTAGCATTCAGAAAACAAATCACAGATCTGATTTCACAAGCGGCGGGATTTTCAATCAACACCGACATTGTAAACAAGCACAACAAAGTGTATGTGGCTGACAGCGATCTCAAAATGGCGCACGTTTCTTCTCCTTGATACAGAGCGTCTACCGCGCATGTGCGGAACTGCGATCGCAGCGTGTAGCGGAGATAAATTGAAACGGAACTTACTTTCTGGACGTACCTCGTATATATACACACTCACACACATATACACAGGCTGTACCAGAATTCGACCGCACAGATTGGAAGGGTTGAAGAGGGGTCCAAAATGAACAGTTTGAGATAGGGAACCTATGAGCTATGGGTTCTAAATTCTTTGCTAAAACATACAATGTATTAAGATTTATCACGCCCCTGATAAAACCGCAGTGGAGCGTGACGTGAGCACCTGGATTTCGGAGAGGGGAGAAATAGTGGCATTTAGCACTATGGTTATCGTGTGGGCACTGGGTTAAGATAACGAGTGAGTTGAGGGTTCATATTTTGCTACTCAAGATGATTTATTCGTACTGACAAACAAAATAGATGTAATGTACAATTAGCAAAGGTGCTAGATTGCCCGTAGATACAATGAGGAACGTTTCAATAACAACTGCATTTAATACCAGAAGGGGTGCACTTCTCCGTATCTCTCAAAGAGTTTCTAAAATACAGTGTTATGTACATCATAATTGTAGGTTCAGCTTGCAATTAACGAAACAATATTATCATTGTGTCTAATGAACTTCAAATGAAGTAAAGTTGAACAACTATCTCCGTAGTAAAACAAGTATCTACATTAAACGAATTAAGAACTATGTACTAGTCAGGAAAATGAATAATACCTTATCATCTCTGAATGAAAGATAAATAGAATGAGACCTCGAGAATTCCATATAACGACCGGCAACATCCTGGCAGAGATTGCACCAACGAATAAATGAACTCGCAGTCTGTCAAAAATTTCAGGATCGTGTGAACCTCACCACAAGAAGCCAGAGTTCCTGTCAGTAATTGTTCATCTGATTCAACGAAATATGGTATGCGAGGCTTTTAAGAATACCCAATGGTACAACTTGGCAGCTAAAAGCACAAACTCTGAAGTTCTCAGCTTAGATTATCTTAGGTAGTTAGTCTGTGTACTATCCATTTCGCACCTAGTTGAAACAATTTATGTTCTTACACACAATGTGTATACCTTTACAATATGAACACAGTGTTAGCAATCCAAGTTCTCACAGTAGTCACGTCTAGCCATTAGGTAAGATTTTCAGCAGAAGTCTCTCAGGACCACAGTAGCTTAAAAGGTTAAAACGGCTTAATACATACGGATAAAATTATAGTACAGCTGTTCGAATCGTGGCACTAGTACATACTTTTTTATTCCACCGCTAAAATCAAAGTTCAGTTATTACGTTCTATAGCACTCATTACATAAATGTTTTCATTACGTTTAAAAGCACACATTACATAAATGTTTTCAACAAACCGAATTGTTTTATTGCATTAATTTGCGCAGGTTCCTTGACAATTTAATATTGAACGCTACGTAGGTACCATCCAGTCCTTTGAAAGTAATATGTACCGGGGTTTTTATTGTTTTGGCTTTAGAAATGTAAACTAAGCGTATTAGTGCTGCTCTATTGGTGTACTCTTTGAGAAAAAAGAAAAACAAGAAACTCTTAGAGGGCGGTGCGATCTTTTTATCGAGAGACTTGACGACCAGCGCTATACCAACTCACCCACCAACATGTTCTGGAGGAGAGCTCTAGCTAACTACATATGATCTGAAATCAACCAAGCTGTTATCATAAGCGTGCATATCTCAAAGAACTGGCAATTTTGCCAAATCTTACAAGCCCAACAATTTGAAATATCGTATTGATTGAGCACAAATATACATTCCTTTAACTAAAGGTATACAAAGGAGACATTCTGACTCACACGCACACATCTTTTAATTTTCGGCCATTGATGTGCGATCCAGAAAACATGCCATAGCTTTGACATTTGGCAAAAGGTTTCCTCTCAAACTGTTTACCTAGGACGCATCTACAATTTTGCCAATTTGTGTGGTCGAGTTCTGAGAAACCTGTATATATTGAAGGGTTCCCGAGGGGTGGTTTCTATGCAACACACCTTCATCAAACTACTGTAACCAATTATTACAAGATAAGCCGTCACGGAAAACCCGCCCTAATTTATTTGCAGTAGTGAAGTGAAGCGTGTCATCGCCGTTGTTATAGAGCGCATCCTTTGAACTGAACTGGCAGGGTGAGGGTGTGTGTGTGTGTGTGTGTGTGTGTGTGTGTGTGTGTGTGTGTGTGTGTGTGTGTATGTGTGTGTGTGTGTGTGGACAGCATAGCTCAAAAATGAAAAGACCGTTATACGAAGATTTTCAAGAAAATCCGCCACCGCAAACTATTCTTTACATGGAAAATTTCTTGACCCTTCTGTTTTTTTATCAAAAGAGACTCAAACGATTGATTAGAATACCGTATATAAAGATATTTATATGACAAATAAAATGTTTACCTTGAATATTTAGGAAATATCCTGTGCAGATCCCATTCCAGATAAATTTTGCATAACTAGTAAACAGTAAGAGATAGAAAAACATTATATACAAAAATCTGATGTGTTCCATTCACATGACTTTCTCTACATCTCTGTAACAAACGTGGTAATAGGATTTAACATCAGCCTGAGATTAGCTACTTTGACAGATAAACTTGTGTAATGGGAAACGACCATCTTACTCTCTAAACATACGAAAAAAATCTGATGTGTTCCATTCACATGACTTTCTCTATATCTCTACGACAAATTATTGTTAAAATGCTTATGCTTCTATTTACTTCATGCTAATCCAGAAAAAAAAGCAGAAATAGTCTTATTCCTTGCTTCCTTGAAAGTAGAAACGAAATAAGGCAGTACCATAGATTAAAGTGATAGTCAAAAGCTGGTTGATGTGTGATGAAGTTCCTTTGTTCGTATAGACAGGGGTTGACAAATTCCTGTATGAGAAAAGTATGGTTTTTAAAGCTGAAACCAAAAAACAAGGAATATCACAAAAACGACCAACACGAAAAAATTGTATATAACATAAATTGTGTGCTTTAATGTGCTCTACATTTTTTGTGTGGTAAGTTTTTGTCTATCTCTTAAGGTTTAGCAGTTATGCAAAATTAAGTAAAATTCATCAAGAATAAAATAGTCTTCAGAGGCTATTCTCAGAAAATGTAAGATATATAGATATAGAAGAGATCAAGTGATCATCACTCTACTCAGAATCGGTCACTCCAAACTGACGCATTGCTATCTTCTGACTAAGCAACAACCTCCAAACTGTACAAGCTGTGATAGATCTCTAATCATACAACACGTCATTGTAGATTGCCCACTGCATAGCAGAAGAAAAGAACCCGGCATTTCCAGTCATCCTAATGCAGTCAACACATCCAACATGCTCCGTGGTGTAATGGTTACCATGCTAACTTCATAAACCCAAAGTCGCGGGTTCAAACCCGGCGGAGGACGATGGATTTTGTCGAGTATAAAAATCCTTAGCATGGCTTCCTTCGGAAGGGAAGTAAAGCCGCTGGTCCCGTGTTGTAGATTTACGGCACGTAAAAGAACCTCAAGCCTGATAGAGAGGCCTCTGAGCAAAATTAAGCGGTATTTCACGCCCAACATAGAATAGGACGCTGAGAACCACAACAGTTAAAGGGCGTCTATAAATAACACGCCATTTCCTTTTTTTTTTTTTTTCTGAGAGACTGTGTACCTGTAAATTGATAATTAATGCATTTATGATCGGTCGTGATAAGACCTTGTAGTCAAAACAACCTTAAATAAACATTAATAAAAAATACAGAAAGGCTATCCCAGGAAATTCAAATATGCATTTTATTTGTCATGTAAATACCTTTAATACACGTATTTTAAGCTACAGCGTTAGCGTCATTTTTGAGAAAATCAAAATTGTCAAAAAAGTGTCCATGTAAAGGGTAGTTTGAGGTGTTTTTTTTTTGTTTTTTTTTTTAATCAATCTTCCTGTCGCATATTCGGAATGAAGTGGTATTTAATCGGCTTTCGCTTTTGAGAACGAAATTTAAGACACACACGGACCTTTTTCTGAAAACATTTTTTTTTACTTTCGCTACATAGTACATGGTACGTAGGTAGAGAAGGTATTGCACTCCACCCAAAAATTAGATACCGAGATTTCACCGGAAATATGCGTTTTAGGGTCCCCTTTATAAAAAAAATATTTTTAGAGAAACGTCCGTGTGTCTGTGAATACGATAGCTTAAAAACGAAAAGGCGGTAAAATACAAATTTCGTATTTAAGTTTAATAGCTTCCAAGGATTCGACACGAAGATTTCGAGGAAAATTCCCACTCCAAATTACCATTTTCACGGAAAAATTTTCGAAATGTTTGATGTTCTCAAAAATTGCTGTAAAGATTTTGATTAAAATACCGCATATTAAAAATATTTACATGAAAAATAAAATGCATATTTTCAATTTTCTGGGAATAGCTTCTAAAGAACTCTTTATTTTGGACGAATTTTGCTAAGTTTTGCATAACTGGTAAAGGGTAAGAGATAGATAAAACTTATTACATAAAAATATAGATCTTGTTAAAACACACAATTTATGTCATATACATTTTTTCGTAGAGTAGACCATTTTTCAGATATTTCTTGTTATTGGTTTGTTTTAAAATACTGGAAGTTTGCTCATATGGGAATTTGTCAACTCCTGGCCATGAAAGAAACGGATTTCAACCACAGGGCAATCTGGTTTTAAAAGATTTAACTACCGCTTTAGCCTAGTGTATTTCTTTATTTCCCTTCTGATAACAGGAAAGCAAGTAATATGACCATTAGCATAAAGTAGATAGAAGTATAGGCATCTGTGACAGAGCTGTAGATGTCATGTGAATGGAACACATCCGACTTTTGGATTAGGGGTCCCTAAAACTGAATTTCCAATGAAACTTCTGTGTCGAATTTCTGGGTAGAATGCAATACCTTCTCTACCTGCCGAAAAAGAAAATATTTAGGAGTTATTTGTGATACCTCTATTGGATAATGGTATCTTCCGGATGAATGCTGACCGAGATGTAACAAACACCAGTCGACCACCTTTAGGTGGTGATATATTTAGAACTACAACAACATTATCGCTTCCTGGTTTGTGTTAGATGCGATCGTAACTGAATTTCAGAAGCTGCTACTCTCAGAATTACTAGCCGTGAGGCCTGATTATATAATGTTTCCTTACTGATCAAGGTGAGCGAGCTTTTCTCTGCCAAATAATCCCAAAGAAGTGTTACGCACAAGTGCTCAATATCTCCAGTTTATTTTTAACTACTATTATTACCATCTAAAATCAAATGCAGTTGCCAGAATGCAATTTTATCTACTATGTACTTTAACAGAAAACAGAGGCAGTGTTCCACTCCATACAACATTCGATGTCAAGATTTCACCGAAAATAGAGGCTCGATGGCCCTCTGAGAAACAGTTTTTACAAAAAGGTGTAGGTGTGTAGGTGTAGGTGTGTGTGTGTGTGTGTGTGTGTGTGTGTGCGCGCGCGCGCGTGCTGGTGTGAGAGAAAGAGCAGTAAATACTAAAAATCTGCTGTGTTCCATAACATGGCTTTCTCTACCTATTCTGCAACAGACTATTCTCAGAAAAGTTTAATCTTCTCTCTAATCCTTGCTAATCCAGGTAAATATTAGTGGCAATTGTTGTATTATTTAGTTCCTTCTGGAAGGGAAATAAGGGGGATACACTAGGCTAAAAGGATAGTAAACTTTTTTAAAAGCTGGTTACTATGTGATGCAATTGAAATGCCCTTCTCTTTACATGACCGGGATAAAAAAGTGAAACACGATTTTCCATTTGAAAAAAGTATTATTGTAAATGTTAAAACCAATACCAAGAAATACATCGAAAATGATTAGCTCTAACAAAGAAAAATAAAGATATATAGCATAAATAATGTGTATTAACCAGATCTACCTCTTTTTCTTTTTTTCGGGGTAAGTTTTTGTCTCTTACAATTTACGAGTTCAGAATGAAGGAAACTTCAGAGACTACTCCCAAAAATTTCAGGATAGACATGTAACTATCTTTTAATGTACGGTATTTTAATCAAAATTGATAGAGCCATTTTTTAAAAAAATCTTATGTGTTCCATTCACATGACTTTCTCTACATCTTTGTAACAATTTTTTTGTGTACTTAACGTCCTTTAACCTGGTTGGTCATATCGGACGATCAATAAAATTGGTGAAATGATGCTCAAATGATATCGGGGTCCATGGAGCTTAAAGTTACTCGACATTCGTCTTCTCAGGATAAGGGAAAATCCCGAAAAAAACCTTATCCGGGTAATTCACCCTAATCGAGATTCGAACTCACGACCTGTTGAATATGAGGCAGACACGCCGCCACCACCACACTACCCAGTCGGGCTATCAAATTATTGTTAATAAATTTATTCTTCTATCTCTTCATGCTAATCCAGATAAACATTAACAGAAACGGTCCTATTATTTTGTTCCTTGTAAGTAGAAGGTAAATAAGTGAATACACTAGACTAAATCGACAGTCAAATGTTTTAAAATGTAGTTGCTATGGTATTGAAATCCCTTTCTTTGCGTAGCCAGAAGTTGTTAAGTTCCCGCATGAGAAATCTTTATAAAGTATTTTAAAACTGAAACTAATAACAAGGAATATCTCGGTCAACTCCAATAAAAAATGTATAATTGTGTTTTAACGAGATCTACATTTTGTTGTGTAGTAAGCTGTTGTCTATCTCTTACGGTTTACTATTCGTGCAAAATTCATCAAAATAAATAGGTTTTCAGAGGCTATTCCCAGAGAATTCAAGATATACATTTTATTTGTGATCCAAATGACTAATATATGGTATTTTAATCAAAATCATTAGAGCCATTTTTGAGAAATACGAAATTTTCGAAAATGTTTCCATATAAAGGGTTGTTTGGGGTGGGAAAAACCTTGAAAATCTTCATGTCGCAACCTTGGAAGATACAAACTTAAATACCAAATCTGGCATTCAATGGTCTTTTCGTTTTTGAACTATGCTGTCCACAGACACACACACTGACCTTTTTCTAAAACCGCTGTTTTTTGGATTCAGGGAGTCCCAAAACTTGAATTTCCGGTGAAATCTCGGTATCGAATTTTTAGAGGCAATACAATACCTTCTTTACACCTTATGTATATAGTATGGGCAGAGAAAGTAAAAATTGAAAATTTAGGACATTTATATGACTTTTCTACTCTTGGTTGCTTATAAGTTATTAGCAGCTGTAAAAAGTATTCCTACCAGATTTTATTCTTCCGTCAACTTTTTTATGTCCAGCCTTTGCAGAAATCCTTAACGTGTATTCTTGGGAACAACAGAAAATCGACAAGAGACGAAGTATTGAAAAATTCGAACAATTAAAAACGGATATCACGGAAATAGTCTGTCACAAAAAAAAAAATTATTTGTAACATATTACTGGTTTTTAGAGATCTTCTTTTGTGTAGTACGTTTTTTGTCCATCGTTTAACGATGTCAATTACACAATGCTCTAAAAATAACTTTCTTATTGAGGTCAATTTCGCAAGCTATTACAAAAAAAGTCAGGGTATACATTTTGTCATTGAAATATATTTTAAGTAAAATCATGTCAATTTTGAGAACATCATGTTGGTAGTTGGGGTGAGGAGATATTCTTGAAAATCTTCGTGTTGATGTGATCGATACATTTTACATATAAAAGTAGTTTGGGGTGAACTTTCTTGAAAATATTCGTTTGAGTTTTCGAAGACGCTGAACATAAAGTTTGTTATGGAACCGAATTTTTAAGTTACACTGTTCACAGACAGACAGGAATAATTCTATTGTCTAAAAATCCCATTATTAGAATCAAGAGACTCAAAACTGATTTCCGGTGAAGTTTTGGTATCGATTTTTGGGTGGAAAAGGTAGAATATGACCAGCGCTTTAAAGATTTGACTATTGCGTTTGCCTAGTACATTTCTTTATTCACCTTGAACCCATAAGAAAATATTTAAAAAAAAAAAAAAAAAAAAAACATTTCTGGGAATGCCTAGCACAGATAGACGAATAAGGTTTTTAAGATTAGTTTACTGTAGAATAGGCAGGGAACGTCATGTGAATGCAACACATATTTTGTTTCAATACTCACTTGTTTCAACTACTGCTATCAGAAAACGCCTATCTTGCATTTTCTGAGTAGCCTGCAGTACGCTCTCATCGAAGTACGCAGTAAAGAATTCAGTGGCTAGTCTTCAGAATCGCTTACAGGTAAATGCGCAGTTCAAAAGTCACACATCGGACTTTTTATTTTTGATCTGGCTCTTCCCACCCTTACAACTCAGTTTCTCCACAGAATATAATCAATTTCAGACCGAGCGGAATGGGTCAGGCGGGTTCAATTGTGGCCCGCTTTTGGGTGGTCATGGATTCGATTCCCGTAGGCCTTTTCCAGGGGTTTTCCACGGCCGGAAGGCAATTCTGGGTAGGCTCATTAGATCCCCACGAATTTTATGGCCCACTATTTCCTATTCTCATCTTTCCTAATCATCTCTCTTTCAGGGTTGAAAGACCAGCGACGGTGTCCGGGGGGTTGCGGCTGGATGGTGGATTGCGCAATGCAAAGGGTTACTTTGCGTCGTCGTAGGGAGCAATCGGTCAGGACCCACCTTTGGATTTGGGGCTCCCTCTGTGAGACTGCAGGGAGGCTCGGGGTGCATGAGCAAGGACCTCAGGCGGTTTCGGGAGAGTTCAACTATAACTGTTAGGGACCCTGTCCCGTCTTCATTCGGATATGGTCGAACTTCGGGTCTTTCGCCTCAACCCTCCCTGAGGTCACTCAAGAGGCAAACTGTCACACGGGCATATGTCCGATGTCCTACCCCAGCCGTCCTGGGGGACACAGCCGTGTCTAATCCTAATAACCAATTTTCAGGTTTTTGCCATAAAAATATGTAGTTTCATAAAACAATCAATCGAAATATCCCTTAGAAACTCCACGCAACTTCACCTTTGTTAAAAGTCGGATAGCTCTTTTAGTGATATTATAAGATGTTTTGTTATTTCATTTACACCGCGCCTTAACTGTTCTATAATATCCGTATTTCCCTTTGGAAAATTTGCATATCGACAATGGCGTTAACTCGTATACTGTTGTCATTAGGTTTCTATTGTTTTCATAGCACGTATGTACATACAATTACATAGTAGCTAGAGAAGGTATTGTATTCCACCCATAAATTCGATGTCGAGGTTTCATCGGAAATATTTTGAGATCTCCTGAGTCCAAAAACAAAGCATATGTCTGTATATGTGCTTTTATAAAGTTTGACGCTTGCTTGTATTACTATGGCACCGCAGGTGATGACACTGATGATACATGGAATGAAGATGGAGCACCAATGGAATGCGATGGCGGGAAAAACCGGATAACTCGGAGAAAAGCCGCCCCTGTTCCGCTTTGTATGCCATAAATCCCACAGGCCGTCACCTGGGATCGAACCCGGGTCGCCTTGGTGAGAGACGAGAGGTTTAACCAATCAGCCACGGCGCGGCCGGTCTGTGGACAGCATAGCTCAAAAACGAAAATACCGTTAAATACCAAACTTTGTCTTCCAAGGATGCGACACGAAGATTTTCAAGAAAATCCCCACAGTACAAACTATCCTTTACATGGACAAATTTTGGAAAATTTTGTTCTTCTAAAAATGGCTCTAACGGTTTTTATTAAAATATTGTACATTAAGGATATTTACAACACAAATAAAATGTATCCAATTGTTACAAAGATGTAGAGAAAGTCATGTGAATGGAACACATAAGATTTTTTTTAAAAAATGGCTCTATCACTTTTGATTAAAATACAGTACATTAAAAGATAGTTACATGTCTATCCTGAATTTTTTGGGAGTAGTCTCTGAAGTTTCCTTCATTCTCAACTCGTAAATTGTAAGAGACAAAAACTTACCCCGAAAAAAAGAATTAAATCATAGATAGACAAAAACTTATTACACAAAAATTAGATCTCAGTAAAACACATAATTTGAATCAAGTTTTTTTTTTTTTTTTTTTTTTTTTTTTTTGTAGAGTTGACCGTTTTCGAGATATTCCTTGTTATTGGTTTGAATTATAAACTACCTAACTTCACTCAAGCGGAACTTTTTTTTTTCATGTAAAGGGTAGTTTGGGGTGGGGAATTTTCCTCGTGTCCATCCTTAGAAGATATTTAACTTAAATACCAAGTATAAATATGTGTAAATAAACTGTTATCTTCTAAAACTAAAACGCAAAAATAAACATAATTAATATCGGGTGTATGAACTCTGAGCGCGTACAACAGCCCTCAATCTTCGGGACATTCACAAAATAAATGCCTACAATAATATGGACTAGAAGCTACAAGAGCCCAGGCTTCTTGAATTTGTGCGCAATCTCCATCTTATGCCCTTCGCCCGTTTACATGTAATTGGAGCGCAACTCCCTTTTTAACTCAGCCCACACATTCTCAATAGAGAACACATTCTCACAGAGGGAATCAAAATATTATTGAGTATTGCTGTGTATTGCACACCGTTTATTGAATCGTCAAGCTACCATAGCACACCTAGACTGTTCCTTGATATCCAACCTCAACTCGATACAGATACGCGACAATGATGGAATTGTGAAGCCAGGGTTTATGAAGGGGTGTTTGATCGCTTTTTGTGTTAAGTACAACAACAAAAATTTTTAGTATTTTTGCGCACCACATGGTTTCGTGGACAGCATATTGATGTTCGGTAGAATAAACCCGCAAAGAAGCATCATAATATCATATTATTAACTGAACTGAATACCATGTATGAAATAAGTATGTCAAATAAATAGCCACTATGTGTGGATTAGAGATCTTTAAGAGGAGGTGATAGTTTGTTGTTGAAGAAGCTTAAGTTATGTATCTGATTATGATTATTGATATATGGCTTAGTAATTTAATATTCAGATTTGGAACTAGTGACAACTTGTTGCGCAACTGTATCGCGGTTGGTGTGCCGTAAGGAACTTAGATGAATTTGGCGTTCCAGATATGATTTTTTTTTTTTTTGGCAACGGGTGTACATTGTACATGCGTGCTAGCGAAAGTAAAAAAAATCTGATGTGTACCATTCACATCTCTGTAACAAATTATTGTTAAAAAGCTTATGCCCCTATTTACCTCATGCTACTCGAGAACAAATTAGCAGCAATAGTCTTATTACTTGTTTCCTTGTAAGTAGAAGCGAAATAAGGGAGTACCATAGGTTAAAGTGATAGTCAAAAGCTGGTTGCTATGTGACAAGTTCCTTTGTTTATATGGACAGGAGTTGACAAATTCCTATATGAGAAAAGTATGTTTTTCATAGCTGAAACCAAAAACAATGAATGTTTCAAAAACGATCAACTCCAAGAAAAAAAAAGTATATAACATAAATTGTGTGTTTTAACGTGCTCTACATTTCTTGTGTAGTAAGTTTTTATCTAAGTCTTACGGTTTAGCAGTTATGCAAAATTCCGTAAAACTTGTCCAGAATAAAGTAGTCCTCAGAGGCCATTCCCAGAAAATTCAAGATATACATTTTGTTTGTCAAGGAAATATCTTTAATATTTGATATTTTGATCAAAATCGTTAGAGCCATTTTTGCGAAAATCAAAATTTTCGAAAAAAGTTCTATGTAAAGAGTAGTTTGGGGTGGGGAGATTTTTCTCAAAACCTTCGTGTCGCATCCCTAGAAGATACTAAACTTAAATACCAAGTTTGGTATGTTACCGACTTTTCGTTTTTGAGTTATCGTGTTCACAGACACACGGACACACACGGACCTTTTTGTGAAAATGTTTTTTTTTGGATATAAGGGACCCTACAACATATATTTCCGGTGAAATCTCGGTATCGAATTTTTGGGTGGAGTGCAATACCTTCTCTATACACTATACACATAGTGCGTGTAGAGAAAGTAATATGTATGATTCACGTAGCATGCAACAAATATGTAAAGAATATTTGAACTCGCAATTACGGAGTATCCGGAAACGGACAATCCCTTCCAAGTCGGAATCTCATTCCGCTACGTAGGCTTCGCTGTCAGATGAACTTTCGGTAAGGTTAATTACGACATCCCAATAATATTGCCCATGTTGCCGTCCAGCGTTTTGGTACCCTTCTGACCACGAGAGTAAACTTCGGCGTTAGTCTGCAACAATGCTGTGCCCTAGCCAGCAGTTTGAATGTGGTGCTATTTCTTGCCACGAAGCAGTTTTTACAGACTCATTACCACTCATTCAATCATCACATTGTCGAGCACGATTTTTTTTTATTTTATTTTCCCTCTTGCTTTTATATACGATTTGCTTCCCATAATAATAAATACGCACTTCTCCCCATCTGTGAATAGCAACAATGTTAATAAACTGTCAGTTGGTTAGTGAAAATGCGGTAATGAATAAGGACTACAGTACGGTCTAAAGCTACAGTATAAGAAAAAGGGGGATTATAGGCAATGTTGAGAAAAATCTGATGTGTTACACTGTCATGAATGACTTTCTCTAACTGCTCTACAAACAAACTTCTTATAAAGAATTATTTTTCTTTCTACACCAATCTAATCAAGATAAACATTAATAGAATGTACTGTGATTGTCATTGAAATTTGCTTCTTCGCTCGGCCAGGAGTAGAACAAAAGAAAGACAGACAATTCATGTCTGAGAAAAGCATAGCGTTTTAAAATTGAAACCAATAACAAGGAATATCTTGGAAACGGTCAACTCTACAATTCAAAGGTATGTGGCACAAATTGTGTGTTTACGGTTTACTAGTTACGCAAAATTCAGAAAAATGTATCCAGAACGACCAGTCTTTCGAAGCTATTCCCGGAAAATTCAAGATATACATTTTATTTGTGATGTAAATATGTATAATGTAAGGCACTTTAATAAAAAGTTGATGTGTTCCATTCACGTGACTTTCTCTACATAGCTGTAACAAATTATTGTTAAAACGCATATTCATCTACTCTATGATAATCGAGATAAACATTAGCAGAAGCTGTCTCCATTACTTGCTTCCTTGCAAGTAGAAGGAAAAGTACACTAGGATAAAACGTAGTAAAATCTTTTAAAAGCTGGTTGCCATGTGGATGAAATCCGTTTCTATACAGGGCCAGAAGTTTACAACTTTCCGTGTGAGAAAAGTTTAAGTATTTCAAATCTGAAACAAATAACAAGGAATACCTCAGAAATGGCCAGTTCCACGAAAAAAACGTATATAATTTTTTTTGGGATATAGGAGACCCTAAAACGTCTATTTCCAGTGAAATCCCGGTATCGAATTTTTGGGTGGAATGCAATACCTTCTTTATACACTATGTACATAGTACGTGTAGAGAAAGTAAAAAGGGATAAAAATATATATCTAAAATCTGATGTGTTACACTCACATGACTTTATCTAGCTTCTACAAACTTCTTACAAAAGATTATTCTTCTTTCTACATGCTAATCAGATAACCATTAGCAGAATGTTCTTATTACTTAGTTCTTTATGAGGGAACTAAGGAAATGCGCTAGGTGAAACCTACAGTCAAATGTCTTAAAAGCTGTGGTTATGCGATTATCATTGCAAATAAATTCCTTGATTGGCCAGGAGTAAACTCGGATACTTCCTATGAAACCAATAACAAGGAATATCTCGGAAACGGTTAGCTACACAACAAAAATGTAAAGGACATAAATTGTGTGTTTTGATGAGATCTACATTTTTTTTTTTTTTTTTTTTTTTTTTTTGTAGTTAAGTTTTTGTCTCTCTCTTACGGTTTAGCAGTTAAGCAAAATTCGGCAACATTCAACCAGAATAAAGAGGTCTTCAGAGGCCATTTCCAGAAAAGTCAACATATACATTTTATTTGGGATGTAAATATCTTTAATTTACAGTATTTTAATCAAAATCGTTAGCCATTTTGAGAACATCAAAATTTTCAATTTTTTTCCATGTAAAGGGTAGTCCGTGGTGGGGGACTTGCTTACAAATCTTCGTGTCGCATCCTTGGAAGATACTATATTTAAATACCAATCTTGGTATTTAACGGTCTTTTCGTTTTTGAGCTATTCTGTCCACAGACACACACGGACCTTTTTCTAATTTTTTTCGGACTCAGGGGACC
This sequence comes from Hymenopus coronatus, assembly GCA_030762935.1. NCBI lineage: Eukaryota > Metazoa > Arthropoda > Insecta > Mantodea > Hymenopodidae > Hymenopus > Hymenopus coronatus. The sequence goes on along the minus strand of CM060895.1, from coordinate 109,371,576 downwards.
CCATAACATATATTATATTTCCGGTGAATTCTCGAAATTGAATTTTTGGGTGGAATACAATACCTTCTCTATCCACTATGTTCATTGTACATGTGGGCTAGAGAAAGTAAAAAGGAAAGGAAAATGGTGCTACAAAAATGCCTCTTTCTCAACTAGAGAAAAAAAGTCTCACAATGTGGTATCTTTCAGAAGAGCTTTAATTTGCTCTTGGAAAAAAAATGCTAATCCTGGTAATGATCTTGAACCAGGTAGGCCATATCAGATGAATGAAATGGGTAAAACTATACTCTTATGAGCCCGGTCCAAAACAAATATTTCCAGTGAAATTTTATCATCGAATTTTAGGACGGAAAACAACACTTACCCCACTTGCGTAGTGAAGTAAAACTGTCAAAATACAGAAAATTCAAACCAATAACAATGTATTCCTCGGAAATGCTAATACTACAAAAAGCTACTTCAAGAAGTTGCATGGTTTAAAAGACATCCACAGTTTTATGTTGGGGTACGTTTTTGTCTCACTGTTGTAATTTACCGGTTCTACAAAATTCCTAACAATGAAGAGGACTTCTCAGGGTAATCCCAGAATATTCAACTGTGCTCAGCTTCACAGCTGCTAATACCTAGGGAAGCCAGTTGTGAAGTCATGGAAAATACAGTTAATCCAGAGACAGTTGCCAAATATCTAGGCAACATTGTTTTATTCGACTCTTAACAGGTGATTCTGTTATTAACATAAAATCAAAATCAGCCCCATCCCATCCAAAGAGCCACAGAAAAATGGTCATGAAAAACTTAGGAAAGCAAGGGAATAACGATAACCACTGGATATACAATGCCGTTGTAAACTCTATGATCATTGATGGCCGTAGTTTGGTGGTTTAAAGTACAGCAAGAGACAGGCAGCTCAAAAAAGTGGTGTTTAAAGCTTCGCCTATCTCTGAATAATGGGACAATTAAGGCACCCCTCTGGCCACTATGGAAAACCTCCGTAACTTACCTCCAAAGTAAGGTTGAGTATTCTGCACAGACTAATATTAAATGGGCAAATGTTGTACCTTTAAGTGTTGGGTCACTCCAAAATAATAGAATTACTATCTTTGTAATGAAAAAACAAACAAACTTTTATTTATGAACGCGCTTTAACTGCTATGGTTCTCAATGTCCCATTCTATACTTCGCGTGAAAGATTGCTTAATTTTGATCAGATTTGGGGTTTTCTTATGTTCTGTAAAAAAAAATGTAAATGGCGTGTTATTTATGGACGCTCTTTAACTGCTGTGGTTCTCAGCGTCCCATTCTAAATTGGGCGTGAAAGACCGCTTAATTTTGCTCAGAGACCTCTCTATCAGACTTGAGGTTCTTTTACGTGCCGTAAATCTACGACACGGGACCAATGGCTTTACTTCCCTTCAGAAGGAAGTCATGCAAGGATTTTATGCTCGAAAAAAATCTATCGCCCTCCACCGGGTTTGACTTTGGGAACCAGAGGTTAACATGTTACCTTTAGACCACGGAGAACGACGTCAAGTATTTACTGTACTTGCTGAATATACCTTTGGCAAATCATTTAACATTACACCTGAGGAAATTACGCCTTCGAGGAAAATTCGCGTTAATACAGTGGAAATCTAGCAAGACACGCACATTAGTTAAATCAAGAGTTGGAATTCTAGATACGACAACGGTAGCGGTAACGTAACGCACATCTTTGCCATTTGCGAAGAAAATATGCAACTGAAGCTTGTGTTGGGCAGAATTCGCAAAGGGATTAGCACGGTACGCAACAGCTAGTATTCTAACACAGACAGCTATTAAAGCACTCGCAAAGTACCAGTTCTGGGAATGCAAGCAAACCTAATAATCTGCCAAAATACGGCAATGCTATAATTGGTGGCTGCAAGGGCATAAACGAATTGTGGGCAGTCTAAAAGCTGACGCCCTTGAACGGAAATGATAATGCCTAATTTCTACAGGACCTTAACCAGTTATATAAAATCCCTTATAAATGGATAACCAAAACCACCAATTGTATGGTATCAGAACAAAATAGCCATCACAAAGTAAACGAACAACGGAATGGTCTTCACTGTCGTTAACTAGACATACTTAAATTTAGCAGAACTCAAGATCAAATAAGTGAGCTACATTGTTTCATAACAAGCCCACTGTTATCTCAGGGAACACGTGCACGCAATGAAAAATAAAATCTGATGTGTTCCATTCACATGACATTCTCCGCAACAAAGTATTGTTAAAAAACTTATGCTTCTATTTACTTCATGCTAATAGAGAAAAATTAGCAGAAATAGCCTTATTACTTGCTTCCTTGTAAGTAGAAGAAGTAAGGGAGTACCATGGATTAAAGTGATATTCAAAAGTTGGTTGCTTTGTGACTGAAGTTCCTTTGTTTGTATGCACAGGAGTTGACAAATTCCTGTATGAGTAATAAGTTTTTCAAAGCTAAAACGATCAACTCCACGAAATATATATATATATATATATATATATATATATATATATATATGTGTGTGTGTGTGTGTGTGTGTGTGTGTGTGTGTGTGTGTATGTATAATACATAAATTGTCTGTCTTAACGTGCTCTACGTTTTTTGTGTGTAAGTTTTTGTCCATCTCTCACGGTTTAGCAGTTATGCAAAATTCCGTAAAATTGATCCAGAATAAAGTAGTCTTCAGAGACTATTCCCAGAAAATTCAAGATATACATTTTATTTTCCATTTCATTGTCTTTAATATACGATATTTTAATCAAAATCGTTAGTCATTTTAAGAACATCAACATTTTCGAAAAAAGTTTCATGTAAAGGGTAGTTGGAGGTGGGGGGATTTTCTTGAAAATCTCCGTGTCGCATCCTTGGAAGATACCAAACTTAAATACCAAGTTTGGTATTCAATGGTCTTTGAGCTATGCTGACCACAGACACACACACGGACCTTTTTCTGAAAATGCTTTTTTACTTTCTCTTAACGTGCTATATATATATATATATATATATATATATATATATATATAGTGTATAGAGAAGGTATTGTATTGCACCCAAAAATTCGATACCGAGATTTCACCGGAAATACATGTTTTGAAACCACCTGAGTCCAAAAAAAAGCATTTTTAGAATAATGTCCGTGTGTGGGACATAGCTCAAAAACGAAAAGACCGTTAAATACCAAACTTGGTACTTAAGTTCAGTATCTTCCAAGGATGCGACACGAAGATTTTCAAGAAAATCCCTCCACTCCCAACTATCCTTCACATGGAAAACTTTTGAAAATTTTGATTTTCTAAAAAATGGCTCTAACAATTTTGATTAAAATAACGTATATTAAAGATATATACCTAATAAATAACATGTATATCTTCAATTTTCTGGGAATAGCCTCTGAAGACTGCTTTATTCTGGATCAATTTTACGGAATTTTGTGTAACTGGTAAACCGTAAGAGATAGACAAAAACTTACCCAACAAAAAATGTAGAGCACATTAAAAGACACAATTTATGTTATACACATTTTTTTCGTGGAGTTGATCGTGTTTTAGATATTCCTTGTGTTTGGTTTCAGCCTTGAAAAACTTATACTTTTCTCATACAAGAATTTGTCAACTGCTGTTCATACAAACAAAGGAACTTCAGTCACATAGCAACCAGCTTTTGACTATCACTTTAACCTATGGTACTCTCTTTTTTCGCTTCTACTTACAAGAAAGCAAGTAATAAGTCTATATCTGCTATTTTTTTCTCACTTAGCATTAAGTAAATAGAAGCATAAGCTTTTTAACAATAATTTGTTGCAGAGATGCAGAGTAAGTCATGTGAATGGAACACATCAGAATTTTTTGTTTCAGGTGAAATTTCGGTATTGAATTTTTGGGTACAATACAATACCTTCTCTATACAATATGTACATAGGACGTGTAGAGAAAGTAATGTAACCCCTATCTAAAGTTTAATGACTGAAAAGCACATCTCCATTTATTCTACAATGTAAATGGCTACCTGGTACAAGGTTGCTCTTAGAAATCATTACTAGGCAAAATTAACTCACTAAAAAGAAACTGCAGAAATAATTCTGATGAAATGTTGTAGCTTAACGTCCTTAACCTGATTGGTCATATGAACGATGAATGAAATTGGCGAAATGATGGTCAAATGATTTTGGGGATCCATGGAGCTTAAGTGACTCGACATTTGGTCTTCTCAGGATATGGGAAAACTCCGAAAAATCCTATCCGGGCAACTCACAACGAGCGAGATTCGAACTTGTGACCTGTTGAATGTAAGGCAGACACGCTTCCCCACACTACCCTGGCGGGCTTTTCTATATTGTGTGTAAGTTTGCTAACATTTTAGTTTGAAAGTGCATCCTGTAAGTTATTGCTTTAAATTCATTTGTGGAATGATTGAGTAAAAAGCATTCCAGAAGTAAACAGGAAGTAAGGAATGCTCTGCTGAACATTCTGTGATAAAGAGTACAAACCAGATGAAAGAGACGTGGCCTTAGTATGTCTATTGGTATGGCCTGTTGATTTCCACATTATAACCGTTATATAAATTACTTTTGTATGACTTACATAAGCTGCCAATTTTTTATTTATTTGTCATTTACTTATAACTTTTAGCTATAAAGTTAACACCACTGGCTTTGTGTTCATTAATTATTTATAACTTTCCCAGCTCATTTATTAAACATTGGTGTATTACTTTAAATCCAACACACACATTTCCTCTTCCATTCATATTTCCAGACACTATGAAGAGTAGTGAATAAACCTAATTAAATAAAAATTATCCCACTAGGAGGCCTTGGTTGAGAAGAATCTTGCTAACCATGCAGCGGTGGTAAATGATTATATAGTATTTGGTAGATACGAACTTTTTAAATATTTTCTGTCCCTGATTTTTATTTTCAATGTACAAAATACGCCTCGACAGCCATAGTTGCCTGGAAATCTCACTTTTGTGCACATACGAGTTTAAATGGACTTTGGTAATACATTTTCCTAGGCGCAGGGCGGGGCTAAGGGAGCTCAAGCTCCTCCAAAGCTGAAAAGGTCATAATAACTCTAAAATGAATAAAAGAAGAATTAATTGTATTGTTATGTTTTTCCGTGCATCCGGAAAATGGGTTGACCACGGTTTTTTTCCTCCCATATTTATATCCCCGTATTTAACTGCACGGCCATAAGGGCGGCATTTGCCTTTGGAACATATTAACGGCAATGGTGTTAACTTGTGTACTGTGACCCATTGGGTCTCTATTTTACTTATTTTTAAGTGTATTTCAGACTCTGGGGATGATATGGAATATACTTGGCTAGATTAAAATTTACATCCATTCAGGGAACGAATTCGGGACTCCTCACATAGCAGGCATGTGCTCTTCCACCTAAGCTACGGGGACAGCCGACATAAGATTCCTCCCACGTGTGAAATGTTTCTCACTGTACCGGCACGCATGAATAAAAGCGCTGCAGATTTTAGGCTTTGACTTTGAGCACCGTAAAGCATTAGACCAACCGTAATTAGTGGTATCCACAGCCCTCTGGGAACAGTAATTTTGTAACATAAAAAAAATAGCAACATTTGCGAAAATCTATTCAACTATAGTATAGAATCCCTTTCTTTTTGCTGTAATTGCAGATCAAGTCTTTGTTGATGTAAAATGAATAAAATTAAGCGTCTAAAAAAGGAAAAAATCATTGCAGACCGAAAGTTAAATTACAAGCTTAAGGCATCAATTTCTCCACTTTTTACAATACGTTCTAAAGAGGCATGGACATTCATGACCCTGCTTGCCCCCAAGCGACCAGCACTCCACCCTTCACGTTTGCTGTTTGCAACACACGAGCAAGCGCAGTGTTCCAACCATTGGTGAAATGGGATTCTACTTAGTGTTGGTCGGACATTCAGGGAAGAATGGGCTGTTTAATATTTTGTAGCCCACAAAGATGCTGCAATGTACTGTGCATTAATAATATATACATTTACAGAAAATTACAATTATGAAATTCAGCTTCCCCCAATTGGAAACTGCCATTAAAGAATACTAAACAATAAACGGATATCAAGGTATAATTGAAATTGTGAATAATACACATATTTTTTAACAATGTTGCATCTTGTATAACCTACCTGAAAAAATAATTATAGTCTACAAATCTATATGAAAATTGCTCTTATACAAAATATGTTGTGTAATTTTGAATGAAAAATAAATTCACCCATGTGCCGCAAAATGAGTTTTCAATACAGCTAGTAACTCTTTAATAAAACTAGGCCCCCCCCTTTAATAAATACAATTTATATTTTCTGCATAATGATATATAAAAAATGAGACAGTACTTCTGGCTCCACTTAGGATGACATCAATTGAAGCAAGATGGTATTAATTTACTATAAAAACTGCAAGTACTTGTCATTTTCTGCAAGTTTATAAGCGACATATTTATTTCTTCAGATTGATAAATATGATATATGTTGAATTTCAAACCCTTTAATGACAGTGAATGTGTAATTTGATTTTGTTTTGTCACTAAATGCATACCTTGCAATTTAATAGTCGTTTTTAGCGTTTCAAAACTAAGAATCAAGTGCCACTGTTCCAAGAGAGGGGTAGCTATGCTATGTTACAGTACCAGTTCATAACCCACCCTGCTGCGTATAGAATGCACTTGTCCATACTTGTTCTAAAAGAAAATAATTACATACACACAAAGTTTTTTCACTGATAATTAAAAAATGTTGGTTGATAAAGGGCATTTCTTGACAGTCCCTATTGCCTATGGTTTATCAGCTTATTTTGAACATCTTATGAGTATGCTTGGGCAAACCACCGATAAAAATGTTGCATGACAATGAAGGTATAAAACTAACAATTAAAAGTTCAAAAGAGCCTAGGTTTATTTTTAACTCACTTCGTCATTTTAGAAACACTTGCACATGATTTTGTTTTGTAATTATATTTACCTACTTTCCTATTTACTACGAACAATTTATTCTTCATCTCTGCAATAGCAATAACTTTTGACTATAAATCCCTTCTTGCCGTCCTCCATTGTCTAGGGGTAACAAGCTAGCGTCTGGTTCGCAAGGTCGTCACGGGTTCAAATCTGGAGGTGGTGACAGATTTTTCAGACGTAAAAATCCTTAGTATGGCTTTTTGCTTTAGAAGCGAAGTAAAGCTGTTGTCCCATGTAAAAGAACCTTAAGCATGATAAAGAGTCCTCTGAGCAAAATTAAACAGTCTTTCATGCCCAATATAGAATGTGACGCTGAGAACCACAGCAGCTAAAGAACGTCCATAGATAGCAATCAATGTAATTTAATTTGAACAACTCTTTCTAAAACATTACACCATTATTTTGTTTAGTGAATAATGAGACACTCATCAACTTTTGATTCATACTTGGAACATAGTAAACATTTCCACTTCCATTTCTATAAACCATCACATTAAGAAACATTAACATATTTTGTATTTTATTAGCTTACAATGAAAAACCATCACCTATTTTACATCCACTGGTCAATCTAATTTTATATAACTAGAATAGCATCTAACATTGTTAATTATGTGATCGGTACATTCATTGTCTAATAACCATGCTACATTTTCATAAAATATAGAATTACAGCTTTTACTCATTAAATTTTTTACTTCAACATTTAAATATATGTTATCTTACCTTTGCTTGGTTGCTTATCTGAGATTGTCTTTGCATTTTTTCTCTTTTTGCATTTGGATTTGTTCGTTGCCTCGCTTCTGGTTGGCTAGTTGCTCGCCAATTCACGTGGGTGCTGGCGCCGCTCTTTCCTGGTGATGCTGGAGTTGGTTTACGCTTTCTTTTTCTTGGTTTCTGTTTCCTTTTTGTCTTATTTCTTTTTATAGGTTCCCCTCTAGTTGCTGTTTCCACCTCTTCAATTTGAATATTTCACCTTGTAAAATGTAAATGACACGTTATTTATGGACGCTCTTTAACTACTGTGGTTCTCAGCGTCCCATTCTAAATTGGGCGTGAAAGACCACTTAATTTTCCTCAGAGGCTTCTCTATCAGGCATGAGGTTCTTTTACGTGCCGTAAAAATTTTTGACACGGGACCAACGGCTTTACTTCCCGTCCGAAGGAAGCCATACTAAGGATTTTTACATCCGAAAAAATCCATCCTCCTCCGCCGGGTTTTTTTTTTTTTTTTTTTTTTTTTTTATGGTAACCATTACACCACGGAGGGCGACACTTCACCTTGTAGAACAGTCTCTTTGATAATGGGCAGGTTGTCTCCAACCATTTTTCTACTTAGCAGTAAAATATTGGATATGTTCTTCATTTACTTCTCCTTTCTTGAATTCCAGAATTAATTTTGATTTCACATATTCTACTGGCTTTCCTTTTCAGGTAGGATGTGTATAATATCCAATCTGTGAACATAACTTTCAGGCAAACATAACAATACATCATTCAATTCATCCTCTTTTGAAATGTTCACATCAATGTTATTCAACCCAAGTGCTTCTGAAGGATATTAAAAATGTCTGTAGGGACATCATTTACTTCCACCTTTAAGCTTAGTAACTTTCTCTTGCACAATGATTTATTCACACTTAACTTGGCTGAGAAGATAGAATCAAACTTTTGTATTACTTCTTGCAGTGTTTTCCATGGTAATTATCTGCAACTGATTATTGTTAAAGCTTTAACTATACAATTCTTTGCCCTTACATCCTTTGAGCATTTGTTACATTCTCCAGTTTTGAGTCTTTTTCTATCACATCACTACTCCTATCACTTTAGGATCAATTGCAAATGATATTTCCACTTATTGCAACTTGTTCCATAAAAATGATTAGATTAATTCTTCTTTATTTTCAAACATCCTCAACATAATTTTTCATTTACTTATGAACCACAATGAAACTACAATGTTATACATTTATTATTGTTCTGCCTTTTATTCTTGTATATAAAAACTGATCTTATTCAATAACTTACAAACAAGTCATTTAGTTTCTCTTTTCATTTTTTGCCTCAGTGTGGCTACCTGTAGGGCACTAAATTACTTCCATTCTTTTGCACATCTTTTCAGTAGCCACTCGTGAGGAACTAAATCACATGTCTTACAGTCTCAATAGGTTTATAATTTCTTGTGCATGATATATTTTCACTCTCTAAAACTTCACTTTAATCAATAATACTAGCATTTTTAATGGTATTACTTTCATATGAGTCTGAAATTGGTACTTTTGTTATTTTGCCATTAGGGCCACTTTGTAGTCATTTACTGGTCTGTTATAAACGTCTAGGGCCCTAACACGCAAAGTATAGCCCATGATGTAGGGACCTAAGCCACAAAGCATAGCCAAGGTATGTTTTTATAAGAAGTGAAGTAGAGTAATTGTGGCCAAACACATAGCCAAGGGATCTGTGAAGCTAAATCCTCAATGCCAATGATCCCAAGCAGAAGTCAAATCTCAGCAATCTAGCAGATTTTAAATCTAAACTTGTTAATATTTTGAACACTTTAAAATCTGGAACGTCTGTAGAAATTTTACCCGTTTTATTAATTAACACTTTATTTTTACCTTTGTTCCTAGTTTTCCTTTTGTTCTGGTATTGAATGGTAATATTTTTAACCTTTGTGAAGCACAACATTGATTTTCCAGATGCTGAATAAAAGGAAAGGAAATGGCGTATTATTTGTGGACGCTCTTTTAACTACTGTGGTTCTCAGCATCCCATTTTATACTGGGCATGAAAGATCGCTTAATTTTGCTCAGAGGTCTCTCTATCAGGCTTGAGGTTCTTTTATGTGCCGTAAATCTACGACACGGGACCAAAGGCTTTACTTCCCTTCCGAAGGAAGCCATGCTAAGGATTTTTACACCCGAAAAAATCCATCGTCCTCCACTGGATTTGAATCCGCGACCTTGGGTATATGAAGTTAGCATGGTAACCAGTACACCACGGAGGGTGATATGTTGAACAACTCTTCTTTCTTATCTAATATACTATTTCTTTTTTAAATTTAATTAACCAAATATATCTATACTAAACTAATGTTCCCTTCCAAATTGTTACCCACATCATTCTACCAATTCAAAACTACTAAGGGAGAATTCCTGATTACTATCTCAATAAAGTACACATTAGCAACTTAATTACACTGCCTGCGGTGCCATAAGTAGTTAAAGCGGGCGTTAAACACTACAAAAAAACTTAACAAGAATAGCACTCTCATAAGGCTCCACTTTTTCGAAACTGAAATTTTATCAGGTTAGGCTGACTTGAATGATTTAGGGCCAATTTAAACCATCCCAAAATACCCTTTGCATGGAAAGAATTTTGTTACTTTTCATTTTCTCAAAGCAGACTTTAACAACTTTAAATAAAATAGATATTTGTATGACTAATAAAAAGCATAGCCTGACTTTTCTGTGAATAGCCTACAAAGTTATTTATTCTGAATGAATTGTGTATATACAGGTATTTTATTAGAAGTAGACAAAACAACTAAGTCCACCTTTCTTAATTTGAGATTATTTCCAATAAAAAACTGATTGTTATGTAATGTGAATAGAAGAATTACTTTAATAAGAATACAATAACATATATGACAGATCATGTAAAGTGTAATGTTTAGAAACTGTGCATCTATTTTGATTGCATAGTTAGATATTCGAAAGCATCTGCAGCAAACTTCAATTGATCCACAACACTTTATGATAAGTTTTAAAAATCTGTGTACCATTTACATGACTTTATCTACATCTCTGTTAACAAATTATTTAACAGTTTATTCTTCTATTTTATGCTAATCGAGATAAACATTAGCAGAAATGATCTTATTACTTGCTTTCTTGTAAGCAGAGGAAATAAGGAACTACACTAGGCTAAAGTGATAGTGAAATCTTTTAAAAGTGATACCATGTAGTTAAAATCTGCATCTTTGCTTAGCCAGAAGTTGAAAAATTCCTGTATGACAAACATTTAAGTATTTTAAAACTGAAACCACTAACAAAGAATATCTCGAAAATGGTCAACTCCACGAGAAAACTTTATCTGACATAAATTGTGTGTTTTAACAAGATCTACATACTTTATGTTGTGACTTTATGTCTATCTCTTACGGTTTATCAATTATGCAAAATTCATCCAGAATTCATTCCATGGTTATTCCCAGAAAATTCAAGATACACATTTTATTTGTCATATAAGTATCTTTAATATATGGTATTTTAGTCAAAATCATTAGAGCCATTTTTGAGAAAATCAATTACTTTGTGTTGCATCCTTGGAAAATATGAATTTTGTTATTTTAGAGATGCTTTGTTTTTAAATTATCTTGTTCATAGACACAGGAACATTTTCTAAAAATGCTTAATTTTTTGGGATACAGGGGACTCTAAATTGTGCATTTCTGGTGAAATCTTGATACTGGATTTTTGTGCAGAGTGCAATAACTTCTCTATTTATGTACCACCTACTATGTAGTGGAAGTAAAAAAATCTGATGTGTTCCATTCACATGACTTTCTCTACATCTCTGTAACAAATTGTTAAAAAGCCTATTCTTCTATGCACTTCATGCTAATTGAGATAAACATTAGCAAAAATGCTTTCTTGTAAGTAGAAGCAAAAATAAGAGAAAAAACTAGGCTAAAACGATAGTCAAATCTTTTAAAAGATAGTTGCCATGTGAATGAAATTCATTTCTTTGCATTGCCAAGAGTTGACAAATTCCCCTATGTGAAAAATTAAAAGTATTTTAAAACTGAAACCAATAACAAGGAATAACTCAAAAACGGTCAACACCACAAAAAAATATATATGACATAAATTGTGTGTTTCAATGCGCTCTACATGTTTTGTGTGGTACGTTTTTGTCTATTTCTTAAGATTGATTGGTTATGCAAAATCCAGCAAAATTCATCCAGAATAAAGAGGTCTTCTGAGGCTATTCCCAGAAAATTCAAATTTTTTTTGGCATGTAAATATCTTTAATATTCAGCATTTTAATCACAATTGTTAAGAGCCATTTTTGAGAAACTCAAAATGTTTGAAAATTTTTCCATGTAAAGGGTAATTTAGTGTGGGGTTTTTTTTTTTTTTTCTTTGTGTCACATCATTATATACTAGGTTTGATATTTTACCGACTTTTTGTTTTTGAGTTATCATGTTCACAGACACATGGACACACACAGACCTTTTTCTAAAAATCTGATGTGTTCCATTTACATGACCTTCTCTACATCTCTGCAACAAATTATTGTTAAAAAGCTTATGCTTCTATTTACTTCATGCTAATCGAGAAGAAACTAGCAGAAATATACTTATTACTTGCTTCCTTGAAAGTACAAGAGAAATAAGGGAGTACCATAGGTTAAAGTGATAGTCAAAAGCTGGTTGCTATGTGACTGACGTTCCTTTGTTTGTATGGACAAGAGTTGACAAATTTCATATGAGAAAAGTTTAAAGCTGAAACCAATAACAAGGAATATCTAAAAAACAATCAACTCCACAAAAAAACTGTTTTCACCATATATTGTGTTTTATAATGTGTTCTACATTTTTCATATGGTAAGTTTTTGTCCATCTCTTATGGTTTAACAGTTATGCAAACTTCCATAAAATTCATCCAGAATAAAGTAGTCTTCAGAGGCAATTCCCAAGAAATTCAAGATATACATTTTATTTGACCGGTAAATACCTTTAGTATACACTATTTTAATCAAAATTGTTGGTCATTTTTGAGAAAATCAAAATTTTTGAAAAAAGTTACATGTAAAGGGTAGTTTGGGGTGGGGGTATTTTTCTCAAAATCTTCATGTCGCATCCCTGGAAGATACTAAACTTAAATAAAGTTTGGTATTTTACCGACTTTTGTTTTTGAGTTATTGTAGTGCCAGATACAGGCACACACACACACACAACCACACAGACCTTTTTCTGAAAATGCTTTTTTTGGATACAGGAGACCCTAAAACATATATTACTGATGAAATCTCAGGTCCAAACTTTTACCTTCTCTATATACTATGTACATATTATGTGTTGAGAAAGTAAAAAGCAAACACTAAAACTTTTAATCATAAAAAAAAAGGAAATTTATAAAAAAAAACTGTCATTTTACTTTTTCTACTACATACCAACCAAAACTTTGATACCAACATTACACTAGAAAGCACCTTTCAGATTCCCCTGAATAAAAAAAAAAATAAATAAAAATAAATGGTCCATGTGAGAGTTTGAACAGCAAAACTCAGACACTAAGTCATTAAATACTTAACTTGACATTTAAGTTCAGCACCTTCCAAGGGTGCAACATAAAGACCACGAAAATCTCATTTACGCAAATTGAGGACCATTTTAGCAAAACTCAACAAACGCCATTTTTTTTCAAAATTCAGATTTTGGCAGATACTGGTCAATTATAATGAGAGGAAAAGAATGCACCTTTCATAACATCACAAAACTCAATATTTCCCATTGAAAAGAGTGCCTCAATATTGAGCATTTTCAGGAAACTCAACATCTCACACTTTTATCCCATTATCATCAAACACATTGTTACAACAATGCCATGTGTTTTGTTTTTTTTTCGACAACAAAGGCACAGCTGTTGGAAGCTAAAGCAATATATAATATGGTATCTTGGTCTTCCGGGAAGGCAGCGTCTTGGCTTGAAATGTTGCCTTCCCGGAAGACCAAGATACCGTGGACACTAGCCGCCGAAGCTTACACAAGAAATATATAATATATTATTTTCTGCATTATTCGGTGTATTTTTGGCTGCTATAGTGAGCGAATGTGTTTTGTAAGTAGTGATGAAAATGAATAACAATCCTGAATATTCAGATGCTGTTCAAATGACTGAAAAGGGCAGGAAGAGTAGGAGTATCGTACGTCAATCTAAAAGTGGCAGATATACAGTTGCCCCTAAAAATGACAATGTTAATCCCAATTGTAATCATTTAGAACATGAAAAAGGAAGTAAATGCACTGCCAGTTCTCTCTGCTTAAATGATGTATTTCATTTTCGAGATTAATTTAATTAGAAATAGTACAAAAGTGGAACACGATAACTTTTTCTAAGATATATGAAAGTTGATCTACCTAAACGGCGTAGAGTAAAGGAGAACTTCAAAAAGCTAGAAAGATCTGTGCCTGTTTCATATTTCATAAGAGGTGAAAATGGAGATGATTTCCCAGTATGTGCTGCTACGTTTAGAAAAGTGAGAGGTACGTTATTATGACTGATGTTTGTAATCACAAATTTTATTGAATATCTGCATTATTAGTAACCAACAATGTATTTTTGACAGGTATAGACAGGAGATAGATTAAAATGTATTGCTAAAAGATACAAGGTCTTAGACCTAAGTAAAACCTAAGGGGGCGAGTTCGGAAACTTTGCGAGAGGGATGAAGAGAAGACTGAGAGTATTAAGAGAGATATACTGAAATATAAGTGTTGTGCGGCACATTATTCAAGAAATAAACTCTTATCTTCCACCACAACTGAACTTGAAAAAAATGTATGACAGGCATTGTGTCTCTGGAATGAGGGAAGGGCATACTTTAGCATGTTCTATTTCTAAGTACAAATCAATGTTTTATAAACATTTCAATTTAGGCTTTTGGAATCCCCCTCCTGACACATGTTCATCATGTGCAAAACTTCTACTAGAAATAAAATCTCCTGTAGTAGGTCTCGAGCAAAAAAATAAAGCAAGAACTTATTACAGGTTGCATAAATTAGGCAAAGAAGTTTTTCACTATTTTAAACGATAATAATGCTAAAGATAATGTATCTGTTTGCTTTGATTGCCAAAACCAGCCACTGCCCGAACTTTCAATAAGGGACATTTTCTATTCTTGCCAAGTATGGCTATATAATTGTACAATCTTACAGCATTCACAATTATACCTGACTTGAAACAGATGCTGGCCGAGGTGCAAACGAAATAGCCTCAGCATTGAGGGACTTCATAGGTAATTTAGACAAAAAGTGTAATCACAGAACAATCCAGAAATTTAACTCTTAGATTGTTTTCAGATTCTTGTGGGTCTCAAAATAAGAATTCCATAATTTTGGCTATGCTTGTTGGTTATCTGGAGGGCTCTAAAGTTTTTAAAGAAATTAAAAATGTCTTTCCTATCCAAGGACATAGCTACATGCCTCCAGACCGTGTGTTTGGTTTGATAGAAAAGGAAATGAGAACACACGAATCGATCACATTGCCATGTGAGTATTATGAAACTATGGGGAACTTTGGGGAGGTAAAAGTTTTGGGTGAAGACTGGCATACCTATGATTTAAAATTGATGGCAAAAAATATTGTAAAAGGTAAACTGTCTTTTTAAATTACAGAGGTGAGAATATTTATGAGAATATTTACAAACAAAAAAACTTGTAATAATGGTGTACAGTGTTACGTACAAAACACTTATTATTCTCCACCAAAAGAAGTTGAAGTGTTTAAGTCAAGGCAGACAGCTTCTGTAATGTCTAAAGCACCTGAACTTCCAATGGTGAACCATGTCAGCAAGAAGAAAGCCGATGACGTGCAGAAGTTAATGAGTTTCTTCCATAATGAATCGGAAGAGGATAAAGTATTTTATGGCAAAGTTCTAAATGGATGTGGCAAACATTCTGAGAACAGGATGGATTATGATGAGGAGCCATTGCATTGAGATTTTGTACATTCAATTTTCAGTAATTTGGGTATTGCAAAGAAAGAAAGAAAAAAAAAAAAACAACAACAACAACAACAACAACAACAACAACAACAACAACTTAATCCTACATTGAAGTTTTTCTGCATATCAATTATTTTGAACAAAGAAGGGTTAAATGTGTTTAAATTAACTAATTTTCAATTCAGTTGTATCTAAGCATTATTATAAAACACATGTTAACGATTTTGATGAGGTTTTTGCCAACTGTGAATGAAAAAAATTAAACATTTTAAGTTATGTGCATTTCAAAAAATGGATATGTTGAGTTTTGTAAAACTCTTAGTTTTGTCGTATTTTTTTTAAATAAATAAAATAACAAAAGTAGCAAAACTGCCTATCAATAAATGCATCTCAAAAAGAGAAACACTAACATTTTTTTCCCCGGAGTTATTATATCAAAAGTCTCACAGTAAACTAAAAAAAACGTTTCCTGTAAAATTTTTAAAATGGCATTTGTTGAGTTTTGTTAAAATGGTCCTCAATTACTCTTTACATGGAACACTTTTTGAAAATGTTGATGTTTAAGACACCTCATCAGAAATAAAATGTGCATCTTCAATTTTCTGGGAATAGCCTCTAAAGTCCTCTTCATTTTGGACGACTTCTGCATAACTGGCAAACCGTAAGGGAAAGATATAATTTTACTATACAAAAAATGTAGATCTTGTTAATGCACATAATTTATGCCCGATACATTTTTACTTCTTCTAAGAGATATAGTAAGTAGGGAAAGTATAGCATTCCAACCAAACATTCGATGTTGAGATTTCACTGGAATGATAAGTTTCAAGTCCCCCTGAAGCCTCCCCACCCTAGAAAAATTATTTTCATAAAAAGCTTTGTGTGTGTGTGTGTGTGTCTGTGAACAGAGTAACTCAAAAACAAAATCAATTTAACACTTGAAATTTAAGTGTGCATCTTCCAGAGATGTATATGAAAATTTTCAAGAAAATCTCTCATTCACAACTACTCTTTATATTCAATATTTTTTCAACATTTTGATTTCCTCAAAAATGGCCGTATCATTTGATTTAAACACAATATATTTAGGATAAACTTCTGATAAGTACAACGTTAACTTGCATTTTCTGGGAATAGCCTCTGAAAGTTCTCATCATTCTGGATAATTTTCCCATATCTGGTAAATCATAAGAGAAACACAAAAATTACTGGTCAAAAAATGTAAGCCTCGTTCAAAATACACAATCTTGTTATATGCATATTTTTTGTTTAGTTAACCATTTCCGAAATATTGCTTGTTACTGTTTCAACTTAACCACACTTTTCTCAAACAGGAACTCATTATTCATTCTTCTTTCTGCTGGCTAAGCAAAAAGAACGGAATCACAAAACCATCACTTAGTGACCCACTCTTTGAAGAAAATCTGTGTGTATTTCGTGTACTAGAAATAGAATTTGCTATCAAAAGGTTGATAAAACTTTTATAATCCTGTCACTGCTAACAGAACATTGTAGATAGATTTGAAAGATTTAAGTGCAAATATAAGAAAAATTGATGTAATAGTTGTTAACATGGATAGCAACTTTTGGCTGTACAAACCATGAAGAAAAATAAACAAATAGTTGTCTGCAACATATTAGGGACTCTACCCTCGGCATAGATGCTCAAAAGTACTATTTCATTATCAGTATTACTGATTTGCGAACTTGAATTATTTAAGTTTATTTTCAATTATTCTGCACCAGAATTTCTTTTTTTTTTCCTGTACATTATCCTGCTATCTATTATGGTTTCTCTGTGTTGCTTTAATCCATATTAATTATAAAACAATGCACAATTTACTCATCATCAAACAGTTTTCACTCACAGCTATTGATATAGAAGAAAGTGATCTGTTGGGGTCCCTGATATATCTCTACTTTTCATTGCTTCTCTATTTTCATATTTATTATTTATGTATTGATTACAATATTTCACATTTTTGGTAAAGCTATATGATGGTTACTGTGCATGTGCACGCGCGCACGCACTCTCCCCACCCCACTCACACACACAATCGGTCTTATGGAGTAGTTTAAGTGACTTCTACTGGCAATCCATATTTGAGAGTATTGAAAACATTTAAGTTTTTCAGATTTAAAAGTCGTCAGCATGCCAACGTTTTGACTTCTTGAGAACATTGGCATTTTAGCTTCATAGATCCTTCGGCTATGCCCTGTCGTCGTTCCGAATTAGTGGCCTTCAGCCACAACTGCTACACTCCTCCACTTATAAAATATCCCTCGGCTACGCTTTGCGGCTTAGGACCCTAACAGTATAATAGACAGGTAACTACAAGGCAGCTCTAATGACAAAATTACAAAAGTAACCAGGTATTGAAGTAATGCCAAGTGGTGTAACTATCATACACTAATAATACATTTTTTCCCTCTGCCCTCAAATATATTTTCTGCTCATTTTAAAAAATGGGGCAAAGGAAGGTTGTTTTGCCCATGAAAACAATGTACCTTCTATTATTATTATTTATTCAATTAAAGGAATGGATAGTTTGCACATGAAAGGAATTTATTTTAATTATTTACATAGAATGTCCCAATGAGCATATTGCTCTAGGTAAGGACTGCCCTTTAGTGAGGCGGTAAGCAAAATACAAAGAATAAAACACATTAACACATATAAAAATGAGAATGCTTTTCAATGTATTATTTACATGAATGAATGGATAGTTTATTCATGAGAGACATATTTTTATTTATTAATTTAAGGAATAGATAGTTTGTACACGAAAGGAATGAATGAATGAATGTGTTATATTAAATTAATAAATATTTATTAATTTAATAGGCTGAATGAAACAGGGACCCCAACAGTTCAATGTTATCTAATATTCTTGATTTGCAACTATTAACACATTTTACGGAAATATTGTATATAGAAAACCGGGATCAGTACACAATTGCATGTATATATATTTTTCCCTTGACTAGTTATGACCTAAATCGGAGCCTTTGCTTTATAAAATTCTTACTTGTATTTGTAATTTGAGGTTAAGTTACATCAAAGATGAGAAAAGTCGCCTTTTGTTTATTACCCTAAACCTAACCTCAACCTCTAATTCGCTGATGCAAACTATCATTATGCAAAAGCGAATCTCAAAATACGCGGCAGAAACTTTATTCTTGAGCACCGATCATAAATAAATAAATAAATAAAAACTTTATTGAAGGTAACAGATACGAAAGGAAAGCCCTAAACATTTTTGTGTTGAATTAGATCATAATGTAACTGAGAGCGTCAAACGTGGAGACCTCAGATTCCAAAACATTAAAAATATAAGCCTACCTATATCAAATCATATGAGCTGTTTCATTATTGCCATTTTGTCTCGTCGTCTGCATTCAACATATGGCGGGCGCATATAACTTATGTGTTTATTCGCGTTCATTTTAAAAGATTAGCTATTAATGATGTACGCAGGTACTATGGTTATGAGACTGCTTCATAATCTAAATCATATGATACATTTTTTATACTTAAATAATAACATTCAATACGAAAAACCGCCATATTTATATTACTTACCGGTGGCATGCTGCTGCTGCTTCTTTGCATTTGGTTTCACCTTCTTGCCCGGATGCGTATACTTCATTAACATATTTTTGAACTATTATCAATAATTTAAATATTTAACACTACAGTAATGTTTGTCATTCATTGATTTTCTTATCAATAAACCTTACACTAAAACAATTCATCGGCCATTACTCTTTACGCAATGTGGCTGCTATACCTTCTTTCATTGGTAGCGCACCCAACGTCATATTTGAGCCGCCAATGACAGGTGTGCTGAGATCACAATATTATTATTTTGTGTAAACTTGCATGTTCTTTTAGCTTTTGGTAAACATCTTTTCACGGACTTCTTATTCGGAGGTTGCTTGCTCGACTTGGCTGCTTTTATTTTCTCCACCTTGCATTATGTATATAGTAGGTACAGACGGTATTGTATTCCACAAAAAATTTGATCAGATTTTTATCCCGGAAATACACTTTTTGAGGTCCCCTGAATAGACGATAATTTTTAAAAAATTAGAAAAAGCTCCTTTGTGTGTCGGAACGGCACGACTCAAAAACTTAAAAGCCCGCCAAATGCTAAATGTGATACTTAAATTCGGCATCTCTCAAGATGCAACAAACATTTTTCTAATAAATCCCTTCTTGCCAAACTACCCTTTTAATGGAACATTCTTCAAAAATTTTGATCTTATCAAAAATGGCTCCTATAATTTGATTAAACTATGTTTAAGATGAGATGTAGGCAAAAATGCAGTCACACAATTATATTTACATTCATCCACTTGTAATTATGTTACAAACTTAAATTTTACAAGCTTAAGTTAATAGCACTAACCTTTACTGCTTTTTATATACATTACTTTTATATTATGTTATTTAGGCCCTTTAGTTTAACCAATAAGTTTTCAACAATAGTGCACATCTTGGGTACATTTTTCTCCCAAAGACTTCAAAATAGAAAGTTGAAATTTGGCACCCAAGTTGTTCTTAAATAGATCAAGAAATCCCAGCAAGGAATTTGAATTTGCATTAAAGAAATTTTTTAAATTCTGAGGTAATAATTTACTTTTATATCAGTGCTTACAATGGGTGTAAAATTAGTTACATAAAAGATACTAAAATATCCTTGCAACAATTCAAACTTAATTAACTTAACAAACTTTGAGTCAAACTTCATTACTGTAGCTTCAGTGGTTTTAGAGAAAAATGTACCTAAACTTCTATAATTCAACTTTAGGGGAAAAAAAAGTTTAAAATTGTTAATGTATTTAGGAGATTTACTCTAAGTTTGGGTTTAGAACCCTCCATAACTTTGCTATCATCACTTACCTATTTTTCTTGCATCTTTCTTTTGGATTGGTTCTTCTACAAGGCAAATTGTGACATATTTCTCGCTGCTTCTGATTTTTACTTTCTCTACATGTACTATGTACATAGTGTATAGAGAAGGTATTGTAATGCACCCAAAAATTTAATACTGAGATTTCACTGGAAATACATGTTTTGGGTCCCCCTGAATCCAAAAAAAAAGCATTTTTGGAAAAAGGTCTGTGTGTGTGTGTGTGTCTGTGGACAGCATAGCTCAAAAACGAAAAGACCGTTAAATACCAAACTTGGTATTTATGATTTTCAAGTAAATCCCCCCACCCCCAACTACCCTTTACATGGAGCTTTTTTTGAAAATTTTGATTTTCTCAAAAATGGCTCTAACGATTTTGATTAAAATATCATATATTAAAGATATTTACCTGACAAATAATATGTATATCTTGAATTTTCTGGGAATAGCCTCTGAAGACTACTTTATTCTGGATGAATTTTAGAAAATTTTGCATAACTGCTAAACCGTAAGAAATGGACAAAAACTTACCATACAAAAAAATGTAGAGCACATTAAAACACACAGTTAAAGATATATACATTTTTTTGGAGGAGTTGATCATTTTTGAGATATTCCTTGTTTTTGGTTTCATGTTTAAAAACTTGTACTTTTCTCATACAGGAATTTGTCAACTCCTGTCCATACAAACAAAGGAACTTCAGTCACCTAGTAACCAGCTTTTGACTTCACTTACTCCCATATTTCGCTTCTACTTATAAGGAAGCAAGTAACGAGAACTATTTCTGCTAATTTTTTCTCGATTAGCATGAAGTAAATAGAAGAATAAGCTTATTAACAATAATTTGTTACACAGAAATAGAGAAAGTCATGTGAATAGAACACATCAGATTTTTTTATACACACAGTATCACTATCCTTCAAAACCTCTTCACCCTGAAATATCTTGTTAAGAATCCCAAATTCTTTAGCACCTCCAATCTTTCATTGTTACCATCATTATTGAAATAACTGCATAAAAAGCAGCAATTTGAACCACCTTTGAAGAAGCAGAATATATTATCTTGGGGCACCATTTCCAAATCAAGTGGTTGAGACTTTTGTGTCTGTCCATGTACACATTTCTTCAGCAGTGTAGGGTGTGCTAGACTTCTAAATATTGTCTTCATAGCAATCATTAGCTCTGAGACGGTGTTTGTGTACATCATTTTCAACACTATTTTTCTTTTGTCAGAACACAAACCAAGTACAGCCTTTCTCTTCTCTTCAATGCTACATATATTTCTTATGGCATTCTCATAATGGCTCTGTACTTATTTCATTTTAGCTATTGTGAGTCTGCCATTACATATTTTGTCTTTCAATTCTGCAACAAGCCTGATCAATCTTCCTCTGGTCCTCTTCTGGACATGTCCAAAGCATTAAAGTTTTTCTATTTTACGGTAAGGCTTGCTTTCACACAATTATACTCTTGGATGCACTAGAATCCTCATCTACCAGGTATTTTTTATATCTAATGGCATACCTTGAACTAGAGCAATCACAAATCTACGTCAATCCTGTGTCTTCCATACTTCCACTGTAATTTTTTCAGCAAGTTTTCTAATGTTCTTCTGCCATTTCTCCCCTTCCCTTATATCACACTCTTCTTTTCTTGTAACAACTACAGACAAAATTTGATAGTTACCTCAATGCCAATTACCTTACCAGTGTCAAAAGAGATTACACTTGTAAGAATTTGTCCCTATGTCTTATATCCATGTTCCATTCTCTGACATAGCCAATTGCAGTAAAAGCAGACATTAAACACTATCCAAAAAAAATCCTGATATACATAGATCAGTGACAAAGTTTTCTGATTGTTATATTTTCATTTACACTGAAGAATTGCCTGATGAAGTCTTACAACATATGTGTATTCTGTGCAGATTGTTTGAAAGAAAATTCTAAAAACTAATATCTCCAGAAGGAGGTGTGGCACTATGTAACAGACCTGGTTTTTTAATTTTTCAAGGCACTGCAGGGAAGATGTTTTCCCTGAAACGTTGAAATATTGTTTAGATAGAATGGAACTATTTTGTAGTGACAAAATAAAAAAAAATAGCAATTTTTGGTCGCCCGCCTGGGTAGTGTGGTGGTAGCGTGTCTGCTTCACATTCAAAGGGTCATGAGTTCAAATCTCGCTTACGGTGAGTTACCCGGATAAGGTTTTTTTGGGGGTTTTCCCTTATCCTGAGAAGATAAATGTCGAGTAACTTTAAGCTCCATGAACCCTGAGATCATTTGAGCATCATTTTACCAATTTCATTCATCGTCCGATATGACCAACCAGGTTAAAGGACGTTAAGCTACCCAAAAAAAAAAAAAAAAATGTGGTCATTTTGCCTACATCTACCCTCAAGTTATTTGCATGACAAATAAAATGTATATTTTTAATTTTCAGCGAATTGCTTCTTAAGTCCCCTTCATTCTGGATGACTTGCATGACTGGAAGCCACAAAAATATAAAAAAAATGTTAGTATAGCTCGTTAAGCACAGTCGCCCTCCATGGTGTAATGGGTACCATGCTAGCTTCATATACCCAACGTCGCGGGTTCAAACCCGGCAGAGGACAATGGATTATTTCAGGCGTAAAAATCCTTAGCATGGCTTCCTTTGGAAGGGAAGTAAAGCTGTTGGTCCCATGTAGATTTACGGTATGTAAAAGAAGCTCAAGCCTGATAGAGAGGCCTCTGAGCAAAATTAAGCGGTTTCCCTTGCCCAATGTAGAATGGGACGCTGAGAACCACTGTAGTTAAAGAGCATCCATAAATAACACGTCATTTACATTTTTTCGTTAGCACAATTTATGCCAGATACAGTATTTTTGTGCAGTTAACCATTTCCAAGATATTCCCTGCTATTGGTTTAAGTTTTTCAGTATTATAGCATAGCAATCAGCTTTAAAAGGATTGGACTCCCTATAGCTCATGTATTTCCTCATTCAGGTTGTTTCAAGGGAATAAATGAAAGGTGCATTAGTGCTCAGATTATATCTTGATTGGTCGACAGAAGAATAAAACATAAGTGGTCATGATTGAAGACCATATTTAAATGCACTGAAGACAATTTAACCCGTGATAAATGACGTATGATTAGTTTTGATTTTTTTTTTGGCATCCAACTTAATTTAACACAATGTGAAAGTGACAAAATATGAATAGGTATCTAAGTATGTTCTTGGATAAATTCAAAATTAAACCTTTTTTAATTGGTATACTCAGTCTACTGCATATCACTTATACATCTTATGTGTTCCATTCACATGGCTTTCTCTCCACAAACTTTTCTTACAAAATATTATTATTTTATGTCATGCTAATAGAGATAAATATTAATGTCTTATTACTTGATTCCTTCCAAGTAGAAGGCAATTAAGGGAATACACTAGGCTAAAGCAAGTAAAATCTTTTAAAAGGTGGTCAGTATATGAACAAATAGTTTGGTTCGCCTTATGTTGCCAGTAAAACAAAAGAATACCATTTAAAAAAAATAGTTACTTAATGAAATTAATAACGTGGACTCTTGGAAACTATGAACTCTACAAAACTGTATATGACAAAGTATGTTTTTTTAACAAGATCTAAATCTTTTTGTGCAATAAGTTATTACAGTTACCAGTTATGCAAATTTCAGAAAAATTCGTCCAGAATGAGGTCTTTAGAAGCTATTCCCAGGAAACTCAAGATGTACATTACATCTGTATATCTAATATGCAGTTTGGTATTTAATAGACTTTTTGTTTTTGACTTTTGTTGTCCACAGACACACACTGGCCTCTCTTTTTTTTTTTTTTTTTTTTTTTTATTCAGGGGATTTCAGAACACATTATGGTGAAATCTTTGTATCAAATTTTTGGGTGGAAAACAATACCTCCTGTATCTACTCTGTACATTGAACAAATGCATTTTTCATTAATCTTTCTTCAAAATTGTACAGGTGAGAACACTAATACAGGGCAACATCACATTATAGTGAAACAGCTTTTATGGGAGAAACCTCCTCCCATTGAATTTCTGTAGAGGGATAGAACAAGCACACTGCCACAGGACATTTTTCAACCTCAGGAGAGCTAGCAAACTTAAGAAAGAGAGCAATCATACTGTACAGAAACATCCCTGTATACTTGTGAGTTTTAATGGCCTTCTATGGTCCATTGCAGGCTACATACTATTGTCTTAACATTCAGAATAGAACGAAAAATTATACAAGTGAAAGAAATCAACTTCTTTTACTTGATAAAATTACTTATAAACAGAATCAGGCTAAAATATAGATACGGAAACAATTTGTATAAATGCCACTCTTGGCATTTTTCTGATATCCGATTTCTCTTGCATATATCCATTCACTGCAACAAAGGCTGCGCCGCGGCTGAGTGGTCAGACCACTCGCCTCTCACCTAAATGGCCCGGGTTCGATCCCAAGCAACCACATGTAAGATTTGTGGTGGACAAAGCGGTGCAGGGGCAGGTTTTCTCCAGTTTCCCCCACCATCACATTCCACTGGAGCTCCATCTTCATGTATCATGTGTCATCGCCTGCAGTGCCAGAACAGTAAAAGCGGGGGTTAAACACTACCCAAAAAAAAAAACTGCAACAAAGCACTTCAGTTCTTTGTTAGTGGAAATTACAAGCTTTAAATGTGTGTTGAAAGCACACACTATGCACTTTTTACATTTCTATTTTAAATACTACATGATACCTAATGGGTAATGCTTATTATAGGAAAACAAATTGTGTTAATTTTTTTTTGTAACAATGTAACAATGGGTCATAATGCAGAAACTTTCACAGAAGAAACTCCCATACAGAGTGAGCAAAAGCAGTTTCCCACTGAAACTGTTTTTATTTTCCCTACCACATACAAATTATCTAATATGCAGAGAAGTTGTTGCACTCCACTAAAAAATTGAAAAACAAACTTTGCAGTACATATTTTTGAGAACCCTTGAATAAACAAATAACAAAAAAAATCTGATGTGTTCCATTCACATGACTTTCTCTACATCTCTGCAAGAAATTATAATTAAAAAGCTTATTCTTCTATTTACTTGCTAATTTAGAAACATTAGCAGAAATTGTCTTATTACTTTCTTCCTTGCAAGTAGAAGGCAAATAAGGGAGTATCATAGGTTAAAGTGACAGTCAAAAGCTGGTTGTTATGTGATTGAAGTTCCTTTGTTTGTATGGACAGGAGTTGACAAATTCTGTATGAGAAAAGTACAAGTTTTTCAAAGCTGAAACCAAAAACAAGGAATATCTAAAAAATTATAAATACTACAAAAAAAATGTATGACATAAATTGTATGTTTTAATGTGCTCTACAATTTTGTGTGTTAAGCTTTTGTCCATCTCTTACGGTTTAGCAGTTATGCAAAATTCCGTAAAATTCATCCAGAATAAAATAGTCTTCAGCAGCTATTCCCAGAAAATTCAAGATTTACATTTTATTTGTCAAGTAAATATCTTTAATATTTGACATTTTATTCAAAATCATTAGCGCCATTTTTAAGAAAATCAAAATTTTCAAAAAATGTTGCACGTAAAAGGTAGTTGGGGATGGGGGGATTTTCTTCAAAATCTTAGTCTCATCCTTGGAAGATACTAAGTTTGGTATTTAACAGCCTCTTTGTTTTTGAGCTATGCTGTCCACAGACACACACACACACATGCACCTTTTTGTAAAAATGCTTTTTTAGGTTTCAGGGGGACCCAAAACGTATATTTCTGGTGAAATCTCGGTATTGAATTTTTGGGTGCAATACAATACCTTCTCTATACACAATATACATTGTACGTGTAGAGAAAGTAAAAATTGAGTGCACCAAAATTTCATTTTCTCAAAAATAGTTGTCAACTACATATGATTAACCATTTACATGACAAATAAATGTGTATTTTGAATTTTCTGGGAACAGTTTTTGAAGCTCTCTTCATTCTAAATGACTTTTGCATAACTGTTAAACCATAATCTTACTGCACATAAAATTTAGATCTCGGTTATAACACAATTTATGTCTAATACTCACCTGATGCAGGTCAGTTTGTTAAGTGCAGATGGCATTATGGCATTCATAACCAGGAGCCCATTAGGGTAGTGTGGTGGTAGCATATCTGTTTCACATTCAATAAGCTGCGAGTTCAAATCTCATTTATGGTGAGTTACCATAAGGTTTTACCTTATCCTGTGAAGACGAATGTCTAATAACTTTAATCTCCATGGACCCTGAGATCATTTCAGCAATTTTCTTCATTGTCCAGGTTAAAGGACATTAAGTTAGCCCTCCCCCCTCCATCCATAACAATGACAGCTTTGCTACACAGTTTAGCAATGTCAAAAATGGTGGGAAATATGTGAATCATGGAAGAAAGGGACATAACTAGGTGAAAGTGAATATGAGAGTTGAAAGGTCAGTAGCTTAGAGCCTCTGATTTTGATAACATAACATGTCTCTTCTCTCTTTAATGACACTCAATTGCTAGGACCATATCAGCACTGCCAGTGTGCCTGAATTCCGTCCCTAGGAGTATTTTACATGCCAGTAATTCTACTGACTTGGGGTTATCACTTAAGCACTCTTAAAAACCATCAGTATGGTCCGGGTTTGAACCTGCACCCTTGAAATCAGAAATCCAGCACCTAACCAACTGAGCTACCCTGACTACTTCTTAACCACCCTCTGTAGAGTACTATGCATTTCCCCAACAACAGAACATTAACATAGACAGGCTGTGGCTTAAAATATTTTAAGTCCTCTCATAATAAAGTGTTTCATAACAAACAGTATTTATAGTGTAGGTTGCCAAGTTAGCATTTGGACAGCAGCCCTAACTTTGTGTTGAGATATTAACTTAATATTACACAGCCACTGCTGGACATCTGCTCTCTACGTGGTTGTTCTGAGCTACCATTGCAACACTAGCAGATTTATGGATCAAATCTCTGCTATGGCACTGAATTCTTCATTCTGATTCTTCTTTATGCTATCTATTAACACCGGAGTCTATTAAAGAGATGAATATCCCAACTCAGTATTTTCATACTGAAAAATCTAATTACATTATTTAAGTTAGTAACACAACCCTAGTCCATATCTGCATTAGTATGAAAACCTGGATATTCAGAAATCAAAACTTATATCATCCTTTAAAATTTCCAAACATGATTTCAAACCAACCTTTTATCACTGATTACATTTAAGATAAATATAATCTTAGTCACACAATTGGCTTATATGTGGCCTTATTACCACATTAAACAACAATGAATAACAATTTATTAAGTGTAATAGTAATTCCTCAATTTCTTTTTTTAAGATGGTAAATTACTTTTGTTACCACATTTTCATGGGGAATTGAAAGATTCCATCTGAAATACAAACCACATTTCATATTAAATTCAGTACAAATTGAGATAATTTTGAAAACGCACAGAAGGGAACAAATAATTCCTCTGTTTAGTTGGCCAGTTTGGATTTACATAGACGAAGCTCTTTAGCATGTTACTTCATTGTTCTGTGTATTATAAGCAGTTTTTGAGATTAATGAATGTTTCTGAAAAGAATAAATTGAGAGATTATGGAAATGATAAATATCACAGTAGGGTAGTAACAAGTTTATTGAAGAAAAAATGATGAGCCTGCAGTGCATTCCAAAGAGTATGTATGTGATACCTTTGGTGTATTCCATATGATTTGAATACAGAGGCATTGCCATATAACATTTTAATTTGATCCTACCTTCCAAGAAAATGATATTCCAGATTGAAAACAATCTGAATCCATGTTTTTACCGAGTATTTAATATGGAATGTGGACTCAAAATGCATTTGAATTCCCCATGGAAATGGAATAAGTATGAAGCCATCAGTTCTAATATATATATATATATAAAAAAAAAAAAAAAAAAAAAAAAAAAAAAAAAAAAAAAAAAAAATAAATAAAATAAAATGGTGTTGGAGGTAAGGTTTAAGGAACAAAATACCACATCAAATGTATGAACTATTTTTATTCAGATTTACTAAACTACATATAATGATCAGGCTTGTTGACTTCTACACTAAGCACAACTTACTTGAACAAACATAACCAAATGTTCAAAACAGGCAAAATTACAAAACTGTATGCAAAAATAGACATTTGAAGAAATCACACAAAAAACAGACTCTGCAAGACTCCTCATTCCAAAGGATAGGAAGTTTCAAGGCAACTAGGAAATGGGAAACATCTGTTAGGTGAAGATGTTAGTAACCGATATTTTGGAATTTTAGATCTATGATAGCTACAATTCTAGCTGAAAGGATAATTCCTTTCCTCAATCATTAATGGCACTTAAAACCACTGTCTTTGTGCATCTATGACTCTTTGGCAGGTGTACCATCAGTAAACATCAGCATATAATCCTTCCACTTTGCAAACAAACACTAATAATGTAATGACATCTTTAAAATAATGTGGCTTATGTATTAAACAGTTTGCTTTGCAATGACAAACAAAACTAATATAAAACAGCTCAGCCGACTACAAATTTCAGCTAATTATGTAAATATTTGCTTTGCAGAAACCATCACAGAAGCTAGCTTGTGCTTAAATATAAGTTGATTTATATTACAACTTGTTTCCTTCTTGATAATTTTTTTTTGTTTCTTTTTTCTTCTTTCAGATACAAACTTTCCTTGCCACAAGCAGAACCATGCCGTTGAAGTATCACAATTATGTAAACACACAGTTTGCAAACTGAACGACTGTGATCCCGTTCAGCCATCAAACTGTAGCAAATTACAAAACTGTTCTGACCGTTGATGTTCAGAATGGCCCCAACATACTACAAGGTGATAAAAGGCAGTGAATTTTTTTTTAACTGCATCCCCAACAATTTTTTTTGTTTGTTTTGCTGCTGCCACTTGCGTTCCGAACAAGAAAAGCATGAAGACGGTCACTTCAACATGAAGCCTAGACTCTCAACAATCACACTACAAGATTAAGGAGGCGACTTTGAAAACATTGACTGAATAACATTACTAACAATGGAACTTCATTTATGTGTCAAATTTTTTTTCATGTTTGATATTTCTTAATCCTCAAAAGCGGCTCGATGAAAAGCATTTTGCTCCTTGCTCGGAATAGGGAGGAGGAGAGGGGGAAAAGGGCAGCAGCCATTCATCTGTTGACATAGGTCAACTAGCCTGAGGAGGCAGTCTGCTGTTCTTCATTCTGATTGGCAAGACGCTCTTTGTTCTGTCGAACCATCTCGGCTCGGCGTTCCTGAAACACAGTCAACATTTGAATTATTATGTATCCCTAATTTGCTAGAAAATTAACTACATTTTAGCCAAGATGATTGCAAAATTAAATACTGAAAAATCCTTAAATAAGCCATTAAAATCTTTACTTGTATATTTAACTTTTGGGCAAATGTCTGGAGAATTGTGGTATTGTTCAAGATCATTAATCAATTCCAAATGGGAGGGTTATATCTGAGCTGCCACCTTATATAACAATTGATTTCTTGATGTGACTAAACAAGGATTCAAATCCAAAATATAATAATTGTTATTCCAAATGTGTTTACTTTTTTCATTCTCTGTCCAGCGTATTTTGATATTTTATGTATTACAATTTTTAAAATTTACTTCACCAATGATTTGCAGATCAATTTACAATACTCAATTTATTTATCCCAAATGTATTTCCTCAAATTGATGCAATATATTCCTGAATCAGCGCACTCATTTTTGGACAGGTATAAGTTAGCAAACCTAATTTTCATACATATCAGCTCCAGATTACATAGAATTAAGGAAACAGATGAACTGGCAAACAAAGCCCTCTTTACAATGTTGCACACACATATTTAAATCCAGCTGCAATTGTTAGGAACAATGAGGACCTGCAAAATGACAGCAGCCATTCTTGATTATGCATTTAAAAGGATGACAATCTGATGTATATTGAGAATTAGGTATGTACAACAATATATATATAAATGCATTGGTTACATAAAGACTAAATTGTATCAATTAAAAGTGTTTATGTTCGCATTTCAGTCAAAGATCAAGCTTGCAGCTTTTTCACTTTTCTTTTTATGGAAGTTTGTAACAGTGTTGTTATAATTATTTATTTGACGAGTCGATTACTCACACTAAACAACACTTACTTGGGATTTTTGCCAGAACATGTTTCGAAGGACTAGTTTCCTTCATTTTCAACCAGATATCAACTAATTCCTTGTGGTGAAACTAAGGAATTGGTCAATTTCTGGTTGAAAATGAAGGAAACTAGTCCTTTGAAACATGTTCTGACAAAAATCCCAAGTAAATGGTGTTTAGTGTAACTAACCAACTTGTCAAATTGCAGTTTCCTCTTGCCCGACTAAATGAAAACAGAATTACAGTGATCACAATAGGTAGGTGCAAAAGAAAATATTTTTGTTTTCCCCAATATACACTTATTTATTCCCACCGTCCCTCCTGCAAATTACTTAGAAGTTAAATAGCAAGATCATTACCACTACTGCAATTACCTTAAGTATTACTAAAAAAAACTAATAATTTTGCTTAAATAACTAAATTTACCTTCACACTCCCATTTGTTGTACATAGTGTTCGCTAAGCTCAATTAGCTTGCTGAAACTATCAGTACTCTTAACAACAAAAGAAATGGGCAGAAACTAAAACAGTAGAAGACTCAAAAAATCTAAAGTTCCATTCATATGACTTTCTCTACTTATTCTGCAACTGTATTTTCTTTCTTTACACATGCCTAGTGGGTAGCATTGCATTTCACTTAAAAAAGTGATATCAAGATTTCACTTAATATGCTAAGCAGCCCCCTGAATAAAAAATTGTTTTGAGAAAAAGATCAGTGTAAATGGTATAGCTTCATAAAACTTAAGTCAGATACCAAACTAGATATTTAAGCTCAGTGTCTTCCAAAGCTGTAACACAAAGATTTTCAAGATAATCCCCAACCTCAAACAGTGAGAGGGTAGAGAAAATCATGTGAATTTAACACTTTTCCCCCCTTCAGTTATTTGTAAAGAATGCTTTCATTTGTGATTTTTTGTATGGACATATACCTTAAAACTCAAGTGACTCATTCAAAATATGAAATCATATAAAGCCAATATATTCTACATTTAAGTTGCAAAATCAACGTTGTAAAAAATAATGGAATCAGAAGGGTGTTGAACCCATGCACTCAAAAGAGGTGTCCCAAAAATTTTAGCAAGGTAATGCTAGTATTATCTATCTTTAGGTTAAGAGTGATCAATGCTTTCCTGAAGAGCTCATTGCAATCATTGTGTAATATGTTAACAGCTTTTTAGGATCTTCCAAAAAATTATACTTCCTGCCACATTAGATTCAATCCTAAGGTGTAGCAGAAAATTTCGTCTTAAGGCTATTTATCTAAGTTACCAAATCACAGTCACAGCATGTATATTTTTAGGGGGACATGCTGAAATTTCGAGGGGGAAAAAGGCCCAATTTGTTTTAAATTTTGCAGTCTCTGAATGTATTTTAAGGGTAAAGACGTTTTTTTGCAGATTACAATAAGCAATACATATAAAATGTCTGCTCACACAGATTAACAAAGCCATCTGAGGAGAAACTGTGTTCAACTTAAGATTTTATGTTCAATTGTAATTTTTTTTTTTTTTTTTTAATCCAGATAAAAATATGGGTTACTATATACTGAGCCACACTTTTGAAGAATTTTAAATGACAAACGGATTGTAATAGCTACTTATTGGAGTGTGTTACTTAGAATTTAAATAAGGATTTGAAATTTCACTAATTTCAGTAGTGTTTTGATTTAATATCTCGCCAGCTCAGTACTAGCTGGCAGGTGAAATAAAATGCCCATGAAACAATAACAAGAAACTTCTCGTCTAGAACTTAAAAGTTGTAGTTGTGCAACTATTTGCACATTCATATTTTTAGCTATTAAATTTTTTTAGTGTATGAATCATGTCCAAAACATGAGATTAGAGAAGTTATATTGAATTAATAAAGTAATTCTTTGTACACGACTGATATTCAGTGCAAAATTTGGAAAATACAGATGAAAAATTAAGGTCAAAATGAAACGAACTATGAATCTTTGGCTGCTCAGTGTCAGTACTCTTACCAACAACCAAGTAACAAATATAAAT
The DNA here is from genome assembly GCA_030762935.1 of Hymenopus coronatus. Taxonomy (NCBI): domain Eukaryota; kingdom Metazoa; phylum Arthropoda; class Insecta; order Mantodea; family Hymenopodidae; genus Hymenopus; species Hymenopus coronatus. The sequence goes on along the minus strand of CM060895.1, from coordinate 109,338,752 downwards.
CTTTCACATTTGAACAGAGATTTCTTATGGTTACCAAAATCAATCAGATATGAGAAAGCTTTGCAGCAAGGCTCAAAGAGGGATAGGATAGTCAGCTGATAATACTGTTGAGATTGTTGCAGTCCCAGAGTTTGAGAGGGTTTTGTTCAAAGTTGATTCTGCTTTCCAAAGTATTATGGGTCTTTGTCCCAAGAACCTTGACAAGCTTTGGTAGTAGTAACTTGTGAAAAGAAATAAATCCTGAAGTAGTAAATCCTTATCAAATTTTAAAAATTATTTCACTAACCTCCATTTGTCCATGAATAAGTATTAGAACTAATTTGGTTTACACTGCTTATACTTCAAGGCAATCTCAATTACTCAAATAAGTGTTAAAGGCAACTTCCTTTAGCAAGCAGTTAGTTACTGACTACATGCTAATTGATAGAATTAATTTATACATAGAAATTGCTCTTTCACACTAACCATGTAACGCTAAAGATGTCTTAACTGAATAATATTTTGGTAATTTGATGCAGTAATAGCACAGGCCCCTGCTCCAAAAATAGGATATGTTCCAATTCATTAAATGCACATTGATGTGTTCTCATTAATTGCTTTGAGAAACCAAGGCGATCTCATTATATGAGCATCAACCTTAAAGATGGTTTGCCATTTCAAACACTTCAGCAAACAGAGTTTCTAGCCAAATTAGGGTTACATCTTTTCTTTTGCCCTACTCATACATTAAAGACAGAAAGCTGAATAATTTAACATTAAATGTCTAAAATTTTCCTGATTTTGTCTATACCAATTTTTATATATACACCCTAAGATAAAAATGAGCACTCTTGAAATAAGATCCAAATTTTTTTCTGCAGCCAGTTCACAATAGTGTCTGGGGATGTATGAATTTAGCTTTGCCTTTTTCACCTCTCATACTGGGTTGCAGCTATTAAATGTGTGCTGAAAGTATGAGGCCTACAGAGTTTTGTATACAGAGCTTTTATTTTGTAAGTAGAAAAATTCAATTTTATTATACATATTATTAACTTCCTATTGCTATGGGTTTTTTTTTTTTTTTTTTTTTTTTTTTTTTTTGATTTAGGCATTTCTGTTCACACATAAAAATGAACACACACTCCTTTTCATTTTCAAACTAAATATGAAACCCTCATTGTAAGGGGCATGGATGATATTAAGTCAAATTTTTATATTTCCTCTCAAGCATCCTTATTTGATCCCACAAAACCTCAATTGTCTTGTAAGCCAATTTAACTCCTAAACTTTCTTCACCATTGCCTATACATTTTCAACAGGATTTAAATCTGGTAAGCAAGGAGGCCAATCAATCACTTTAATATCTTGCCTCTGCAAGAACAGTTTGAAACTTATTTCTGTGGACAGGGTAGTTATCCTGCCAGAATTCAATAATTCCTTCAGAATATCTATTCCTTATAGACATCTAATGCTTACATGACATGAGACCCTGACGATCCATTTGTGCCCATGTCTTGGTTTGCTTCATTATTTTTACTAATGAGCAGCAGACAAACCCACACCCAGAAATCTAATATTAAGTAAATTAAATATCTTGCTTAGTTTCACTTTTACAGTTCTTATTGACCTGGTATTCACTTTGAAAACAAAAAGACTACTTTGTTTTTATGCATGAATATGTTAAAATTAATAGATATCTTGTGCATGGAAAACATATGGCATTGACATTTAACAAATTAAAATTTAAATAAATTAAAAAACATCCAAGGATTTGAAAATAGGTTGTCCCAATTATAATACACATGCACAAGTATTTCACTGCTGGATTACCATGCAAAATTCATTTATTTAACATTAGTCAATTGCCAGAATCAAATCAGTTGCCAGTGTACTGGAATTTTGTGCCACAGAAGTTCTTTACATGCCAGTAAAACTAGTAGTATGGGACTGTCACTTTTTAACCACTTAAATCCATTGTTCGTGGTTTGGTCTGATACTGCAAGCTTGGTCTGTCTGACCAATTGAGCAACCCAAACTGATTAAAATGAACACTAGGTGGTATTAAATCTGTACTGTGAACACAGTGCCAGCGAGTGCTTCAAATGCTTCCTGACTCTGGCTGCTGTTTATTTATTTTTCCTTAGGCTGTACATTAAAAATGTTACTCTATGACATCACAATAAATCACTAAAACACTACACTATGGCAGATAAGGTAAAAGGTCTTCATTTGATTAATGCCTCAAGAAATTCCAGAGCTCTAGGGAAATATCCTATTAAAATCAGGTGGAGACATTTTAAACATTAATTCCAAATTTCTAAATTATGTATTATATAACCATTATAATTTATAACTCTCTAAACAAAAAATATTCATAAAGCTTCTTAACAACCTATGACAAGCATGAAATATTAAACAACCCCCCAAATCTACACAAAGAAATAAAAGGTGGCATCTACTACATCTCTACTTCAATTTAAAATCTACAATTTATTAAATATCTTATATATAACACATAAGAGAGCAAAACATGCAACAGATAATCTACAGTGTAATAAAACTTTAAAACAAAGTTTTATGGTAAGATAGCTGAAAGTATGGTTTGCAAATATAAGCTACTCATGGACAGTAACAGCTCTTAAGGAAAGGATATAACTGCCTCACAAACTCAAAAGTATTTTTCCCAATCGTGCATGTGCATTAACATAACACCAAAAGTTTCTTTCGAGTTTTCAATCCCCAAGAACATTCTAACAAAAAACTGCATGCACAAACCTGATAATCTTCCTGAACACACAACAAACAGAAATAGAAAGAACATGCAATAAAAAGACAGCATACTTGTTTCTTGATGATGTCTAATCTTTTCTCTAGCTCCTTGACTCGGTTTTGACTCGCTATCTCTAGCCGTTCCTGCAGACTTTTACTGATCTTCTCTGCCTCCTTGGCCTGGTTTTCTGCAGCCTGTCGTACCTCTGCTACCTTTTCATTGTTCTGTTACATACCGTGTACAACATGCAACATGGATCACTACCACGCAATCTTACACAAGTCAGGGTGTGCACAAGAAAGTAGGAAATAGAAAGAGAAGAAAAACCACAATTCTGCCTTCCACCCATTCACATGCACATCAGATTGGGGTGCAGACTTCCACCTGTTTCCATTACTATCAAGTAACATAAGTTACAATAATTCACTATGATAATACAAATAATGTTGATAAATGAACTAACACTTCACTCATGCCAGTTTTATTGGATAAGTTCTAGAAACATACATTCACATCCTTTAGTAAGATGGCAATGCAAATGTTTTGCTTCCATCTGGTACTTAGAACAAAATTTTGCATATCCGTAATCCTTAGTATTCACAATTATAATAATATTAATATTTTCCATAATTTTGAAACTTCATCCTTCTATTTAAATCCTATGTTCCATTGCTATTCCTTCTATCTAAGCTTTTCTTAGTTTTCTTCACTAGTTACTTATCCTTTAATGTTAGCCAAAGTTTATTCACCATGTAACTAAAGGTATATGTTCCCAATATTCTCATTACACTATTCAGAGGCCAAAATTGACAGACCCCCCCCCCCCCAAATTTTAGCTATTTCAAGCAAATTTTTTGAACGAACAAGATTACACAAATTATAATGTAAAATTTGCCTACAGACAGCTAATGTTTCTAGTCATAGGTAATACTTTCAGCAATTAATTTTTCCCAATCCCAAATTTTATATCTCATTTTTGGTGTAATAATGTAAACAAAAGGTGCTGCTATGGTTAAAATGAGTATTCCCCAATGATTAAGACTGTCAAAGTTATTACAGAATCCATATTTTTGTACAATTTGAGTTTGACAGTTTATCAAAAAGCCGGCATTTAGTGTAGCATTCCAAGCCAACTGACGATTGAACTTAAAACAGTGTTAGTACAGTTTTTATATTACAATAATTCCTTGATATCAAGTTTAACAAATCAGAATGGAATGCTACACTGACAATTGAGCTGTAAAACAGTGTTAGTACAGTTCTTATATTACAATAATTCCTCAATGCCAAGTTTAATAAATCAGAGATAAACCTTGTAGCTTTAAAGCTCTTGAAACAAAAATTGAGTATTCATACTCAGGCAACTTTAACAGTCTGGAAATTACAGCTTTTCACTTTTCTGGAACCTCCAACAAGGTCTACATAATCAAGAGCTTCAAAATGTGGTCCACTACAAAATATTTGATTATCAGATGGTAGCCAAACAGGTCTTCATCCAACTTCACTAATAATGCCTGTCAACCATAAGCTGACAAGTTTACCAAGCATGTAACTGGTGTAAGTAAGGTGTTAGTGTTTTGATATTTCGAGTCATACTATTACAGTCAAGATTAAGATGCTTTACAGAGTTGTTAGTAAATGCAATGCCAGCAGTTATAAACAATTCACAAATGAAACTACACAACACTACAGATGTTAATATCTACTTTTGTTTCTGGAGTAATGCCACCTGACAACTATCCTCTATTTTGTTACAATTATTTTAATCATAATTTTTGTTTTCTACCAAAATATAAAAAAGCTGCAGGTTACTAAATAATTTTATAAGTATGCTGAAAAAGGAATATACGTTATTTTGGTAATGTTTAGAAAATTTTAATTCTAACAATGTTATATACTTAAAGCTCAGGTCTCGACTTGGTTAGATCAAGGTCCAAAGCGTACACATTGTGCACACCAGAACAAATAATATTTTATCATCAATATAAACAAGCTTATGTGAAACCATAATTCCTTCAATTTTATGCTGCACCAGTCAACCTCATCTCAGTAGCTTCTTATTTCAAGGTATAGGAAACTTTTGAAATCAGGCAAGTTACACAAGCACATACTGCTGAAGAATAACCAAGATTACCGGTTTATTTGTACCTTAAAACTAACATCCACTAGGTCGTCAAATATGCCTAGCAAGGAGAAGTACAGGGATGAATTCCTTAGATTCATCCACTAACATATGCTCCATTTTTTTTTTTAAATAACTTTAATCCAGTATTCCAAAAAATTATTTAACGAGTAGTTCATACTAATATAATGTATTCTTGCAGGAGAGTGGAAGTTGCTGAAATAAGTTTGACAGCAACCTTCATTATGGATTGTTCAAAGAACATTCTAAGCATACATCCTGCTTAAATGCAATGCAACTTTCTATAAACTAAGTCAAGAGGATATGGCACAGCAGCCTCCAAGAAATCCCAAGATTACTGCAGAGTGACTGACTTGCTCTGCACCATATACTACTGACCTAGTGAATGACCAGCTTAACACATTGAGGATATTTATTACAAATATGTCTTAACACAGGTTTTCATTCCCAAGCTCTCTGCATTCATTGTATAAAGCATACCTGCAGCAGGTACGAATTGATTTGGATCAGTGGAGTAACAATTCTATTCATTTATATTTCTTGGCAAGTAATGGTGAAGCAATTTAACTGATAACTTCAGCTGTATTCTCTCTCTCTCTCTCTCTTTTTTTTTTTTTTTTTTTAGTATTGCCCCAGAAAATCTTCACATGCGCCTTTCCTTGATTTCAGTCCCAATTTATTGAGCCTACTTCTAATTTATACTTTGTAAAGACAACTTTATTAACATCTTAGCAATAAGAGTTTTTGCACGTCCCTCTTTCTTTACAACCAAGCATTAGATACTGGCCGTGAAAGCCTAAGAATTTCAACATTAGATACTTTCTTATTGGTGGCAATATGGGATGGTTACTCCATGGCGTTGCCCCCCAACCAAATTGACATTCTTTGCCTGAGTTTATCAAATTTTCCAGATATTTCAATCATAGCATACTAAAATTATGCCAGTAACAAAGTCCATGTCTTGATGGAGGAAGTTTACCAAAGATCATGGTAAAGGATTGATGTGGAAATAACTATTGGCTAAAATAAATAATATACCATATTAATCTGAATAAAAGACAATGTTTTTTTTCTAAATAATAATGTCTAGAACTTGGGGTGGTCTTGCATTTGTGATATATGATTTCCGAATATCATACATGAAAAAAGTAGTTTCAAACTTTCTGGGAACAGCATTTGTTATTCCTGGGAAGAAACGGCATAGATTACAGCTAAGGTCACAATGCATAGAGCAGATGATGTGCCTTCCATTTCGTGCCAAAAATTAAGCTAGAAACAGGCTTATGAGCATTCTCATTGGAAACAAGATTACTCTGCATGACAAAAATAAAATTAGAGGTCTTCTAAGTATGTTGTCTTAATAGAAAGTAACATCCATAATCATTGTATATTACATTAAGTATATTGCATTAATTGTAAATTCTATCCATAATCATCCTGATAGCTAACCTGCCACTGTCACCACCAAACACAAACATACCAGTACATTTCCGTTCTCTCTTCTCCATCTATCCCCTGCTCAATGTGAATTTTTGCACATCAAATTAGGTAAAAAAAATGTAGAATATCTTATAAAGAATGATATCTAAACAGAAAATCATATTCATCATCGCTGTTACATGAGGCTGCCACCACCTCTGCTATCATCACACACATAATATACATTTCTGTTCTCCGCTCTTCCGCTCACAATATAAATTTCTGTGCAAAATCAAATTAGGTAAAAATATTAAATTTTGTCTAAATACAAAATCATATTCAACATTGTCATTACAGTTATGCTGCAGCTGCTGTCACATTATACCATTGCATCCATACCATACACTTTCGCACTCCCATCTCCATCAACTGGCCAAAGCGTGAATTTCCGCACAAATTCAATTCAGAAAAATAGAAAAAAATAAGAAAAAAAAAAAAACAATAGAAATCAGATGTATACCATTCACATGACTTTCTCCATATCCCTGCAACAAATAATTCTTAAAAAGCTTATACTTCTATTTACTTTATGCTAATCAGAAAAAATTAGCAGAAATAGTCTTATTACTCGCATCCTTGTAAGTAGAAGCAAAATAAGGGACAACCGTTCCCCAAGGTTCAGTACTAGGGCCTCTTTTGTTCCTAATATACATAAATGATTTACCGAGCAACATTGAGCATGCTGATGTAGTCCTTTTTGCAGATGACACTAATATTCTTGTTGAAGGAGACAATGAAACTATACTCCAAAATAAAGTAAACACCATAATGACTAACCTCAGCAACTGGTTTAAAGCAAATGAACTAATTATAAACAAAGAAAAAACTATTGCAATGGCTTTTCGCGCATGGCAGTGTAAAAACATCGTCAAACCTCAAATTTCCTTTGATGGAAATAATGTTGACTACAAAGGAGAAACAAAATTCTTGGGTATATACGTGAATGAAAACCTGAGATGGGATAGCCACACTCATCAATTAGCTACTAAACTTGGCTCCATATGCTATATGCTCAAATGTCTAAAAGATACACTAAATTTAGTAGGACTGAAAAATGTATATTTCGCGCAGTTTCATAGCAGATTAAAATATGGTATTAAATTTTGGGGAGAAAAATGTGAGAGAATATTTATAATCCAGAAGAGAGCTGTAAGAATATTAAGTGGAATAGACAACAGTACATCCTGTAGACCATACTTTAGTAAACATAAAATTTTACCATTAGCATGTACATTTATAGCAGAAGTTGTAAAACATATTAAGAAAAATCAAAGTGAATTATGCACAAATACAGATATCCATCCTCATGACACAAGAATAAAAAATAACCTTCATGTTCAGATATGCAGAACAAACATTCTAAAAAATAATGTCACAAATTTAGGAATTAAACTATATAATAAACTACCAGCAAACATTAAAAAAATAGCAAACATGAAACAATTTAATAAAGAAGTAAAATCCTTTCTACTACAACATACCTTTTATTCAGTAAGTGAATATATGACAATTCAATTGTAATTAATATACATTATAAACCTTGTATAAGTACTGTGCAAATTGTATATAATTATTGTTCTATTGACGAAGCCCATATCATGTATCATGATCTAAATGGTGAATAAAATTATTATTATTATTATTATTATAAAGTGATAGTCAAAAGCTGGTTGCTATGTCAATGAAGTTCCTTTGTTTATACGGATAGGAGTTGACAAGTTCCAGTATGAGACAAGTATACGTTTTTCATAGCAGAAACCAAAAATAAGGAATGTCACAAAAACGACGAACTCCACGAAAAAAATGTATCTAACATAAATTGTGTGTTTTAATGTGCTCTACATTTTTTGTGTAGTAAGTTTTTGTCCATCTCTTACGGTTTAGCAGTTATTCAAAATTTAGTACAATTCATCCAGAATAAACTACTCTTCAGAGGCTATTCCCAGAAAATTCAAGATATACATTTCATTTGTCAGGTAAATATGTTTCATATCCGAAATTTTAATCAAAATCGTTAGAGCCATTTTTGAGAAAATCAAAATTTTCGAAAAAAGTTCCATGTAAAGGGTAGTTGGGGGTGGGGGGATTTTTCTCAAAATCTTCATGTCACATCCCTGGAAGATACTAAACTTAAATACCAAGTTCTGTATTTTTTACCGACTTTTCGTTTTGAGTTATCGTGTTCACAGACACACGGACCTTTTTGTGAAAATGCTTTTTTTGGATATTGGGGACCCTAAAACATATATTTCCGGTGAAATCTCGGTATCGAATTTTTGGTGGAGTGCAATACTTTCTCTATACAATATGTACATAGTGCGCATGGAGAGAGCAGAAATTATGGAACTTTATAAGCTCCATTTTTTGTTCAAAATATATAGCAAACCTTTAAAATTTTATTTCATTCTTTTTATATATGTAAACAATAAGCTAAATTCCGAAATTAAGTTCTGAAAAATGGGAGTCGTCTTGCATTCAGATAAATACATATTTACAGAATGTGCAATTTAGGATTTTTATGCAGCTAACAAGAGTTTTTTTTTTTTTTTTGTTTTTTATTTTTTTTTAACAAAACAAGTGCTAAGAAATTTTATTGGTTTTAAATATGGAGAGATAATATAGATCTCGACTAAGTAAACCTCACAGAGACCCCTGAATTTTATATAAAGACATGTGCAGCAGAAACTTGAAAACTGAATCTAAAAGCAGTAGGTTTGGGAAACTTCTAAACAAAATGATTATCACACTGCAAACTATGCTTAGTTTTAGTGATAAAAGGTGTTCTGGACACAAAATACCCTCAACGAATGCTGAAAGCTTGGTAAATACATTTGTGAAGCTTCAGTCCATAAAAATACCAGATTTTATATATGGAAATTTTATAAATAAACATAGCAAATTTCTCCTTAAAAGACATTCCATGATTTAAATTAATTTATCTGTTTAAATTCTATATCCTCAAAGTATTAAGCCAAATTCCTCTTGAAGAATAAAGCATCATCAAACAATAATGACCATTATATACCACTGAGTATCATATTTTCATAACATGAGTAATATTTACAGCAATAGTTTGTGCAGGGTTGGCTTGATACAACAGAAAGGATTTTCAAATCAAGTAGGTGCATTGTCATCTTAAAAATTAAGTAAATTAAAAATGTTTTTCTTTGTACTATATACATGGTAATTTAGTTTGGATTTTAAGGCATTACAATTTGAATGAATTGTGACATCACAGAATGATTTTCTGATGTTACTGGCCAACTCTAATGTAAATTAGCGAAGAGGAGGGAAATAGAAGGCAGTTAGCACTGCTTTACAATTAAAACAGTGTAACATATTTTTGTGAGTGGGAGATTAAATGTACACAATAATCCTGTTACAGAGCATTGCATCTATCATAATTGCTTTCCATTTATTAATATAAAAATAATAGTTGCAACCAATCTTCACTTATCTTTTGGAATCCTTGCCTGGACTAGTTTCGCAACGATTTCATTGCATTATCAACATATCCTTTTGGTCTCTTTTTTGATGTTGTTTATTTAAGGATATGTTGATAATGCAATGAAATCGTTGCGAAACTAGTCCAGGCAAGGATTCCAAAAGATAAGTGAAGATTGGTTGCAACTATTATTTTTATATTAATATTTGTGTTATTCTTCACTGTTACTAGCTTCTTTTTACATTTATATGCTTTCCATTTGTTTTTACTTATTTGTGAATGAAAGTCTTCCTTTGTAAAGGCTAGATAATTTTGGTAGAGACATTAAGAGACCATTATTTGTCATCTGAGCAATTGCTAACCTACCTATTCCAGGATCAATTTACCTGTGGTGTCTAGAAATAGCAGCAGGTATTAAAAAGTAATAAAGGATAGGACACAAAAACAGAAAAAGAGACAGGAAGTTTTAATACAGCAAATTTTTGTAATGCAAACTCTCCTGATCTGAAAACACATCATCAAAACTATGGTTTTAATATTGTTTATATACAAACTATCCTGCTCCAAAGATGCCACATCAAGCTGCTTCTATTTTAATATTAAGCATCTTTGTTGTGCAAACTACCTTTTACTAAACGAGTCTTGATAAAAGTCTCCAATTTTAAAAAAGGCATTTTTGTTGTGCAAATTATCGTGTTCCAAAAATATATCTTTCAAAATTCTGTTCCAAAAATCTCCTTTTTATTTTTTTAAAACGTTCTTTAACCTGGTAGGTAATATTGGACAGCAAATGAAATGGGTGAATTGATGCTCAAATGAGCCCAGGGTCCAGGTAATGCACTCTAAACAAGAATTCAAACTTTGGACCTCTTGAATGTGAGGCAGACTTGTTACCACCACAATACAGAGGCAGGGTCTCTATATTTTTTACATATTGCTTCATCATGATTTAGATATACTGAATTTATTTGAATGTGGAAATGCAGCTTTGCAATTTAAAACACTATTTTATACCTCATTCCAAAATTACTTAAAGCTTTTATGTTGCAAAAACGTTTCTGTTCAAGTCAAATTGTTAATTTTATGAATTCTCTAACCTCAAGTGCTGAAGCTAAAACACATTTAATTTAAAGTTTTTAAACTTTCAACATTACAATGTGCAAAACTATTCTTTATTCACATAATTGCAATTTCAACAATGAATTTGCACAGCCATGTTCAGCATTTAGAATTCTATTTGAGGAATTATGCTGCATATTAATAGGAAGGCTGAACACTGAATGCAAATGAAAAATTAATGAGAATGCATATCAGCATTCTATCCATTATGCACTAGCTTAGCTGCATAAATAAGTACTATCCATTCAAATTGAATGCATTGAAAACCCAATAAATAAGATTTAATGCTGGAAAATGAGTTAAGCTGTCAGGCAATTCTGTCACACCACAAACAGAATGCTTAGTTTAGTCAACCTGATACAACGGCTGCTTACTGGATTCCAGTAAAATGTACAGTTTGATAATGTGATCATAATTTTTCATCAAATTTAATGTCTCCCAATTGTAAGATGTCTTGTTAGAAAATAGGGACAACGCTTCTAAATATTATTCTAACAATACATCCCAACATTTTGAGAAGGAGGTGGATTAATGGCAATGACAATTTTCAGTGTTAAACTCCTTGTTTGGAACCCAAGTGACCTCTATGAATAGGCAAAATCTTGACTAGACTTAGAGGTGGGGGAAAAAAATGTAATTGTTATTTGGAATAATTACTTGAATCATTTCAAAAATACAACCGTAGATTAAGTTTTTCTAAAATAAGTTCAATTTCGCACTAACGTGACAAAAGTATCAATTATGAATACACAAATTGTTTTTTCATAATTTGACGAATCAAAATGTGGTTTTCACAAAATGCCTACTTCAACATAATTTGTAAAATTTAGTCAACATGATAATATGACATCAAAATACTGGAATACAAGAGAGCGAATGGCTTCCCTGCCAACTGCTCAACATTACATACCTACCAACTAACCAACCAACCAACATAATTTGTAAATTGCCAAAATAAGTATTTCTGAAGTACAGGATCAAGAAACATTGCTTTACACTAAAACCATGCATTTTCTTAAGCAATCCTTTAACAGTTAATATAGAATATCTGGTAGATAATGATCTATGACCATAACTTCCTTCAGATTGAAGCAGACAAAAACAAAAATTAGTAGCGAGTAGTGAAGGATTGCTGGCACTTCAGTTGCAAGTTAAATTTTGGTTTAATATACAGCTGTTTAGTTTTAAATGACAGGCTGTTGGCATTTACCACAAACATGGAACATTCTCCTAAGAGTGAAATTTTGCTACTTAGTTGAAGCATACATGTTTTTGCAAAACTTTAGGCGATTGGATAGCATTTATGGGGTCTAAATTAAGAATGAAAAGATACTTTCTAGCATATGTTGAAATTACTATCCTTTGGCTCTATGCTTACATTAATTTTTATAATTCTTGATGTTATGTTGGAATTTCAGTATTTCTGAAATACATGGAAAGTAACCAAGAGATTAGATGGTCCTCTGTTGTAATTATCTCACATTAAGGCTTAGTTATGAAAGCAAATATGACACAAAGTGTGTGCGTGTTCATCTTTAAAACAATGCAAAAAATAGCCTTCACAGCATGTCGCTTGTATGAGGGACTTTGAACATTCTAAAATGACTAATAAAAAAGATGAAAAACTGAAATGACCACATTATCTGTGTCACAACCATTAATAACCTCATCCCATTTAATGTAAAAGGTCATAATGCATGGTATACAACCAGTTCTTCCAATCTCAAGACATGTATAAAATTATTGCATTGCATTCCAAATTTAGAGGTTTTACCCCAAGCTGAATATGGTGGAAAGCAGTAAGCCCACTTACATGACTGCGCAACTTCTCCAGATGCTCCCGCTCCAACTCTTCACGACGAGACTGTGCCTGCTCCAGCTTGTTCTGGATCTGGGTCTCCAACTGCGTCACCTTCTCCTCTGTTCTTGTGCGTGCTCGTTTCACCATCTCCTCCTGTATGCCCCCAACATGCAGTGCTCGCACATGCCACACATATTTCAGCATTTCAACCCTGCAGCTTAGTTCCTCACTAGAAGCTTTCTTCCCCATCCCTTATTGTCTAAGCTCTCCTCTTAATTTAAACATGAAGCTATATTTCTAGCTTCAAATGATTATTAAAACTGGGGGTTAAATAAAGAAAAAATAAAGGAAATGTGCAGCACACAGTTTAAAGCTCAAACAATGAAGTGTGATAGGCGTAGTTTTTAGTCCAGAATTTTATCTAATGCACTTAGATTTTAAATCAAGAAATATAAATACTTTCAAATGCATGTACAAACCTATGCATAGTTCCAAATATGTTTAGTACCATTAAAGCACCTGCATTGCATACTTTTCTAGTCATACATCACATGATAATATCAGTTGAGCACATGGCATGAGAGAAGTCTCTGGTATTGTCAGAATGTAAGTGCATGAGATGTACAACACAACAAAGAAACATTTTCTGAGGAAATTCAATTATTAAAATTAGTAGCACTATTAAAAAGTGGCTAGGCAATTTAATGGTTCAATTTAACAGATACTATGAGTTGCAAGGCTTACTAAATTCCTTTATGTGCCAAATATGTCCCTTGAGTATTAATTTCAATAATTCCTTTGCTTTGAAAGCATAAAGAAGCAATTTACATTGATTATTGCAATGAAAGATGCCACAAATCGAACTGCTTTGCATAGCAAAGAATATGATTAAAGCATGAGGTCCAGCCTTTCAATGAACCTCCACTAAAAATTATCCAACGATTCACAATTTACCAAATGTTGGGAGTATTGGAATGACTAAATTACAACTATGTTAAATGAAAGTATAATTAAAATTAAATATGTATTTTGCTTGTTAATGCAAATTCACTTTTGTTCAATATACATTTACTTGTGGACTGCATTATCTCCTTTATTTTTTAAAAACTTTTTGAATAAATCTGAGTGTGTGGTTTATGTTATACATATAAAGTAACACTTTGAATAAAAACCTTATGCAAGTTAGCAGTAAATTCCCATATCAGAAATTGTTAACATGTTACTTCTTTAGTGAGGAACTTATTGCCGGACTAAAACATTGTTTATGCACATTTTCATTTAAATTACAAGCACATAAAGTGTAAAAACAAGTTCCAGAGTGCATTTTTAAAGTATAGCTAATTTAATATGGTTTGTTCTATCTTTTCCTCATGTTTGCTAGGGGTAATTTAGCTAATTCAATAGTTTGTCGCCAGTAATTATACCAATCAGAGGTAGACGATGACTACATAACTTCCTCAATTAGCAAATATATGGTTAATTTTGAAAGTACAGACTGTTAAAATTAAATTATTCAAATTTTGTCATGTTTGACTTGGTGGCTGTGAAAAAATTTAAAACAGCAAAAAAATGCTCCAATTTATCAAACTGGCTTCACTTTAGCACTGGGTCAAAATCATATTGTGGCAATATTATGGTCAAAACAGCACCACCTTCCATTCGGAAAGATACATTAGTTCAGCACAATTTAACACCAACTTGCCAATAATTTTAACAATGCATCTGGAACTTTTTAAGGCCTCGCTATCATATCTTGTGCAACAAACACACCAAGAAAAGCCAAACCTTACTGGGTTATTCTTTATATTATGGTCCAAAAACAAGGAAGCTGAGTGCAAGCTTCTGCAATTGCTGCTGCACATATGCCCTTGCATTTTTCCATGCACAAATGGCCCATAATATAACTAATTCCCATTGCAGAACTAACATATTTAAGTTCTTAAAATTTGAAAGTTCTAAGGAAAAATAACTATTTGAATATTCTTTGACAGCATACAGCAGCAAAATATGCACTAACTGTATATTTATCCCCAGCAGAAAAGAAAGAGTTGCTCTTTAACTGTTGTGGTTCTCAGCATCCTATTCTATACTGGGCGTGAAATCCTCAGCAGAGATGACTGTCACCATTAAGATACATCTAAAGTGTTTCAAGTTCTACATCCTTACAGTTCAAATGAGGCCTGCTGATATGGCAGGTTCAAGTACTATTCTGCACAAGACTGCTTTTCATGCTCATTACATACTTCCTTTAAAAAATTTAGTACCACTATTTTGAGCCTCACTTAAAATGTCTGAAGCATCATTTACGAGAATGACAAGCATGAATAACAAGCTATAAATGCTGTCATAAGCTAATATTCACAATGAACCAGAAATTAAATGAAAACTCAGTTTGGGCTATGTTATTCGTAAAAGTAAGAAAAAAAAAAAAAAAAAAAAAAAAAAAAAATCTGGAAATGTAGCGTTGATGTTCATCTTTGGTATGACAATATCCAGAGATTAGCATCAAATGATGTTATGGTAATGCTACTCTCTTTTCTATATATTGAAAGGTACACTAGGGTAACAGTATATTAGAACCAGTTGTAAAGTTTAATACTACAGCCAGGATTTGAACATGGTTCTCCTGCTCTCCATGTGGTTGCTCTGACCATTGCGCTACTGTGAACAACTTGCCAGCAGTGGGAGAACCGTGTTCAAATCTCTGCTGTGGCACTGAATTTTTCTATCAAATGAATGCTTTTATACTTCAACGTATCCTTTAAAAAGTTTTCCACTACTATCTTGGCAGTGTCACACTAGTTTCTCAGGAATCCAAGATAACTATGAATAACATACCATAACTTGAACATGTCTGGTATTCTGATACAATGATAAAATATCATACAAGAATGATTTTGTCAAATAGTATAAAAAGGGAGAAACCACCATTAGAGGTCTTTACTTTGATTTTGACGATGGTAGCAAAACTGTGCATGGAAAATGTCTTTCACAGAGCCATACACCTTCTAGCACTGGCTGCAGAAGTGGTTGATTAACAGGCAGTTAGGTCTCTAAAGTCTTTCAATTTGCCTGCCAATGATGTGCAGGTATATTACCACAGTAGATAGGGGGCCACTTAAAAAGCTTAAGATATGTGGTTAAAATCCTTGTCATAAAATGTTTTAAACTTTCCAATCTTAACCTATGAAAGACCACTAAAATAACAATTGCTGAAGGATTGTTTTGCCTAGATTTTGCTGATGTATGCTGTTTGTTCTGGCAGTACCAGTAAACTGTACACATTCAATATTTATTTCTGAATTCCATGAATTATAAATAAAAAAGCAAGCTGCAGGACAGTGACACTCATTCTGACTGAAATTGTTGGAACAGTTCAACAGCCAAGTGCTTCGAACAGAAAGAAATGCAAAGTGCACACCAATCCATGCAGTATGTACAGTTCAAGAGATCTGGCCTGCAAACACTTCTATTAAAGGCTTAAACTAGTCTTGTTTTCACTTAAACCTATTACTTCCTTGAGGAATTTTATACAAATTTAATCAAGTGATCAAATAATATGTTGTATTTGCATTTTGTTTCCATCAATTACTACACAAGCAGTGACTGTCCATCTCTTGTTAGCAATAGTAATTCAATAATTGACTTCCAATATACAGAACTGAACACAGTAAAATACTCTAATTTACATTAAATAACAAAACAGGATTTTTATGCTGTTTATCACATATTCTAAAATGCTTTGGGAACAGTTTAAGCATTAACATCGCATGCATGTATTTTAATACTGTAATTTGGAATATATAATATGAAG
The DNA here is from genome assembly GCA_030762935.1 of Hymenopus coronatus. NCBI lineage: Eukaryota > Metazoa > Arthropoda > Insecta > Mantodea > Hymenopodidae > Hymenopus > Hymenopus coronatus. The sequence goes on along the minus strand of CM060895.1, from coordinate 109,322,202 downwards.
TTTTGAGAATAACTAAGAATTTAGAAAGGCATTAACAAAATTTCTATGTGCATATTTAATATTTTCAGAATGTAGATGTTATCATTAAATTTGTATATATTAAGCACTGTACAGTGTCATAGGCTGTAAAAGCCAGGTGGTATTGAAAGTTTAAGAAATTTATTACCAGTTGTAATGTGAGAATTTTGCTTGGTCATCATGACAATGCAATGTAATGTAATTCTTAACTAGAAAGTAAAAAATCCTGGTTCTTATCCTTTGTTTCTTTACTTGATTTCTCTATCCTCCACTGTAACAGTCTTAAAATTGCACACTTGATACAGATAGAATAGCGATATCTAGCATTTTAAAGAAGGGTTTGAAGTTTTACCACCACATTCCATACTCTTGACAATATGCCCATAATATTCATTCTTAACAAAGATTATTCAACAATTATAAAAAGAGGACAGCAAATTCCACTTTCTGCTCTTAAAACCTCCAAATTCTTAATTAGGTCTGTCCTGAGCCAGGAGTTGAGTAAGGCATTCAGTATGCCTCTAAGGACATGAATGTCATACCAGGCATAGGAATTTTCAAGCATTAAAGCCAGGATAAAAGCAAAATAGATTGAACCGTTACTACATTTTATGCAATGATGAAGATCCGCTTCAGTGACCCTGGCCACTTTATATTCTGTATAATGATAGTGCTTTTGAGTGTAACCAACTAAAGACATTTGCTCAAGAACTCCTATGCATAGGAATATTCATTTGTAATGAGAAGCCTTTTCCTAGAATAACCTGCCTCAACTTGGTTTCATCTCTTCATAATCATGGTCATGCAAATTGCTCTGATGCTGTGTTGCCTATTTAAATACTCAAACTTCAACTAATAGTTTAGTTCTCTGTGGGAAAAATTCCTTTATGCACTGTGTCTAAAGCTAAACATGAAGGCATTACAATATTAATAGTAATATTTCAGGCAAATATATTCCTGCACAGATTTTTGGCTCTTTCTAATGCTGCTTCACATTTATTTCCACGGATACTATACAAATAACACTTTTCAGTTATCATGCAGTACAGTGCTGAGAATAAAGGATCCAGTTAATTAAAGAAATTTCAAACTGTGTGCCTCAGACCGGCATCAAATCAATCAATATGCCAATGCTTTTGTATGATTCGAAACGGTACAGAATTTGGAAAGGGGTGTAAGGGAGGGGCACACCTTTATTTTACTTTTTTTTTTTTTGGTAGTGTTTTAACGCCCGCTTAAACTACTAATGGCACTGCAGGCGGTGACACTGATGATACATGAATGATGGAGCACCGGTGGAATGCAATGGCAGGGGAAACCGGAGTACCCAGAGAAAACCCCGCCTCAGCACAGTTTAGTCCACCACAAATCTCACATGCGGTCGCTTGGGATCGAACCCCGGCCGTCTAGGTGAAAGTCAAGTGGTCTAACCACTCGGCCTCGGTGCGGCCATTTTACTTCCTGATCTATCAACAGGCTATTGCACTTTACATAAATAAGTCAGTGGTGAATTACAAATGAGTAATATATCTCAGTGTGGCATTCCAGGTGACAGGTGACAAATATATTGCTTTGATTCAAGTATGATTGTTAAAGACAGTCATTTGAAAATTGAAAATATGGGGACTTAAAGTGTTAAGCTAGCAAATTGTCTTATCCATAGAAAGCCAGATTATTTAAATACTTAAAGCACAGCAGGCTTGAGAAAGATGGACAGCCACTAAATAAACACTGACTAGCCACAGCAGCTGAAGATGCAGATGTAAGCTTTTCTAGTTATCCAGTTGCTGGGTTAGGGTGTTCATCAGTTTTGTAAGGAACCAAATGCACTCTTATCTCTGTACTCACATGTTCCTTGAGCCTATCCAGCATCTTCTTGATATTCTCATCTCGCTGAGCTGAGGCAGTCTTAAGTTTCTCTTCAACAGCAGTCCTCACTTCCTCTGTTTGTTGTTCTAGTGACTGTCTTGTCTTCTCAACACACTCCAACTGTAACAGTTAACTAGAATCTGTTGCATCTATTTTACATTAACAATACATGCAAGTTGTGATACTATAATCATTGTAGTTGTTTAATAACTAATGAAGTTTTAAATTCCCAAATATTGATAGCTGCTACAGAGTGCAGTTATTACAAGCACCTAGGTTTACTATAAACCAAAACTTAGCAAAGGAACATCAAGTCAGTTCCCAAAACTGCTTACTAAACCCGTGATCCATGTATTGCAAAATATGGGGTCTTTATGTGCAAAACATCTTAGCCATTGTGTGCACTACAAAAACCATTCCCAGTAGTACAACAATTTGAAATGCAAGGACATCAATAAATTTACAGATGGTGAAAATGTATGAAAAGCCACAAGACAAAATTTAACATAAGAGAACAAAAATTTAATTTAATTGCACAGCATAAAGATATAGCTAAAAAATAAAACAAGATGGCCTTGTAAACAAACCAACATTTTATGGTCTAATTTATTAATTTGACATGCAAACAACTTTCTAAATAAAATATTTGATAATAATGCATAGTTGTGATACATTCACTTTTGAATTATCTGCAATATGGTAGGACTACAATATATAACATTCAAAGAAAAGCCTTGTAGCAGTTTATGCACCACTAACAGGCCATGCCTGCCTTACAAACATCTATACAGAGTTTGTCTCCAACATATCCTTTCTGTGAAGCTGAAAAAGATATGGAGAGAAACCACCTTCTCCATTGCCCAGTTTTTGAACACACAAACATCTAATCAAAATGCAGGAGTGTAAGAGAGCAAATGGCTTCATTGCCAAACATCAACCATTAGATACCAACCAATATATACATGTTTACTATTCATCTGTGATAACACAAGTATAAAAAGTGAGTACTAAACACTATTAAAAGAAAATACCACAGTAACCATGAATATATAATGAAATAGCTTAAAGAATACAAGATGACAAGTTGCAATCCAAATATAATGAATCAAGGAAAATTTATAGGCCTGATTTTTCCAACTTAGACAATATGATTCATGGGTTTCTTGCAATATTAATTTTAATTGTCATTAGAGAGAAGTACTTATATGATGAACAACATTCAACAAAACATCTATAAATGTGATCTTGAAATTGAACAAAAATGTCACATTTTTGACCAGAACTTGGGTCATTTCTTTTACGGTAAGAATAAGAGAAAAGTGAAACTGGAAAAGATTGCAAAACTGGAAGGGAAACTGAAGCATTATGATGCTGTAATTCAGTTTCCAATACACCAGTGTAGAATTGTGCATTATTCACATGTTTTGTGAGTTCGAGATCCTTCTATTGTCTTAGTTTATTTGAATATACCATATTTATTACTTGAAGATATCTAAACTTTTATGCTCGCAGCCAATCTCAATAGATCCTACAAGATACCCACCAGAACCTCTTCTTTCTATGCTTGAACATCAAAGTGTGGTTAAAGAACTCAAGTTTTAAAAACATTTGGAAGAGCCAACTGTATTGTGCTTGATAACTATTACATAGTACAATCCTTTGAACATAAACTAACTCTTTCTTGGACAAAATCTGCTATTCTCCAGTATATGAATTTCCCACAATATTACCTTTCCCATCTCTGTGCCTATGAAACTAGTGCTCCTTCAAATCACTGATGAGAAAACTTACCAAGATATAAATGATATGTGCTGGATGTGTCAAGTGTTATGGCCATGTAGTATTAAAAAAGAGTAAAGATAAAGTAAGCTTAAAGAGAGTTCAGCGAAAACAAAGATTCCTGTTTTAAGTAATTATTTGCTAGTGTAAGTTTAGCATCGCCCTCCGTGGTGTAATGGTTACCATGCTAACTTCATATACCTAAGGTCGCGGGTTCAAACCCGGCGGAGGACAATGGATTTTTTCGGGCATAAAAATCCTTAGCATGGCTTCCTTCGGAAGGGAAGTAAAGCTGTGGGTCCTGTGTCGTAGATTTACGGCACGTAAAAGAACCTCAAGCCTGATAAGAGAGGCCTCTGAGCAAAATTAAGCAATCTTTCACGCCCAATATAGAATGGGACGCTGAGAACCAAAGCAGTTAAAGAGCGTCCATAAATAACACGCCATTTCATTTTTTTTACAGCGGAAAAAGTTGAAAAACTATATAACCCGTGTGAAGAGAATTGAAAATGCTTTTCAGTGTTGAAAGGGTGAAGATATGAGGTGGACATACTTATTATAGTTTAAGAGTTATCTGAAGATGACAATGACTTGAATGAAACTCACCAAACCGTTTCTTAAATTCAATAGATGTTTATAGTTTGCATGTAACAATTTAATTACAGTACCATTTTTCATATTTTAAGTTTGTATTTAGGAACAGTTTAAAATTTGAGGATAATTATACATTGCTTTGGATAAAAATTAATTACATAGGATATTAATATTTTATACGAATGACATCTTCATTCCCAGCATAAAACATACACAAATTCTTCATGGCAAAGTTGAACAAAACACAATTAACCAATATAAGCATGTGACTAGTGACAGTCCCCAAATTGCAAGATCACTGCTCTCCCTGTGGCATCGACCACAGCACTCCTTATCAAATTGAGGCAATAACCTTTGTGCCTTTTCTAAACTTTGTGAGAAGTACAGTGTCACTGCATATTAAAATCTGCTGTTTTGCTTCAGTATTTAAGACCATTACTGCACTATACATTTCAAACATACATTACACAAAACATAATACTAAAAGTTATGGATAAAAGATCAAATCAGATCCTTTGTAAGAACAAGGCCAAAATAGCAGCCTTTTATATACATTTGGCAGAGCTATTGCCCAATCCAAAGGAAGAGCTTTTATTTTTCACAATTTGACTTGACATAATTGATGGCTGTATTTCCAATTGACAGAATTGAAGGCTATATTTCCATTTTCCAAAGATGCACAACAGATTACAAAACAATTAACAGTATTAGAGAATGGAACATTAACTGGGTAGGTATGCAGGCTCAAGATGATTGGTAGATGAATCAACTGCACTAAACAGTCATCACCAATGAAATTATATTGAAACAAACAGTATACACAATAAAACTTTTACACATTCGAGAACTTCAATGACAATTCAACATTAAAAATAAAAACAAAAGTGAAGTCTATTCAGCAAGTGGAAGTGCAGCTGCTTCACAGAATGTACTTACCCACAACTAATAACTGTCAGAAGTCAATCTCCATGCCCCAAAAAAAGCAATGTGTACTCTTGTCCTTTAAAACCAATAGCAACCCTGATTTTAAGTGACAATCACATAATTTACTCTACATAGTGTCTCAGTTACCAAAGTTCCGAATTAACAAGTTGTGTAGAGAAAGAAAACCACTCTAGAAACTTATAAGAGATTGCAACTCCACAGGAAGCCTCAGGAGGGAGGGCTTGTGTTGTAAAATAATAGAGCTTTCTCAAGGCAGGCAGCCATGCATAAAACTAGACAGACATCTAAAACAGTGAACAAACTGACAGTATATTATCTTGTGTGTTAAACATAATGCTTTAAGGATTAATTAAACAAATGCACTGTATTAAAAAATTTATTGCTAAAATGGCTAAAAATATATAAAATAAAACAAGATAATTACATGATCCTTCAGTTTGGCCTTTAAATCACTGATATATGCCTCTCGCTTTTCAATGTGGGTTTCCATCTTCTGTTCTAGAGCTTCACGTGTTTGCAGAATGAACTGATTTGCCTGCTCATCCTTCTTCTTTGAGGCTTCCTCAATCTTGGACATTTTGGCTGCTAGTACTGCCATTTTATTAGCTTCAAGAGACTGTAACAAATTATTAAGGTGTTACCGAAATTAATGGCAAAGAATATTCTGCATTAGGAGAAAATTGTTCCCTAATTACAATTCCCAAATTAAGATGTAGAATGCGCCAAGGATTGTAGGCAGAATATAGACAGTTACTCATAAGGGAAAAAGAAAACAAATTGCAGTCATATAATGAATACCAGACACCACTCCAGTGTTTATATTTTAATAAATATTGATATATAAATCACATGCAAATTTATGAATCCTCATATGTTAGTCCTGCTCATATCGCCTTAAAATGAAATGCACAGAACTTTTCCATTTAATTCCCCAAAATTCCTATTGACAAGATGAAAATTGTCTAGCTTAGAATTAAAAATCCTGCTCCATTTGATCACATTTAAGATCAAATTATTCTTTTTAATATTCAACTTCTCCTAAATACTACTATTTCTATTAGCTTCAGAAATTACATGAAATCATGATGGATTATTAGAAAAGTCACAATATTTAATTTCATGTTAATACCTCAAAAACACTCCCTGTTTCTCAAATGGTTACCATAACAGCTCCAGCATTGCCATTATAATAAACATTTACTCAAGACTTCACAGCTTCACAAAATAACAGCAAATTCACATATTATTCCAAATTGATCATAGAGTAAAGTCCAATAAACATCACTACAGCAAGCAGATTTGGATTAATGTAATATCTAATTGAATGCATCTAATAAAATTATAATCAGTTAGTTTTTTGCTTTCATGTTAACAGTTAACATTTAAAAATATGCATAACTAGAAATATTAAGTGTCCATACTTTCATTTATAGCCCAACCTCCAAGCACTGTTTTAATAAATTTATTTCCAACAAACAGCTTCAAGATTTTTCAAGGGTTATTTAGAGCTTATGATGACACAAAATTGTGCTGCCAGTCTTTCTGATTTTGGAGCTATAGAGGTTAAGAAAGCATTGTGGTGTGTAATTTTTGTGTACTTTTAGTCAAAGTAAAATTTCTAAATAATCAGAATTTTGCAACTTCAAGGATTATTTATAATTTACAAGGAGACTAAATTGTGTTAACACAATTACCATTGTGTTAAGAGGTTAAAGCATTGAGGTGTGTAATTTTTGTGCACTTTCATTCAAAGTACAATTTGTAAGTAATATTTAACAAATTTGTTTCTAAAAAACTGTATATCAATTTTGCAACTTCAAGGGTTATTTACAAGGAGACGAAATTGTGTTACCTGGATAATAAAAATTAATCCTTGGATGACTTGATTATGATTATTTTCTAATAATCTGTGATGGTTTTATTCAATAGTAATTACTGAAGCCAATAGAACATAGCTAAAGAGGTTAATAAAGCAATTGTATTGTTTAACTATGCTTTATGCTCTTTTATCAGCATTATTCTTTATGCTTTTTAATTATGGCAATCTCAAAATTGGGATACAGCCTTCTTTCAAAATATGAAACACATACCTGAATTGTTCCATGAACCAATAGAATACATTTTATCTGGGAAAATGGAATTTATTCTTTGAAATATTCAATATATATATACATACAAACACTATAATATATTGCATCAAATAATACCCTTCTGCTCAATGGAATCCTTTTTATTTAGTTTGTACATATCAATTCTTTCATTTTATACCCTACTATTGCTGCTGTTAATATTCATGGAAGGAAGTGGCTTCCAAAGAGTACGGTCAGAATGCACCAGGCAAGCTTTACTTACATGGTCAACTTTTATTTCAGTCAACACTTGACAACTACATACAAGATGAACTAATTCTGAATTATTTTACGCCTTTCAGAGGCTTTACTACGTAAATAAATGTCCGAGAGCACATAGTGTGCTACAAACAGAAATAAACAGAGCACAAATACAGATTAGAATTTACTGTTGTAACTAGGAGTAACTCAACTGTGAATTAAATCTCAATATATATTGGAAGATATGCATTAGATTACACTGATCATAGATTAAATTATACTGATGAGCTTGGCAAGAAAATCTTCTGAAGTATTATACATAGTGATTTATGTAGAACTGAAACATTTCTTTCTTTAATTATTCTGTTGGAAATTCATTCAATGACCCAATTTTAGCACCAAATTAATTAGAACATTCTGGAGTTTTGATTCCTTGTCACTAGATGTGCAGATGTTTATGTTTTATTCCTAATTGAATTGTTGGCAGCTGCTTCAACATTTTGTTCTTGTAGCCAACATGAAAATGCAGTATGATGTAGAGCTGAGTCACGGATATTTTCAGCAAGATTGTGATATATGCCATACATCAAATAAATCCATGAACCTAATTGCAAGCTTCTTTGACGACCAGATAATTTCGAAGAAACTGTGGCCACCGAGATTTCCGGATTTGACATTGCCAGACGTCTTTCTATGGGGTTACTTAAAAGACAGGGTTTATGCCACACATCCCCAGACATTGGACGATCTGAAGCACATCACAAAGATTCAAGCTATTGACAACAGAGTCCTCCAACGAGTGACCAGTAACATGGTACGTGTTAAGTTGTGGCTTATGCAGGATAGAGGACATTTTCAACATTTGCTATTGAGGTAAATAATCTCCCAAAATTGCTCTACAATTTAGGTATAATAAGTTGTCGCTAGCACAATTAGTTTTGAAACAATTAAAGAAAGAAATGTGTCAGCTCTACATAAATCACCCTGTAGTACAAAAGGCATGATCCATACGATTATACAGGAAGACTTCAAGAAATATTTCGGCACTAGGAAACAATCTTTCACATTCCTCATGAACCAACTCGATACTTACAAGACTAATAGAGGTTCTGCTATTATCACCCAACTTCCTTGAACAGAAATTCAGTTATATTACCCAAACTTCAATTGTTACATCCTCTGCAAGGGTTTCATACCAGAAAATTTCAGATAGTTTAACTGATCTTAAAGGCTCATCGTGAGACTGCTGATTTTTTTTTATCATGTTGTTAGACACTTTTGAGGTTAAGAGCAAGATACACATGTCTACAATAATTGTGAACTTTGTAATTGATTTTATGTTTTACAAATGATTGATAAAAGGCATTTCTTCATTTTCATAAGTTGCAAGTTTCTAACAGGTGGATGCAATTGATTGCACACTTATTTCTGCTTTATGGTATCCAATAGCAATTGTAAACCTCTTCTGAAATCGGAAAGGGCATTTTAAAAGTGCTCTGCAATGCAAATTTGACTAGAAATATTCTTTCCGAAAGAATTCTAAACTGCTAATCAGTATGTTTCCTGTCACTTAAAATATTAAACTCGCAATTAGTCCGGTATTTTTATATTTTCTTTATCATTTTTTCTTTCACTATAGTGATTAAACTGACTTTCATTATTTCTACCAATAAAGATTTAATTATTTTGCTGACACCTACTATTTTGTCACACATAACTTTAGCAAGGATTACTACAAGTAAATTATATAAACAAAACAAAACTCCAGGAGTAATGAGCCCCTACTTCCATAGTAATAACTAAAAGAGTAAATTGCAGTTGAGATCTCCAGAATAAGTTTCTCCCACAATTTGGACTTTTCTAAATGTTACTTCCAAAGTAATTTATTTCAATATGGTGCACTGTGCCCAAAAAGATTCAAGCTTCTGCATAAGAAAAATGGACTGAAAATTTCATTTTACTTGTAACATATCAGTATATATGAACCTTAAAAACCACATTAACTTTACCTGTCTCCTCTCCTCTGCAGCCTTCAGCTTCTCCTCGATATTCTCTGCTGAGACTTTGGTACCGGGTGATGGTGGTCGCTTGGGAGGGGTATTAACTGGTTCTGCTAGGATCACCTCATAGGCCAATCCACCTTTTGATTTCTCCTGGCATCTGATTTCGGTTGCTATGGGCATCAAAGTTAACCGTAGTTCAGAAGTGATATCCCAAACATAAACCCCAGTAAAGAGCACAATGGTAATTAATTTAAATTTTCCAGTTGTCATTAAAATATCAGCAGCTCAAAGTTAGTATACTTGAGCACATACATGCAAATCACATGTTTGTTTAAATATCTAAAAAAAAAAAAAAAAAAAAATACAAAACAATAATAGCATTTTGTAACGGAACTCACAAATCTCTTAATTACATTAATATATAACTTGTACATATCCAAAGGATAATGCAAACTTAATGTTAAAATTCAAGATAACACCAAAACAAATGTATTACACAATAACACATTTAAAGAATTGCATGCACATTAACAGAAGAATAGGGCAATAACTGAGGTGGGTGTAACACAGAAATTAACCTCCAATGTAGATCAAGAAATGCTAGGCACGTTGAAATACAAACATTTTAGAATTCACATCAGCAGTTAATAGTGAAATTAGCTCACTTGTTCAGGTTGTATAAGATTTTAGTCACTTCTAGTGCATTCTGATTGATTCCATTGAATATACACAAGTTTAATTGGTCATACTGAGTGCAAATCTCTTGAGTACAACCAAAGATAATTATATATGGAATACTATGCATTTAATGCAATTTTTACTTTCCCTAATTTGCATATAGGTTTAGGAACTTTTTTATTCACTGGAATAAATTGAGATTTTTGCTTTTATTATTAAATTAAGTAGATTTAAGCAAAAAATGCACTCATAACTTAATTAAATGTATTTGTTTTATTACATTCTACTCAACAAATTGATACAAGATTTCATTGAAAATAAACGCTTTAAGATCCTATATATAAAAGCATGTTTAGAAAAAGGTTTGTTTCTGAACTCAATAACTCAAAAATGAAGTCATTAGCAAACTTCATATTTAAGCTCACCCTCTTCCAAGGATGCAATAAAAATATTGTGATTTTCTCAAAAATGGCTCTGTGTTGAGTTAGGAGTCAATTTCTTGCCTGAGGTCTTGGGTTCCATTCCCGGAGGGACAGGGAATTTTCCTTTAACCAGAATCATCCCCTATTCCCACAGAGTCTGGAAGTATGCGAAAGTAAATGTATGCAAGAATCTGAAGAAAATAAAATGATTAAATGCCCAATGCTAAGAACCTACAATCAATGAGCAGTTTCTAAAGCAAAGCTCCCAATATGACGCTAAAGGGGACTACAAAAATGAAGCAAAACTGTATATTAAAGATCTGACAATGCATATCTGGATGGCACTTTTATACTGATAAATCTTATGGGATGCACAGAAACTACTACACCAAACAGTTAAAAATTTCTGAAATACTACCTGTTATTGGGTTAAATTTTAAAATACTTCAACTTTTCTCAAATGCCAAATCAGTATTTGTTTCATATCTCTTTGCTCTAATCCTGGTCATGCAAAGAGTACTGAATTTCAACTGCATCATATAGTGACTGGCTTTTAAAGGATTTGACTTCACCTTAGCTTAGTGTATTTACCTTATTTCCACTCTACTTACAAGGGAATGTTTATCTCAATTAGCATAATGTAAATAAAAGAATAATTTTTTAAAGGAATAATTTGTAGAGTAGGTAGAGAAAGTTATGTGAATGGAACAGATTTTTTCCACTAACATTCTTTACTTAAATAACGAGAGGACAAGACATGCCTTATACACGGTAGTTGTGATATATTGTGCTTCCCTTCATTAAATCTCCTAAGATTTTGCCTGCTTTGCAGAGCCTGCAAATCTCTTGAAATCACCCTAGGAGTATGATTTCCTGATTAAAGTATGTAACCTATTTTAATCAAGAAATCATGCAATTACTATAAGAACTGAGAATTTCAGTCACACAGTAAATGTGATGTTTCATTTGCTCTCCTGCATCTCCTATTTGCTTTCACTTTCCCACATTGTTTAAAAGCATTCTTTTCAAGTATGTACAGAATTTTCTACCGACGTTCATGGAATTTTGGGATATCCTGCATGAATAACAATAGTCTATGTGAAACTTTGAGAAGTAACAATTCCTACTTGCTCATCCTGAGTATATGTATATATAAATTCTTTTTGGGATGGTTAAACGCATAGAAAACCTGAAAAATGTTCATCTGAAAAGTAACAATGAAACTATCAACAAGTCCTTGATGGCATCTAACATTTCAGTAATAAATTTATCAACAAGCTAACCTACAAGACTTCCCCAAAATCCTTTCAGGCACAAAGAACCAACACACATTTGAATCTTCCAACAATTAATGTTAACAAAATTAGTGAAACTTCCACTCAAGACTTATCATAAATATATAAACAATGGGTTTCATTCAAGTTTTCTATTTGCTGAGAAATAATCTATACTGACACAGGAACTTTCAAAGAAAACAAAACATTTCCCTTCAGGCCCATTTGCTAGCTCCCAAGGCACAAATAAGCTGCACAATGTTGTGTACATATTTACGGAGCTGCCAATTTTAAAAACATGGAATTCATTAATGAAGAACAGGAAAGAAAACTTCATTCATGTAGTTAATGGACTAACTTGATGAAAAAGTTACTAACTGGAAATAATCCAAAACTGCAAACTTTTGCGTTTAAAAATCTGATGTGTTATAATTCAAATGGCTAGCCATTATTTATTTTTATGCAGCTTCTAAAAATTATTCCTGCAAAAATGTTTTTCAATTTACTCCACAGCTTTATCTTTATAAAGCTGGTCACAATATGCTTGCATTGAAATTCCATATTCATCCTGTGATGAGAAACTAAATGGTGACAACACTTCAAACTGACAAAAGTATTTAAACATTTGAAACAATAAGAATGAATTAATTAAATTAAAAAGTAACTTTTACACAACCTTCATTACTGAACCACTATTATGAGTATTGGTCCAGCAGCTGACAATGCAGCCTTAGACTCAAAAAGCATCAATGCAGTATGTGACTGCTAACATTAATTTAATTATATAGATTCACAATATTATAGATTTTGCAATAAGAATATCTCAAAAATGCCTAATGGTATGTAAAATATTTCAAACAAAACTTTTTTATATCTATTTTGTTTTTTCTTCATTTTGCGAGAGGGGAGATGGGGGTGGATAAACTTGTCTGGCTGCTTTGTTTCAACAGTAATAAAAAATGTATACCAACTTAATAAATGTCATAGTTTATTCCCAGAAAATTCAGGTATACATTTTATTACTCACAGAAATGTTTTTAATATTTATAATACTTCAATCAAAATTATTGGAGCAAACTATTAAGAATAAGACTCCAAAACAGTTAAATTTGTATTCTATCAAAAAGTCTAATTGTGTCACTTCTACAAGCTACTCAAGAAGCAAACATTAACTTTGGTTTTGCCTGACTGTAACGCAATAACTTAAATGGCAGTTTCTACTGAGACTGAAACATACCTTACACTTTTAAAATCATTTTCTCACAATTAGAATTATGAACAAAAAACTAGCAAAATTCTTTAATTATCTTATTTATTATCCATTAATCAGTGTTGCAAAGTACAATTGGTTAAAGCATATTTAATCGCTTGTCAGAGACAAAGATCACTAAGCAGAGTTTCCAAATATAGCCTAACTTGTAGGGAGGCCCCTTTGTGATGTATTGCTTGGCATGATTGAAAACATTGACATCAACGTTCAACGTCAAAATTGTTTACTCAGGTAAAACATGCAACATGTGAAAGTGGGACAGGTCTGAGTCATCAGAGAGAGAGCTATTTGCTTACTACAAACTGCAGAAATGCAATTAATTCATGGTCCAAAGCTAACCACTGCAAAAAGTCTAATTATGTATTTTCAGGTTTATGTTTATTGGTGCAAGTGTGCAATAACTTCGCCAGGGCAGAAAATGTTTATGTAGCATATTCCTCTTGTTCAGCTTTTTGTGTCCAGAGAATGCCTTTCTCCATTAAAACGTGAAGTGTGATTAAGTGTTCGGTTTGCACTGATTAAATGGAATGCAGTCAGGAACCGTTTCCTAATATGCAACTACATAAAAAGACATAAGATTGCTGTCTCGGGTGTGTCTAAACAATTGTGAAAATATCTTTAGAAACATTGTATTTTAATCAAAATTGTCGATTCATTTTTGAAGAAAAATCAAACATTTTTAGAAGTGTTGGATGTGGGATTTTCTTGAAAATCTTTGTGTCGAATCTTGGAAGTGATCAACTAAATACAAGCTTGGTAACAATATAAGTTTTCAATTTTGAGTTAAGACTGTTCACAGAAACACATACGCAACTTATGTCGACATAGAATTTTTGGGTGGAATACAATACTTCCCCTATTTGCTATACGTAGTAGAAAAGTCACAGTAATCTGAAGACAGCTGTTGTGGATTTTTTGTATTTTCATACTAGTACTAGAAGTTACTTTAATACAATATCGACTCATTTAAACAGCTTACAAATCTATTTGCACATTTGAAAAACTTTGGCCCATAGTGCCATGGACAGGAATGCCCCGTTGCAGGCGGGTTGCGGACGCGTCAGGGGCAAGCTATCGATCTCCAGGGCGGCGCCGCTTTGTCTGTGCCAGACGATGACGTCACTACGGTCCGCTCATTCATATCAGCAGTACGGTAGCGTGGACGCAAAGTTGAAAAGATAATAATCGCAGATTTTACACACAACTGATGAGTCATTCTGACATCTTAGACAATAAAGCTGTACCTTAAAAACTGTGCCGCGAAAATTCACGTTGGGTGCCAAAACTAATGCGGCATCTGGTTAGTATAGATGCAGTATCCCATTCTTAATGCATATTACAGAGCATTCCGGAGAAAGATTGTTAACTCTCGATTCCTTTATTTTCCAAGTTAAAGGGACTACCCGATATCAACACAAAAATGAACATTCATTTCACAAGAAATAAATCTAATTGAATACGGTACACATGCTTGCTTAAAGAATGTAACTAAAATAAAACGAAAAGCGAGTTGCAACATCAACCTAGGTATTAAAATTTACTATAGTTCAGAACAAACTTTTCACCTAATCGCACCGAAAGGGGCAGGTTCATTTAAAGTATAACACTGAAGCTAATATTGAGCTAATTATCATCGTTGATTATATTTATAAAAATAACACTGCAGGTCTCTGCTTTAATTTCGGGAAGAATTGTCCCGTAGTGTCTTACTTCGTTCAATTTCTCTAGCACATGGCTCTTCATCAAAAATAATTTTTTGCTTAAATGAGATTGATTTTCATTGTTGGTGTATTTTTTTTTTTTTAAATAGATTAACGTCGTTTAACCTGTTGGTCATAACGAACTATAAATGAAATCGGTGAAATGAAGCTCACACGATCTTGGGGTCCATAGAGCTTCAATTTACTCGACATCAGTCTTCTCAAGATAAGAGAAAACCCTGGAGACAAAAAAACTCATCCGGTAATTCACCCTAAGCGGGATTCAAACTCACGACCTGTTGAATGCGAGGACACGCTACCCCCACACTACCCAGGCGGGCTAGTGTAAAGTTGTTGCGTATATAAGAACCGAATACTATTTTTTCCAATTTTCTGTAAGCAAAAATTATTTTTGATTATACAATACGGAAACAAGAGTAAAAAATCTGATGTGTACCATTCACATGACTTTCTCCATATCCCTGCAACAAATAATTCTTAAAAAGCTTATACTTCTATTTACTTTATGCTAATCAGAAAAAATTAGCAGAAATATAGTCTTATTACTCGCATCCTTGTAAGTAGAAGAAAAATAAGGGACAACCGTAGGTTAAAGTGATAGTCAAAAGCTGGTTGCTATGTCAATGAAGTTCCTTTGTTTATACGGATAGAAGTTGACAAGTTCCAGTATGAGAAAAGTATACGTTTTTCATAGCAGAAACCAAAAATAAGGAATGTAACAAAAACGACGAACTCCACGAAAAAAATGTATATAACATAAATTGTGTGTTTTAATGTGCTCTACATTTTTTGTGTAGTAAGTTTTTGTCCATCTCTTACGGTTTAGCAGTTATTCAAAATTTAGTAAAATTCATCCAGAATAAACTACTCTTCAGAGGCTATTCCCAGAAAATTCAAGATATACATTTCATTTGTCAGGTAAATATGTTTCATATCCGAAATTTTAATTAAAATCGTTAAGAGCCATTTTTGAGAAAATCAAAATTTTCGAAAAAAGTTCCATGTAAAGGGTAGTTGGGGGTGGGGGGATTTTTCTCAAAAGCTTCGTGTCGCATTCCTGGAAGATACTAAACTTAAATACCAAGTTTGGTATTTTACCGACTTTTCGTTTTTGAGTTATCGTGTTCACAGACACACGGACACACACACACGCGCGGACCTTTTTGTGAAAATGCTTTTTTTGGATATTGGGGACCCTAAAACATATATTTCCGGTGAAATCTCGGTATCGAATTTTTGGTGGAGTGCAATACTTTCTCTGTACACTATGTACATAGTGCGTATGGAGAAAGTAAAAAATGTGACGTGTTACATTAAAATGACTTGTTCACTATCGTTTAGTGGAAGACTCTTTCTTATGAAAGCTTATTTTTATTTTAATCGAGGTAAAGTTCGATGTTTATGTGCATTCGGGAGAAACAGCTGAAAATAGAGGACTTTTGTTACAAAAAAGATTTTGAATAATTTGTACAGTTTAAAACGATATAAAATTTTCGTGTAGTACATTTTCGTCTATTATGCCGTAACATGTACCAGTTATACAAGACTGTACACAATTCTTTCAGAGCGCATTCAAGCTATTCCCGAAAATTCAAGATATAATTTTATTTTCATGCAAAATTTTCAATACACGGGCTTTTAATCAACTTCGTTGAAGAGCAATTTTTAAGAAAATAAATTAGAAAAAAACATTGTCACGTAAAAGGTATTTCAGGAGGGATTGTCTTGAAAATTTTAGTTTCAAATCTTTGGAATACATAAAATACAAAATTATTATTATCGCCCGCTTTTACTACCATGGCACCGCAGGCGACGACACTGATGATACATGAAGATGGAGCACCGGTGGAATGCTTTGTCCACCACAAATCTAACGTGCGGTCGCTTAGGATCGAACCCGGGCTGTCTAGATGTGAGGAGAGTGGTCTAACCACTCGGCCACGGCGCGGCCCCTATAAAATACAAAGTTTGGTACTAATCAGAATTTTAGTTTTTGAACTATGCTGTTCACAGAAAACCCTTGTATTTTCAAATTTATTCAGGGGTCCTCAAAACATGCATTTCGGTGAAATTTCTGTTTTGCTATTTTTGTTGGAATATATCTTTTCTATCCACTTTGTACGTGCTAGATAAAGTAACGCAAAACTGCATTTCTTCAAATGTATGCAATTTTCTAAAAATGTTCTTTTATTTTTATGTATACACAATGAAAACTTAATCATCAGCTTCCTTTCTCCTGAATGCATGCAAATATTACATAATATCAAGTTTAATATCGGCCTGCTTCTTAAACGGTTGAAACTCGTCGCATTCTTGCACATTATAACTACAAATATACTGAAACAATTTTTGCCAGTATTTATTATGATTAACAAGTAGGTAGACTTAACAGGTATGAAAACACACCAGAACGTGATTGTTATAAATTCGATTCAAAAATCGATTTTTACAGCAATAATCGTTTAGTAATTCTAATTCTCTCTTCTTTTTAACTCCTAACCTCGGGTGGTAATTGCATCTTCCAAACGGTCATGAATAATATTGAAACACTTTTACTTAACCATTGACTAGTTAAATTCTACCATACATAAATGGAGTGCTATATACTTATCAATCCAAATAGTGAACTTATCAGTAAACTATCGATTGCTCTAGCTAATCTATAATCTTATTTTATTTCGAATGAATTTATGATTGGAAATTCATGAGCCTGATCAATCCTGTAAACTTGTCATCATTAGTTGCAACCCAGGGTTCTCTGCCCTGATGGTACGGCTAAAGAAACCATGAAAATTTTAATTATGAAACACAATCCAAGTTAATGGAACTATTAAATTAGAACATAAATTGTGAAAATAAATAGCATCTATGAATTTTAAGCTTTAATAAAATAGTTTTTTCCACTTGGCGCATTTAAACTATCAATTTAACTGACGCTATAAATGCTTATGAATTGCGATTCCCAACTTTATACCTTCTTTTCTCACATTTCTTTTTCCCAGATTTTTCTATTCAAAGTACTCTACACGATGCATTTTTTTAATATAATTTGTTTAAGCATTGTTGCAGTCTAAAAAGTACATTTAAAAATTACCATTTAGGTGTTTCGAAATAATGGTCCAATTTTGGGAAATAACTTTTAAAAAATCGAGTTTTGGAGAGTAAAAATCGTAATAATCTTTCTACAATAAGTAGGGGTTATAAGTCTGATATGATAAGCTCTATTTAATTTTACTGTAAAAATTTAATTTTTACGTTAATTTTAAAAATGCATCGTGTGGAGCAATTGTTTTAGAACAATGGATTTATAAAACAAAAATAACTAAAATAACTATGCAAGCTAACACTTTGAAACGTTATTGTGTTCAATAACTAAATTTCAACAAGATATCGCACATACCGTGTATTTTCCAATTTTTACAGATGCATTTCCTTAAGGTAGGGTTGAGAATTGAATCCCGGACTACTGGAACGGCTGCCAGGCCCGCTAAGCACCAAGCTACGAGACTTGGAGTACTCCCTACCTGCCTGCGACTAGCTACAAATCTAAATGCACTTCAGAAGTCGTTTATAATGAAGAGTTTTGCAATATTAAAACAGTAACTTTTCGTTTCTTTATGGTGCCCTCTAATAAAGTTACGAAAATCCACACAAAGCAGTGAGCGGTTCAAATCAGACATTTATCTATGCAGTGTAATCATCCAAAATAATTACGGGATTAGTAGATTCCATCACTTTTAGTGAAATTCCTTGCTAGTAAATACTCCTTCCCGAAGTTATGTAGTTCGTTTCTCCCAAGCTTTCAAAGTTCAGCTAACTGGTATAAATTTCCATGTAACAATTGCTTTTTGCATGAATTTATGCTGGTATATCTTTTCTTTACCTCTCCTTCTTAGTCAGAAAATTTGGTTATATCCCAAAATAGCTCCCATGAACTTGAATCAATAATACTCTCTCCATACAAGAAAGTTTTAACCAAAAAAAGATCGTAACATCCAGCAATCGGCAATAAACCTTTCAAAAGAAATTCTAAAATATGCATATAAACGGTTCCTATGAAATTTCACAACCTAGATTCATTGAAATCTACATAGAGTTTTATGCAAGTATGGCAATTTGTAATAACATTTTCAGTGAAATGTCTCAAGGATTACACGAGATTTTATTCTACTAGCATTGAAAACGATTTTAAACAAGAATTTCGAGGCAACATAGGCTAAGAAATAATCTCGGCTATAGCCCTCTACTGGCGGAATGTCATCTTCATACGCACCAGAACAAAGCGCCATCCTCCTATACGAAACGACAAAGCCGCGCCCATCACACGGTACCAAGCACGTTTTGCTGCAGAAGCCCGCATGTCGGTGGTGCAAAATGCCTTCCCATTTTTACCACCTTCAGTTGTTCAGGCTATGCGCCATGTTCCTACTCACCAATGCAATCACTGTACATCTTCTTCAGATGTTTTCTTATGGTATCTGTTGATCAGCAATGAAACCTGCTGGAAGCAAAACCTTGAGAGGGAAAGTATCGATTAAATATCTTGACCAAACTGAAGGAAATCTGAAGTGCACTGCAACGCCGGCTGACCAAGTTTACGAGTCTGAAACATCTGTAATGATATTCGAGAACGAAATTTCTGCATCGGCAAGAAAGTAAGTCGGTCCTCATAATTGAAAACAAAAATGTAACAATTTTAAGCGTTTGAGCAATGCGCAAACAAGTTTGGAATTAAAGAATGGAAGCCGGTTTTCCAATGAAATTAATCACCCCCAAGAATATTAAAACTACAACATTTAAGTATGGTATGCTACAGCACCACTACTTACTGATGAATTTAACCTTTTTTGGCTGCTTGCATCGAGGCTTGTTCTTCGCTTTCTTGATGGGCGCTGCTCGGCGTGCTAGAAGAGTCAAGTAATTCCACAAACGTTAAACACAAATTGCCCCAAGTTGAGAAATAAAATGTTTCAAGCTTCAAGTATTTGGTTGCTCTTTACCTGCGGGGGGTAGCGGAGCTCGGCACGTGTGGCAAAAACACTGGAGCACAGAATCCTTCACCAGGTTTATCAGCATGATCCCGTCTGTACTGCTCGCTACCCCGTCACAATATGACGACTTTGGTCGGGCTGGGGCCGGGACCCTCGGGCGTCGGGGGCGACAGTGGCGCCTCCCAATCAATACCTAACGCGGTGGGCGCCATCTTGACTCCCACCACCCCCATTTCCTATTCATCAAAATTACCAACTTTCTGCCCATGCCCAATAGATTCCGCATGTGTAATTTGCCAGCATAATCATCTTTCGAATATATGATTGATGCATTTCTCTGCGCATTACCTCGTTATAAAATCTTTTATGTCGCTCAAGGTTTTGGAACTGGTAGGATAAAAACTTCCAGAAAAATAAGGTAACTTGATACTGAGTCATTTGGAAAAGCCTGTTTTCTCGTTTGGATATAAATTGGCCAAATTGTTCTCTCTTAATTTGGTTCTCAAAGAACAGAATTTGTCAAGACATTTGAATTGACCGACTTGGATTGATACCCATAGTAAAATTGCATAGCTTCTATCAAAATATATATTTTTTTTAATGATTTATTGATCGATCAGCGCATGTGCGCTCTACAGATAATTGATTTTAGACATTATTTACATGCATGATACTGAATGACATTGGAATGAGGTAAGCCCCATTGGGCCCCTCATAAGTAGGTACATTTAAAATATGTTTAATTTCAACTTTATTTTTAGCTAAATGCACTGTGCTCAAGTAATGCCCAGTCAGTGCAGTTAAATCTCACAGAAATATCTGCCGATTCCCGTGTTGTTTGACCTAACACGTTCAAAGCATTTAGATTAGTGTCTACCAATTCCTAATTCAATATTAACTTAGTAAATTCACGACAGCATTGTATGTAACCACCGTTCCACATGTATGACTTCACCATTGGCTTGAGATTTCAACATTGTTTTTACTTCTGATAATACCGGAACGTTGTTCAACTGTTAAGTCAAAACAGATGCTGCTAAAGGGTGAAATTATTTCGCTGCATTAAGGTGAAAAAGCATGTCCTTAAGACTTCACTTGATTGCAGCTTTCATGACTGGTAGTCAATAAAGAGAAAAAATTGTTTCTTAAAACTCCTACGTTATTAGATGTTCTATATTTAGATAGTGATGTGCCTCAATAAGATGATTAAACTTCACTTCATTATTTTAAGAAAAGCGTCGTTTTCATGCTGTTTCTCTAGTATGAAATCTAAGTGCAAAACTGTCTTTTCTGCATAAGATATTCCCATTTTGAAGTTATTTTTAATTGAAACAATCTCTGAACCACGAATGTTGAAGTTGAGTGCTGTCTATTTGTAACCATCTACTAAATAAAGTACAGCGTTCATTTTCATTCCGTAGCAAATAATGCAATCAACGCATTTTGACTAACGATGCTACAATTTTACTTCTTTTCGAGTATGAGCAAACATCTTGCGCAGTTCAGGAAAATGAAATGTTTACCTTCCATTACATTAAATCCGCAAGCGGCCATTAGGCAAGTGCGAAAAGAATGTAAATGGATTGTTATTTATGGACGCTCTTTAACTGCTGCTGTTCTTAGCGTCCCATCTATACTGGGCGTGAAAGACCGATTCATTTTGCTCAGAGACCTCTCTATCAGGCTTGAGGTTCTTTTACGTGCCGTAAATCTACGACTTCCCTTCCGAAGGAAGCCATACTAAGGATTTTTACGCCCGAAAAAATCAATCGCCCTCCGCAGGGTGAAACGTTAAGGGGCGGGGGACATGTTACACTCACATGACTTTCTCTGTATATTCTTACATTTTCATTTTACTGACATCATTAAGTTTGTAAAAGGAAAATAAGTGTAGAAATGATATAATGATTTTAGAGAGTGATTACTGCAAACCCCATCAAAACTTTTCTATATTCAGGTTAACTGAAATGGTTTCAATTCACATTTCTTTATAAGTACACAGAATATACAGGAGGCAGAAAAGAACCAATTTTAATATCGTGTCGCAGTCGGCTTACTCTTTCCGGCTTACTGACACCCCCCACCTAGGACATGCGTGTGCCTAGGGTTAGAAGCCTGTCGGTGAGCCAACGGCACGAAACCACAGGATGGAGAACCTGAAACAAGGGGTCAGCCAGGCATGAGTGTGAGGAAGTGGACGATATTAAATGCAATTGAAATGGATAGGAAAAGTGGTGACGGAACAACTAGTGGAATGAGTGGCAAGGGATGCCGGAGGACCCGAAGAAAACCCGCCCAGACGCAGCTTCGTCCTCCAAAATCCCACATGCGGGCGCTTGGGATCGAACCCGGACCACCTAAGTGGTAGGCGAGCGGTCTAACCATTCAGCAAAGGTCATTTGCTTCATACTAATCAAAACAAGCATTAGCAGACATTAGTTTATTAGTTCTTGAAAATAGAAGGGGAGGGGGGGGGGGAAATACGCTAAATTAAAGTGAATGTTAAAAGCTGGTTGCTATCGGTTCTCTTTTATCGTCAGGAGTAAAGGAATGACAAACTCCCGTTTGAGAAACGGATTTTAAAATTGGAATCGGCAACAAGGAATATCTCGGAAATGGTTAACCCCACAAAAATGTGGATGACAATTTTTGTGTTTTAACGAGATCTACATTTTTTGTGGAATAAGTCTCCGTCCATTTCTTACTACTTACCAGTTATGTGAAAGCCATCCAGAATGAAGATCATCTTTATCATTCATGATACATTTTTATCATGTAAACATCTAATATAGGCATTTTAAATCATTGCCATTTTTGAGAAAATAAAAAATTTCTAAAATTTTCCCCAAGAAAATAGCCGTGTTACATCCTTGAAATATGCTGAACTTGTTAACTTTTCGTTTTTACTTTCTCTACATGTACTGTGTACACAAGTGTATAAAGAAGGTATTGTAATGTACCCAAAAATTCGATACCGAGATTTCACAGGAAATACATGTTTTGGGTCCCCCTGAATAAAAAAAAAAGAGAATTTTTAGAAAAATGTCCATGTGTGTGTCTGTGGGCAGTATAACTCAAAAACGAAAAGACCACATATCAAACTTGGTATTTAAGTTTGGTATCTTCCAAGATTGCGACAAAAAGATTTTCAAGAAAATCCCGCCACCCCAAACTACCCTTTACATGGAACTTTTTTCGCAATTTTAAATTTTCTCAAAAATGGCTCTAACGCTTTTGATTAAAATATCGTATGTTAAGGATATTTACCTGACAAAATGCATATACTGAATTTTCTGGGAATAGCTTCTGAAGACTACTTTATTCTGGATGGATTTTACAGAATTTTGCATAACTGCTAAACCGTAAGAGATGGACAAAAACTTACCGTACAAAAACTGTAGAGCACGTTAAAACACACATTTTATGTTAAGTACATTTTTTCGTGGAGTTGATCGTTTTTTAGATATTCCTTGTTTTTGGTTTCAGCTTTGAAAAAGTTATACTTTTCTCATACAGGAATGTGTCAACTCCTGTCAATACAAACAAAGGAACTTCAGTCACATAACAACCAGCTTTTGAGTATCACTTTAAGCTACGGTAGTGCCTTATTTCGCTTCTACTTACAGAAAGCAAGTAAACAAGACTATTCTACAATTTTTTTTCTCGATTAGTATGAAGTAAATAGAAGCATGAGTTTTTTTAACAATAATTTGTAGCGAAAGTCATATGAATAGAACACATCAGATTTTTTTTGAGTTATGTTGCTCATACATACACACCCGCGCGCCTTTCTAAAACGTATTTTTCTTTTTTGTACCCTTCTTTTTGCTTCAGAGGATATCAAAACGTGTTATGTCCGGTGAAATCTAGATATCGAATTTTGGTTAGAATACAATATCTTCTGTAAATAGCACGTGTAAAGTAAAAAGTAGTGAGTATTTGAAAATTCAAATAACAAAATGTCAACTTTGGTGTCAGCCGTAAACTCAAAAGTGAGTTGACAAATTGTCATTTCTACTATTACATTTTTCAGGTATTTTTTTCTTCTGGTTTACTAATTAAATTCATTCAGAATGAAATTCGCTATGTGTCCATAAATAGGTCACTTATTCTCAAAGGGAAAGAGGTAATAGAAATGTACAAAATATATTAGCAGAACTATTGGCTTCCAATTTAATACCAAGGTCCAAAAGAATCTTATTCTCTGCACTACGAGTTAACACACACTTCATATGGACAAAAACCTCATGTTCCATTCCCATGGCTTTATCTAAATTCCTTTACAAATTGTTAAAAAGCTCATTCTATCTACTTCATGCTAATCAAGATAAACATAGCAGAAATGCTCTTATTACTTGCTTTCTTGTAAGCAGAAGGTAAATCAGATAACACCAGGCTCGTGTGATAGTCAAATCTTTTGAAAGCTCTTTGCCACGCGGTTGAAATCTGTTTCTTTGCATTGCCAGGAATTGATAAATGCCCATATGTAAACAGTTTAAGCATTTTAAAAAAAAATAAAAAAACAAGGAATATCTCAAAAATGGCCAACTCCACGGGGGAAAAAAATGACAAACTGCGTTTTAAAGAGATTTACATTTTTTGAGTAGTAAGTTTTTGTCTATCTCTTACGGTTTACCAGTTACTCAAAATGCGTACAGAACAAAGAGGTCTTCAGAGGTTATTTCCAGAAAATTCAAAACATAAATGTTGTCATGCATCTTTAATGTGGTATTTTAATCAAAATCGTAGGCCATTTTTTTAAAAAATAAGACATTTAGAAAATGTTCCATATTAAGGGTAGTTTGGGGGGGATCCCACTCAAAATCTTCGTGCCGCATCCTTTAAAGATACTAAACTTAAATACCAAGTTTGGTATTTTACAGATTTTTCGCTTTTGAGTTAAGAGTCCACGGTCCTTTTTCTAAAGTTGTTTATATACAGAGGACTGGCGAAATTTTGGTTTCGAATTTTTGGGTGGAATGCAATACCTTCTCTACCTACATGCATTGCACTACGTAGAGAAAGTAAAAGCACGATAGCACTCATGGCGCTGGACAGACACACGTGCAAGATATAACCTATCATAATGCAGAGCACCTATTATAGTGTTACATTTTGGGCTGTAATTTGATTTTAGAAACAAGTCTCATTATCACGAGACAACAATGGAATAAAAGTTAATGCTTTATCATATATCTAAGTGATGAAAATTAGCACTTTAAATCTGCCACAAACCCATAAAGGGGACCTACTGCAATGTTACATTTGAGCTGTAATTTGAAGTTAGAGACAGTCTCATTATCACAAAAGACAACAATGCTATGGAATTGAATGCTTTATCATGTATCTAAGTGGTGAAAATTAACATTTTAAATCTGCCATAAACCCGTTAAGCTTTCGACTCCCAAGATTTTAGGGACCAACCGTAAAACTTGACTAGCGTGTACAAATATTCTTATTTACTGGCGACTAATAATATTAGAAGAATGCATATGCCATGCCACACTAGCATGTTTGTTTTATTCACTGCATCTGCAAAATACCTATTTGAATGCATTAAATTGATTTGGAAAAGCAGCACGAAGTTAAATGTGTAGATACTATACGAAGATGGAAATATGAATAATAAAAATGTAAAATGATTGTGGTGTGTAAAAGAAGCCGTTTGTGTAAACTGTTTACTGAAGAGGTGCAAATGTCCCAAATGGGGTACCACCAAACTACGGAACCGGAAACCCATCCGGGGCCCCCCTCACACGAAGTACACGGAAACGCTTTCATTTTCCAGTTGAGGGGCAAGGGGAAGAAATCGATGGACAAGATCCTGAAGGTCTGGACATAGCGTCGCGTGGCGCCGAGCCGCCCTGGCGTCGCAGCGTGACTCATGTTTGTTAGCTTTTCCAACAACTGCCTCGAGGTCTTTGGGCCATGGGCGAAAAAAAATGTCTCACGTACACCAGTTTCAAGGATCGTGCAACTTTCCCTATCCAAAATATATTTTTTATAACGCTGCCAGCAATCCACATAGTTTCTAGTTAAAACTGATTTAAATTTGATAACATTACATTTATTTTCCACCATTGACTATCAAAATATTGTGCAATTTCCAAGAGCACGTACCCCTCCCCGCCCTCAAACAAAAACAAAATCAAAAGGAAATCCTAAGACTGGCGACTCACTAAAAAAAAATTGGACATCTATCTCGCATATGCGAACTACATGGAAAAAATAAATGTTAACAGAGTTCTAAGTTGAGAAATGGACAACATAATTTAAAGTTTTCGCTCGGTAACAAAGGTATTCGTCTAAGTTTTGGTTTGAGGTATGCTAAATGGTTTCAAATAGAACGGTTAGTTATAAACCCATATCCGGCGATGCTCTGTTTCAAAACTACATAACGTTTGAAACAGTTTCATGTAAGGTCATTACTTTTTTTTTTTTTTTTTTTTTTTTTTTTTGCTTGCAGAATGGAATTATGGGACCGGGCAGTGCCGAAAAGAAAACCAACGAAACCCCTTACAAACCCTATAAATTTGTTCTTTAACGAAAGGCGTATGCAGGACATTGATAAGGCGGAATCAAACTGCAAATTGTGGACTTAATATCGTCTCAGACCAAGTGGGATGGTTCAATGGTATCGTCTATGCCTCGCCCACATCGTTAAGGTAAATACAAGATTGGATATTTAAATCACAACCCAAAGTTCCAGCTTCAGTTAAAAGCAATAGTAAAACTCAAAATAGATGGCAATTGCGATTACGCATCTATCCACAAATACTGAAAACAACTAGACTGGGCGGCACCCAACGCCACTCTGCTTTTCGCGAAGCAAAGTAGCATGGTGGGCCCCGCCCCCCAAATGAAAATGATAGACTTCAGGTACCGTGACGCGAAAGCGATTTAGTACACTGGCGAGAGCATGAAGCATACTTGTTCACCACATACCGGCCGAGGATTTAACAGATACATCTCGATATGATCAAGTATTTAAAACTACATAAAATAGAATAAAAATATCATGCCGGAATGTTGCCATGTTAGCTCATTTGATCAGAACAACCGGGCGTAAACCGGGAGTTCTGTAGTTCAAATCCCGACTATTGCATTGAATGTTTCAGTCTGATTCTAGCTTTCCTACTTAAGCAACAAATTGCTAAAAAGCTTATACCTCTATTTACTTCCTGCTACTCGAGAACAAATTAGGAGAAATAGTCTTATTACTTATTCCTAGAAAATTCAAGATATACATTTGATTTTCTTGAAAATCTTCGTGTCGCAATCTTGGAAGATACCAAACTTAAGTACCAAGTTTGATATTTAACGGTCATTTTGTTTTTGAGCTATGCTGTCCTCAGACACACACACGCAAGCACACGGACCTTTTTGTAAAAATGTGTGTTCCATTCACATGACTTTCTCTACATCTCTGCACCAAATTATTGTTAAAAAAAAAGCTGCTTCTATTTACTTCATCCTAATTGAGAAAAAATTAGCAGAAATAGCTTGCTTTCTTGTAAGTAGAAGCAAACTAAGGGACTGCCATAGCTTAAAGTGATAGTCAAAAGCTGGTTACTATGTGACAAATTCCTTTGCTTGTATGAATAGGAGTTGACAAATTCCTGTATGAGAAAAGTATAAGTTTATCAAAGATGAAACTAGAAACAAGGAATATCTTAAAACCGATCAAGAACACGAAAAAATTGTATATAACATTGAGTATTTTAATGTGCTTAACATTTACCGTGTGATAAGTTTTTGTCCATATCTTACGGTTTAGCATTTATGCTAAATCCCGTAAAATTCATCCAGAATAAAGTAGTCTTCAGAGGCTATTCCCAAAAAATTCAAGATATTAGTTTTATTTGTCACTTAAATATCTTTAAATACAACATTTTAATCAAAATCGTTGAGAGCCATTTTTGAGAAAATCAAAATGTTTGAAAATACTTCCATTTATAGGGTAGTTAGGTGTGGGGGGATTTTTCTCAAAATCTTCCTGTCGCATCCCTAGAAGATGCGAAACTTAAATACGAAGTTTGGTATTTTAGCGACTTTTCGTTTTTTTCGAGTTATCGTGTTCACAGACACACGGACCTTTTTCTGAAAATGCTTTTTTTGGATACAGGGGAACCCAAAACACAAATTTCCGGTGAAATCTCGTATCGAATTTTTGGGTGGAGTGCAATACCTTCTCTATACACTATGTACATAGTGCGTACAGAGAAAGTAAAAATGTTTTGTTTTTTGGATTCAGGGGGACCCAAAACATGCATTTCCAGTTAAATCTCGGTGTCGAATTTATGGGTCGAATATAATACCTTCTCTCTACACTATGTACACAGTATGTGTAGAGAAAGTAAAAAGCTATATCTTGTGAAAGCAGGCTTCCACATTCGAGATATTCATTATTGGTTTAAATTTTTCAATTCTTTTCTCAAATAGGAAATCGTTATTCTGTTTCATCCTGGTGATGTAAACCGATTTTAATATCGTATGCCGATTCACTCTTAAGAAGTTCTGGCTATTGCTAAAAATACCTAAGGTAATAAAACATTTCACTTCCGCTAATGTTTTATGAAGATTAACACGAAGTAGATTGAATAAAGAATCGACTGTTGCAGAATATATAAAGAAAGTAATGTGAATGTTAGATCTTTTTCTCTGCCTGCAAAGAGAGCGGAAGTCCATTCCATCACATAGCGGTCCGCTCTTAATAGATTCGATTAGAACTTAAAAACCTATTCCACTAATCCTCTTGCCTCTCTTGGATTTCGTCAAGGATATGTTAAGCGAATGTGAAAAATTAGAGGCAGCCGCATTTTAGCGTGCAAAATTCCTTCAAACTGTCCAATGGACAAATGGATGGATTACTTCATTTCTTCATAAGTAGTCAAGAGATAGCAGGTAGAATCCTAAATTATACAACTCATCGATATGGAATGTTATTTTTTTAAATCAAAGTACGCTCGAATGTGCATACGAATACAGAGTTGACTATTTACTTGTTTTTATAAGTTCGTTTAGAATGCATGCCCGTTTTTTTTTTTTACACTTGTCGAAGTGGCATAGTTTAACAGTTTTTTTTCAATAATTTGCACACGCATTGTTCTTGAATTTGACGATATGGAGTATATGCCGAGTAGGTTGCATATTACTTCACGCAATAACAAATCATAGATTTGTGTCGATTTTGATTCAGCTGAATACAACAAAATTCCTGCCTAGTGTCCATCACCAACTTACAACCGAAATGTTAGAAACAATGCTGAGAAGTTATGTCCGAATGATTATTCCTTAAAAGTTTGCTCGCCGCGCGTTAAAAGAAAACATTTCAAATAGAGACCGCTAATGACCTAGGGCGTGCAACAACCTCCGAGAATAGCAAAGAGGCTCGTGTATCGAAACGAGGCTTTCTGTTGATGAAATGGTAAAAGTGGGTTCACGAAGATTTTGTCGCCAGCAAAAGTAGCCGAGCAAATCCTAAAGGCTTCGAAGCACAGAATCACACTACGGTATTTATCAGTTTACCAAGAACCTATCACTCAAGTTAGGACATTTCAAAGCATCAAAAAATGACAAACTTTGCGGTAGTTTTATGGTGCACTTAATAGCCCAAAGAATTTCACTTTTCAGATCACTTTCACGCATTAAATTAACAGCAAAGCTGAACAGCCAGAATGCTGTTTTAGGAAGCTGATGTATGTATGTATGTATGTATGTATGTATGTATGTATGTATGTATGTATGTATGTATGTATGATTGAAAAGATCTTCAGTGGTTTGGAAGACATGGAGTTCAGAGCAGCACAACCTTCCATTTCTATCAAACGGGCATTCAGGAAGGAGTGAAGTCATTAAGCACCAAAATTACTTTCAGAAAAGCATTCCAACACGATTCAGGGCTTCCTTAAAGGGAAAACAATAGGATGTTGATTGAAGCTCAACACAACCGAGTTCACCGGTGCTGGAAGCGAGTACTCGGAACTCCTAGGTACCCAAGTAATAATTTGTGGGAATCTTTAGGGATTTAAGTTCTCTGCCATAAAATGCAGCGTGCCGCAACAGACGATTGGCCGAATTGAAGAGTGCACAATAAATTATGTGCACTTGAACACACAATAATTCTATATGGTATACATACACTAGTATGTCTGTAGAAACAAAACATTGTGGCAGGGCCAAGTATGGGGTAATATTCGCATTTCAAGACGAGTCCACT
This sequence comes from Hymenopus coronatus, assembly GCA_030762935.1. Classification (NCBI taxonomy): domain Eukaryota; kingdom Metazoa; phylum Arthropoda; class Insecta; order Mantodea; family Hymenopodidae; genus Hymenopus; species Hymenopus coronatus. Next base: position 109,292,089 of record CM060895.1, on the reverse strand, counting down.
ATTTTACAGAAATTTTTTTAAAGATCAAGAAACACTGCAATCGCAGCAAATTCGTATTCTATGAACCTAATTCCCTACCTAATACTAGTTCGACACAAGACATCCCACGTTTTAATGCGTGTTAAGTACTTTATGTCGACAAAATCCATAGGCAGTTGGTTAAACAAAATTTTCTTAAACTCGCGATGTCACTAACAGCTATAATTTGAACATGGTTTACGCTGGTAAGATAAACCAATTATGGAAATACAGCAATGAAAATTCTCGCTGTTTGATTCGATCATTATGACAGATGTCTCTTCTCCGCCTCTCGAAATGGGTAAATATACTTCAGATTACTTGAGGGAAATTGACATCTCTCCCTTGGCTTTTGGTACGAAATCAAGTCACGTGTTACCGTAATGATCGATTTCCCCAGGAGAGGCGCCCATCGAATAGTGCTGCCATCCGTTGTGAGCACATGAAAATGTTGAGAGCTATTTCATCAACCATGTGCCATGGCACTGACAGATTTACTAACTTTCTGCGAGCGCAGCTGCACACCTACAAGCATTTCCCCTCTTCCATATTACCGAGTTGGAAATGTTTCCGTTATCCAGTAGGATCATTTATCACGATTTGAAGTTATCTCTAGAGAGTAAAATGTATGCATATTATACCATAAGTCTTTACAGGAGAATGTTTACGTTGAACGACCGATCGATGAAATCCAGCACCTTCCCCAAAAATTACGGTATTATAATATACGAATTTGATATTTGCTACCTTTACTCTGTTTATAGAGATGCGGTATAACATATGGCGTTTCTAAGTGAAGCTATTTATAAATTAAATTGTTAAAATAAACATTTCAAATATTCCCTTATGTTCAAGATGTTTGATTGAAAGAAGTGCGTTATAAATATGTAAAAAAATAAAAATTGAGTTTTATTTATGGACGCGCTTAACTGCTGTGGTTCTCGGCGTCTCATTCTATACTGAGCGTGAAAGATCGCTTAATTTTGCTCAGAAGCCTATCAGGCTTGAGGTTCTTTTACGTGCCTACGACACGGGACCAACGGCAGTACTTCCTTTCCGAAGGAAGCCATGCTAAGGATTTTTACGCCCGAAAAAAATCCAACGTCCTCCGACTGGTTTGAAGTTAGCAATGTAACCATTACACCACTATAATTCAATAGGGAACACGTTATTCATTATCTTTCATTCTTTTAACATGTCCTTCAAATGCAAAAATGTGTATGTAAATAGTATAACTTAACTCAGTAAACCAAAGCATGCAACTTAAAACTTTCATAGAAGTTTCCCGCATATATTGCGAAATACCTGCAAATTTTAGAGTCGTCCTTACTCAAGCTTATTACTTTCTCTACACGTGCCATGTACATAGATCATATGTAAGGTATTGTATTGCACCAAAAAATTCAATATCGAAATTTCAACGGAAATGTTTCGAGGCCCCCCTGAGTAAAAAACAGAACACGCTTTACTTTCTCTACAAGTACTAGTATGTAATGTAGAGAGAAGGTATTTTTTTATTTAGTTTAACGTCGTTTAATCTGGCTGGTCATATCGGTCGATGAATGAAATTGGTGAAATAATGCTCAAATGATCTCGGGATCTATGGAGCTTAAAGTTACTCCACATTCGTCTTCTCAGGATAAGGAAAAACCCCGAGCAAAAGCTTATCCGGGTAACTCGCCCTAAGCGAGATTCGAACTCACGACCTTTTGAAATGTGAAGCAGACCACACTACCCAGGCGGGTAGAGAAGGTATTTTATTGCGCCCAAAAATTCCATACCCCGGTTTCACCGGAAATACATGTTTTGAGACCCCCTGATTTAAGAGACATTTCGGCGCGAACGTGTGCGTGCGCGCACGCCTATTTACAGCACAGCTCTAAAACGAAAAGCCGGTTACTTGCCAAATAAAATCTACCTCCAACTACAGTTTATATGCATTTTTTTTTTCAAAATGATTTTCTCAAAAATGGCTAACGATTTCGATTAAAATACCTTATGTTTAATATCTTTTTATGGCAAATATCTTGACTTTTGTATAACTGGCAAACCATCAGACAGACAAAAACTTACTACACACAAAAATGTAGATCACATAAAAACCACAATGTTACCTATATAGATTTGTTGTAGAGTTAACTGTTTTCGAGATATTCCGGACTGTTGGTTTAAATTTTAAGCCACTTCAACTTTTCTCAAACGGGAAGGCACATTTATTCTCGTTTGTTTACTCCTGGCAAGCAGACAATAGGAACTTCAATTGTTTCACGTACCGACCCGCTTTGAAGGACTTGGCTGTCGCTTTAGCCTGTGCATTCCATTATTTCCCTTCTACTTGCAAGGAGAAGATTAATTCTGCTTATATTTATCTTGATTAATATGATGTGGATAAAAAGTTAATCTTCGAATAAAAGTGTTTGTATGTGGAGCAGCTAGAGATAGTCATGTGAATGGAACACATCCGATATTTAGGAAAAGGTCCGTACGCGCATGTGTCTGTGGACAGTTAACAGTTCAAAAACTAAAAAACCATTAAATACCAAACCTGGTATTAAGTTTGGCATCTTCCAAGTACGCGATACGGATTTTAAAATAAAATATCCCCATCTCAAACTTCCTTTAAATGTAAATTCTTTTGAAAGTGTTTATTTGGCCCCAATGAATTTAATCTAAATATCTTATATTAAAGCTATTCGCATCAAATAAAATGCATATCTTGAATTTTCTTGGAATAGCTTCTGAAGGTCTGGATGAATTTTGCATAACTGGTAAACCATAAGAGATACACAGAATACTGCACAAATATTTAGATCTCGTTAAAATATACAATTTATTATGTCATACGTTTTTGTTGTAGAGTGACCGTTTCCGAGATATTCCTTCTTATTGCTTTCAATTTTAAACTAGGCATCTTCTCAGACGGGGTCACCTTTCGTTTCATATTTCCCTCTTGTTTTTCTGGAAATGCAAAGCGAACCGAACTTCAATTTCTCACATACCACTAGCTTTTAAAAGATTTGACTATCGCTTTGGCCTCGTGAATTCCCGTATTTCCCTTCTACTTGTAAGAAGCAAGTAGTAAGACCATATCTGCTAATTTTTTTTTTTTTTTTTTCTATTAGAATGATGCAGATACACGTATCTTTTAATGAATAGATTGTTTGCAGAATAGGTAGATGTAAGTGGATGGAACAATCATTTTTTTCCTGTGTTTTGTTATTCGAAAAAAATCTGATGTAATCCATTCACATGACTTTCTCTATATCTCTGCAACAAATTTTTGTTAAAGGGTGTATGCTTCTATTCCATGCTAAGTGAGAAAAAATTAGCAGAAATAGTCTTATTACTTGCTTCCCTGTAAGTAGAAGTGAAATAAGGGAGTACCATAGGTTAAAGTAATAGTCAAAAGTTGGTTGCTATGTGACTGAAGTTTCTTTATATGGACAGGAGCTGACAAATTCCTGTATGAGAAAAGTTTTTTAAGGCTGAAACAAAAAACAAGGAATATCAAAAAATTATCAGCTCCACGAAAAAATGTATACAACATAAATTGTGCGTTTTAATGTGCTCTACATTTTCTGTGCGGTAAGTTTTTGTCTATCTCTTACGGTTTACCAGTTACACAAAATTCCGTAAAATTCATTCAGAATAAAGAAGTCTTCAGAGGCTATTCCCAGAAAATTCAAGATATATTATTTGTCAAGTATATATCTTTAATACATGATATTTTAATCAAAATCGTTAGAGCCACTTTTTAGAAAATAAAAATGTTCGAACATTTCTCCATGTGAAGGGTAGTTGCGGGTGGGGGGATTTTCTTGAAAATCTTCGTGTCGCATCCTCGGAAGATACTGAACATAAATACCAAGTTTGGTATTTAACGATCTTTTCGGTTTTGAGCTATGCTGCCCACAGACACACACGGACATTTTTCTAATTTTTTTTTTATTCAGGTGATCTCAAAACATATATTTTCGGTGAAATCTCGGTATCGAATTTTTGGATACAATGTAATACCTTCTCTATACACTATGTACATGGTACGTTTAGAGAAAGCAAAAACTATTAAAACCTGTACAAATTTGAAAACTTGGGACAGCGTATGGATCGGTTTGAAAAATGACTTAAAATGAACACAACCGCGGAGCAATAGTTATCGCCTAGTTGCTAGTTTTAATAATACAGACAAAACTAAATTGAATTATTAAATATTAATTCATTACAACAGTGCCTTCGCACAGCATCACTTTGTTGGTTTTTATTAAACTTCATTGTGAAGGTTTGCTTCTTAAAACGGGAATGGTGTCTTGCATTCATAATGGTTCATAGTCGCTTTCCGTAGTTACGGGGGAACTTGCTAGCCTCTAATTTCCAAAGTCGCGGGTTCAAGCCTGGCGGAGTGCGATGAAAATCCTTAGCATGGTTTCCTTCGGAAGAGAAGTGAAGTCGTTGGTCCCGTGTCGTAGATTTGCGGCACGTATAAGAATTTCAATAAAGAGGCCTCTAAGCAATCTTTCACACCCAATACAGAATAGGACGGTGAGAACCATAGCGATTAAAGAGCGTCCATAAATAAATCACAATTTTCATAACGGTTCGAGGAAAAGAATAGATGCGCATATTCAGGTCGGTATTTAGAGGGGGGAATATACCACCTCCTCGAAACTTTCTCACCTTTTATTAGAATCCATGTCAAATCAATATGGGGAAATGCCCTTTGATAACAGTAAGTCCACTGCTAGTAGCTCATTTAAAAGGAAATGGTACGTGTTAACTGTGTAGGATACGGTTAAATTTGGGTGTGCTCTGGGATCCCGCCCCCGCACATAAATTTTTTCTAAGTACGGGTCTACACACATTGTTTTCAAATTATAACAATTTACACTATTCGAAATTTTCGGCTATTTTTACTAGCAATAAATAGATATATGTATAACTTGACCACAGTATTTTACACTTCGTGGGCTGGCTACCGCGTGTTACAAGTTCCCGCAAGGTCAAGTGCAATTTAATATCGTGATTTACTAATACTTATTTTTTTTTTAAACATTTAACAGACCTAAACGTAGCGTTTCGCAGGTTGTTTTGTGGCTACAAAGGTGGCTGAAATTCAAAACACTTCCCTTTACTCCATATAAAGTAATTCCCTCGTTGCAATTTTTGTATCGATCTTATAAAACTCGAGGAAGCGGGCATCGAGGTACGATATTGATCGTTATATGGCCCGGTATCTTGAACTTTAAATATTTTACTTTCTCTGCTTCGTACTAATACAAAGGCAAATCTATTTCATTGCAACTAAAACGTCCATACTGAGACTGCATGGAAATATGCTCTTTTGGGTCCACTGTATAAAAGAAAAAGCATTTTTGGAAAAAGATGTATGAACACGAAACCTAAAAAACGAAGTCGGTTAAATACCAAACCTAAAACGTTCAGCTTCTTCCCAGGATACAACACGAAGATCTTAACGGAAATACTCCCCAGCCCAAAACTACATAGAGAAAAAAAAAATTCTAAAAAGTGGCACAATTTTGACTAAAATACAGCATATTAAAATATATATAAACAAAAATATATATCCTGAATTTTCTGATAACATCTCTGAAGTCTTCATTTCTGAATGACATTTGCATAGCTTGTAAACCGTAAAAGACAAAGTTACAACACAAAGAATGCAGCTCCCGTCAAGACACATTAATTGTGTCAAGTATGTATAATATGTGTACGACATAATTTATTTTAGGTGGGAAAAAATCGCCGCGACCTTGGAAACCAGATCTCTAGATCATGGAGGAAAGCAAATGAGAGTAAGAACATTGCCAATATTTATCTCGATTATCATTAAGTAGATAGAAGAACGGGCTTTTGCAAGTAGTTTGTTATAGAGCAGGGAGAGAATGCATAAGTATAGAACAGCAGATTTTTAGTTTCTCTGCACGTAGGGATTGCATTTTCAGTAAATATTCGCACGCGCGCACGTGTGTGTGTGTGTGTGTGTGTGTGTGTGTGTGTGTGTGTGTGTGGTAGTTATTATAACCCGAAAACGAAAGATGTTAAATACCAAACGTGCTATTTAAGTTTAATATCTTCCAGCGATGCGAAACCAAGATTTTTTCTTTAAGAAAATCCCCGTACTCCAAACTACCCTTTATATGGAAGATTTTTCGAAATTTTCGACATTCTCTAAAATAGTTTCATAGATTTTGATTAAAATACTGTACATTATATACATTTTATTTGCCCTGAAAATATATTCAATTTGTTAAGAATATCTCTGAAGTCCTCTACATTCTGGATCAATTTTGCATAATTGATAAACCGTAAAACTTGCACAAAAACTGTAGATCTCATCAAAACAGTTTCAGAGATATTACTTGATATTGGTTTCAACTTAAAAATACTTATGCTTTTCTCATCCGCATTTTCTTGGTCACCAAAGAGAACAGAATTTCAATGGCAATTGCATGGCGACAGCTTTGAAAACATGAATCGCTTTAGCCTACCTATCTTACTTCCCTTCTAATTATAAGGAACCATATAACTACTAGGACTATTCTGCTAATCTGTATCTCGATTGGCATTGCTTATACAAAATAATTGTTTGTAACACGTTTTTTCCCTTTCTTTTCTTTCCAAGATAAAGTCACGAAAATGAAATACATCAGTTGTTGGGGAGGGGGCTCAATTTTGCTACATACTGCTGGTAAATGAATTGGATTAGAAAGCGTTCCAAATCTAAGTTAAGGTTATCTCTGCAGTAACACTTCAATTCTAATAATTGTCTTATGTTCCAGCTAAGCTTTTAATCCCCCCCCCCCCACGTATATTCTCTTTGACACTTCAGCTTGCAACTCGAGAAATCTTTCACATGATCAGCTATTTCTTGTGGAGAATTTTGGACAGCTGGAGTAAATATTCCAACCGCCTTGTTAAGGAGTTACTTCTCCTTCCAATCCCTATTACATGTATTTTTAGCACGACTAGGTCCGTAAAAGGAATTGTAACAGGATCCGGCTGCAAGGCAAGTGTGGCAAGCAACTCCACCGCCGTTTCACCAGAACATAATACCTAACAAGATACCGCAGTTCGGTTACTAGCTATCACTTCCTGGAACAGCAGCATGACAGTTTGTTACTCTCAGATTTAATGTGGCACGTTGAAGCACAACCATCTCATTCTCAGAATGAACTGTAAATATGACCAGAAGAAAATGTCTGCAAAGGGTATGAATGTGTGTACACCTTAAAAATGTCGTGCTCCATTCAAATGAGTTTCTCTACTTATTCTGTAACAAACTATTCTTACAAAAGCTTATTCCTCTCTCTCTGCCTGGTCTGAGGGTAGTATGCAAGTCTGTGGTTCCTAAAGTCATGGCACAACCCGAGGGAGGGCAATGGATTTTTTCGGGCGTAAAATCTTTAGCATGACTTCCTTCGGAAGGGAAGCAAAGCTGTCGGTCCCGTGTCGTAGATGTAAGAGCACATAAAAACCTCATGCCTCTGCGAAATTCGCCCAATATAGATTGGGACGCTAAGAACCACAACCGTTAAAGAGCATCCATAAATAAAACTATTTACTTCCCTTCCGAAGGAAGCCTTGCTAAGGATTTTACGCACGAAAAAATCCATCGTCCTCCGCAGGGTTAGAACCCGGACTATGGATATACGAAGTTAGCATGGTAACCAATTACACCACGGAGGGTCTAACCGATATATAAGGGTTCAACAATCACGAAGATTATTGTTCTCAGTGGTTCTCGGATGTCTTTTCCAAAACAGTTAACTTGGTGACATGAATGGGAAAATAAAGCTGTTCAAAACGTTGTGTACATCTTTCCCGAAGGCTCTTGGGTTTCATTACAAGTTGTGTTTATTTGGCATTTACATAGGCTAACTGAAAATATAGTATTCTCAGTTTCGTGCAATTATCAGTTGAGCAAGAACTTACATCCATCACATGTTATCTTGCAATTTAGCTTTACAAACTGCGTCCATTCGAAATGCTAAAATCACAGACACCCACATCCACGCAGTCTCACGAAACACTAATCCCCGTTTCAAAATTTGTTTTCGGAACATAACTTTTCCCATAATTACATTAAAATAAAAAAAAAATTAAATTATAATAGGATTTATTGTGTTTAGGATTGTATGAATTTATAATTTGTTATAGTTTTAAGGATGTTAAAATTTAATTCTTATTTTGTTTCGATTTTTATTTAGTTTTTTTATTAAAATGTTAGGTGTAATTTAAAAGATTTCGCTGTCTTTGAAACCAAACTGGAAGTCTGCCAATAATAGTTTTAACTTGCAGTATGCAGATACAGCAAAGAAAGAGCTGAGAACGGATCTAAAGGCGTAAGTTTTGAGCTTTCACGGAAGAGCACGAATCAATTCTGGGGCTCGAAAGACAGGGAATAAGATGTTTAGGACCTTGCCGCTCGTTAAGAACGAGCCGGATTTGAACCTGCGACACAACACTACACCACTGAGGGGGGCTTTCAATGGGATGCATGTGCATTCCAGATTTTACATTTCCTTACAGGTCTGTTATTATGTGTAACTTGCCAATGAATTATTTCACGAACTAGCTTAACAACTCTACGTGCTGAATAAGTAAATGGACGAAATATACAGGTTAAATTGGAACTTTCACGCCTTGTGCGCAACTTTTCATTTGAAACATTCTATACAACAGGTAGGCCAAATATGCATGCTAGTTTTGTACGAATTTCAGCTTATGGCCGGGAATTGCTTGGTGTATAAGAATTAGGAAAAGTCATTTAGTTCACATGTATAAAATCAAGCAATTCTAAATTGGATTCAACCCCTTATTGAGGCATGAATGGAATGGTTACAATCAATGGAGATACAGTTTATATTAGATTGGGGATAGATCTATAGTCAAGAGGCTTATTATATGTAGAAAGCATATGATTAAGCAGCATTAAGGAGCAGAACAGTCTCGGCCGGGTAGTGTCTGCCTCAAATTCAAGAGATACCCGCAAAGGCGAGATACCCTGATAAGGTTTTGTTTTTTTTTTTGGGGGGGGGGGTCCTTATCCTAAGACAAATGTCGAGTAACTTTCTAAGCTCCATGGACCCCGAGATCATTTCACCGATTTCATTCATCGTCCAGTATGACCAACTAGGTTAAAGGACATTAAATTTGTGTGAGAGAGAGAGGGGGGGGGATCGAAACAAAATCTGGTGTTACCTTCATATGATTTCCGTCTATTGCGAGAAATATTTATTGCAGAAAAGCGTATCTATTTCATGCTAATCAGGATAAGTAGAAATGGATTTATTACACATACCCCTGTAACTTCCAGGGAAATAAAGGAATTTACTAGCTAAAGCAAGTCAAATCTCAAGAAAAATGATGCCCATCTAACTCAATTTAAGATAAAGGTTTGCAGAAATAGCTGCATTAAACATTTCGTTATAGATTCAAAGGAAATACGGTAGTCAAAAGTTTAAGAAGGGAAGCTATATCCTGTCTCTAAAAATCCTAGTGTTCCCATGCAGTTGCAACAAACTAGAATATCAAAAGGAGCTTTTTGAAGATATAAGTTTTATTTGAAATTTAAATATATTTAATATATTTTAATCAACTCAGTAAACATTTGAAAAAATTGGAAAATTTTGAAAACTATTCTTCTAAAGGGTAGTTCGGAGGGATTTTATTGAATGTGTTGCATCTTTGGAGGATACTGTACCTAAATGTTAGTTTGGTACTTAACCGTAACTTTTTGTCCCAGTTATGCTGCCCCCCTTCTCTCTCTCTCTCTCTCTCTCTCTCTCTCTCTCTCTCTCTCTCTCTCAACAACTTTTCTAAAATGTTATAATTTGGGAGCTCAGAACGTGTATTTTCGTAAAATCTGATACGAATTTTAGGTGGAAGCCAAAGCTTCCCCTTTATAGTATACGTAGCAGAGAAAGTAAAAAGGCATAAATGTATTTACGAGAACGGGGATGCTCGAGTTTTGCCAATTGTGATGGGAAGCTATCTATGATCAGAGGAGTGTAAAATTAAACGTGTTAATCACACCAACATGTTTTGTGCAGGACTGAGCCTAGCTTCTACATTTAACACGCAGTTACAAGGATGTATACTGTACAAGACTGAAAATAATAAAAGCTGCTTAAGAATTTCGAGGAATTAATGACTAAAATAAGCATTGAACAGTTTTGACATTGTAAGGTAAACTATGACTATTGCCATACATTAAGGAACACGCGACTTTCTAGCCCCCTAACTACTATAAAAAGCAAAGATTCACTCTACCAATATATAGTCAGTTTCTCCAGTCTAGTTGAATTACTGATCCAAAATCGCATCATCTCCGCCTAGCTATGTTAACAGTTAAAATATGGTAGCACCGTTCCTATTATTGGGAGGCCTATAATTTTGTAAGGCCCGAGTCAACATATAAAAAGTGTTGTCTTAGTAAATGGATGAAATCCGATGTTATACACAAGGATTTTAAATAGGGGCATAGTCCGGGTTTTTGCAAACTTCTATAACGCAATTATAAATTAATAACACCACCCCCTCTATTCTTTTCGAAATAGCATAAAGTCGATATCCGACTGGAAGGATACATTCTTTTCCAATTACCGTGCGCGCACGCGCACACTTATTTTTGAGGGAATTAACACCATTAGTAATAACCTTTCAAGGATAAGAGTCACACCTAAGTAAACTACTCAGCATGCTATCTAATAACTTATTTACCTATCACAGTACACGCATAGTGTGGCATAACACTGCTTAAAAACCTGTATGAAGATATGTTTTCTGTCGTTAAAAAAGTACTTTTAGCATTTTATTTTAGATTAAATCAAAATATGTATTTCTTATCTACTTCAAAATTAAACGGCCATTTCTCTGCACTACGTCTCTCTAAAACTCTGTGGGCTGAGATGTGGTTGGGGAACAAAGCCGCATCTATAGTATCGTTTGGAAGTGAACAAGTAATGCTTGCTTTAATCAGCATCAAGTCTATGTGTGTGCAGTAACTGGCGATATCTTTAAAGTTTTAGCTAGTGTGCACACTGTTCTAATATTGCAGACATGAAAACGTCTACAGACGCGCAACGTAAGCTTTGCCATTGAGCATTCCCATACATAAATGGGAGCGTGGCTACTACTCCCATCGACACGTGGTCCATACCACGAGCTGTACCTCTTAATGCATTAGAAGGCCATGCGTCTTGCTGTTTAAGGGTTGTGGCATGGTACTAAAGCGTACACGTTTGGAGTGTGCTTGCGAGGGGGCGGGGTGTTAAGGTGACACCAATCAGCAACCCCTGTCCTATTTAAACCAGTCTGTGGGCGATACCACGTGTGCAGTTGCGTTCAACGCCTTCGTCGCTTGATAACTAGATTAACAAACAATGACAGCCCTTGAAGAGAGAAATGACTGTCGACAACATTTATGTACCACACCCATATGTAAACTTGCACGCGAACACATCCTATAGTCAGTGTAGTATCAAAGCATGTTTAAAAATAAAGCCTTACAAATCAAATGCTATTTCGTAATTGCTTTAAGAAAGCTTCCTAAAGAGAACGTTTTACTGGTTTTGGTTAACATTCAGGAATTAGAAACAAATAGGCAAATCATGCGTTTTAGATAATACTAAAAATGTTTAAATGTTTTTTTCTCTCTCCCTGTTTTAAGAGTAGGGCTGTTGAATAAGCGATCTTCAGTCATGCCATAGCCTTTCCGTAAGGGCCCACTCGAAATTGAGAAAATCCTTGACTTGAATAAAAAAATAATCCTGTCACACTTCATTTGGTTAATTGGATGAGAAGCATTTCAGAAGATATTAATAAGAACACGTGACCCACTTACCTTCCTTGCTCTCTGCGACGTCCGCCATGGCAGCTGCTTTTTGGAGGGATGTACGAGTTTGTCTGCGGCAGCAACTCTCCGGCACGACTCTGCTGCTGTGGGACAGAGAATCGATTCTGAGAATACACAGAGGGCTACATGTCTAGAGCAGAGGGGCGGAGTGCAGTGCCGGCATCGCCAGCCGCAACACCTGCACCAACCCCCTCCTCAACTAGCAACTCATGTGGAGGCATTTGCTAACAGCATCAAATTAGTGATATCTATTCTGCTAACTTCACTAATACATTTAACACTTAGTTTGCAATGTTAATGAATAAGTTACTTTTAGCTCCAGCTATTATCAACATGTTTAATGAATTATTTCATTACGCATTGAATATTTGCACTAACAAACTGAAGTTGAAAAAAATGCGATGGCAACACAAATTCATCCCCAACATTTTTACTTCGCTGCCGCTTAGATATCAACGTACTTTCACTTCACCGAAAAATTCCGTTTCTGAAGTTCGTTGAAAATATACATGTTTTCCGACGCCACCCCACCATTGAAATGTTCCAATTTCATACAACTCTCTGATTTTTAAGGATGAAAGACGAGCTTCAAGAAACCCCCGGATCCGATCATATACATGGAGCATTATTTCTCACAAATGACTATCGATCCTTTAAATATTTTTGAAATTCTGTCAGGAAAAATGAAATTCTTGGCGAAGTTTTCGTAATTGAAGACCATTTTGGCATACTCACGAGAAGAAAAATGCAGGCAGCATTGAAATAGGCTTGTGTGAAGTTCCATCACATAACTATCGAAATACTCATTTATCTACACTAATGTACCGGTACAAATTTGAAAATGTATGAGCCTCCCCGCACACGAATTAACAAAAGTATATTTGTGAATACTGACCGAGCTTAAGGACAGAATACGACATTGCAAGTTTTTAAAAGAAATTGAGCTAATGTAAACTTAAGCTTTTCGGAGCATGGGAAGGGTTGCTAATGTACAAGACAAAATAATTATCCGTTCGAATCTCTAGTAAGTAAAAATCTTCAATTCTTTGCTGCATTAAAAAGATACAGGGCGACACCCCCAACTAAATTACCATGAAGTCATTTGAGCAAAAGTTTGTCACCAGCTTTCTTTATCCAAAAGTGGTCAGTTGCAGAGAACCATACGTCTTTTTACTTTCTCTATAGGCACTATGTACATAGTGTATAGAGAATGTATTGCACTCCACTTCGATACCGAGATTTCACCGGAAATATGTTTTAGGGCCCCCTTTATCTATAAAAAAAAAAAAGCATTTTCGGAAAAAGGTCCGTGTGTGTGTGTGTGTGTGTGTGTGTGTGTGTGTGTGTGAACACGATAACTCAAAAACGAAAAGTAGCTAACATACCAGACACCAGACTTGGTATTTAAGTTTAGTATCTTCCAGGGATGCGACACGAAGATTTTGAGAAAAGTCCCCCACCCCAACTATCCTTTGCATGGAACTTTTTTCGAAAATTTTGATTTTCTCAAAAATGGCTCTTAACGATTTTGATTAAAATTTCGTATACTAAAGATATTTTACCTGACAAATAAAATGTATATCTTGAATTTTCTGGGAATAGCCTCTGAAGAGCAGTTTATTCTGGATGTATTTTACTAAATTTTGAATAACTGCTAAACCGTAAGAGATGGGCAAAAACTTACTACACAAAAAATGTAGAGCACGTTAAAACACACAATTTATGTTATATACATTTTTTTCGTGGAGTTCGTCGTTTTTGTGGCATTCCTTATTTTTGGTTTCTGCTATGAAAAACTTAAAACATTTCTCATACAGGAATTTGTCAACTGCTGTCCATACAAACAAAGGAACTTCAGTGACATAGCAACCAGCTTTTGATTATCACTTTAACCTATGGTACACCTTTATTTCACCTCTACTTACAAAGAATCAAATAATATGGCTATTTCTGCTAATGTTTTACAGATTAGCATGATGTTAATAGAAGTATAAGCTTTTTAAGAATAATTTGTTGCAGGGATATAGAGAAAGTCATGTGAATGGTACACATCAGATTTTTTACGGCTTCTATTTTCAAAATTAAGTATACAGAATATCCGCAGTGCAGTGGAAGGCGCATTATCTATTAAGCTAGGATATTGCATGGCGGAGCATTGTGATTGAAACAAACAGTATCACAATTTTATTAATAGATACAAGTTCGTGAAATCTTGCTTTAGAAGACCTAAGTTGTTTTATTAATCTGGTCAGGAAACTCATCGTAAAGAAACTAAATTTGACCCAATAAGCTCCAGAACCTAAGCAAACGGCCACGAAAATCCTGTTAAAAAACCGAGTCGGTAGACCAACCTAGATTTAGGACGAGACAAGTTACCCCTAATTTGCTAACGGAAGTAGAGAGAGTGGCTCATTCAAGTTAACCGGAAATATGTTCTGGGATTTCCTGACTCCCAAAACATTTAGTAAATGTTTAAAGATATTTCAAGGATGCGAACAGAATTTTCACCCTAAATTGACATTTATGTGGAAATTTTGTCATATTTTCTAAGCCATTGCTTTCTTTCTTTTTCTCGCATTGGTTCATTTGTTACAAACATTACACGAACAAATTTGTTTTCCTTTACTTAAGACCACATTACCCAATTTGAAAATGTGTGAAGCAAGCGAATAGAATAATCACGTTTTAAACGAAGGCCGTAATATATAAGGGATACTGTGATTTGAAATGAGCAGAGAATATAGCGTGATAGATTTCTTTTGTGCAAATTAACACCTTGTTAAAGTGTTATGACGATCACATCAAATACGCATGTCACCGTCAATTATTACTTTCTTAAAACACGTGCTTTGTACATAGTGCATAGAGAAGGTATTGTATTGCACCAAAAAATTAGGCACCGAGATTTCTACGGAAATAAATGTTTTGAGACCCCCGAATAAAAAAAAAGAGCATTTATTAGAAAAATGTTGCATGTGGGCAACAAAGCTCAAAATCGAAAAGACCGTTAAAAACCAAACTTGGAATGTAAGTTTGGTATCTTCCAAGGATGCAACACAAAGATTTTCAAGAAAATCCCCCAACCCCAACTACCCTTTGCTAAAAAAAAATCTAAAATGTTGATTTTTCAAAAATGACTAAGGCTTTTTACAAGAATATCTTATATTTAAGATATTTACATGGCAAATGCAATGTATATCATTAATTTTCTTGGAATAGCCTCTGAAGACATTTTTATTCTGGATGAATTTTGCGGAACTTTGCCAAACTGGTAAATCGTAAGAGATAGACAAAAACTTACCACACAAAAAATGTAGAGCATGTTAAAACAATTGATGTTATGTACATTTTTTCGTGAGGTTGGCCGTTCGAGATATTCCTTGCTATTAAGTTTCAGCTTTAAAATACTTATACTTTTCTCATACGGGAATGTGTTAACTCCTGTTCATACATATAAAGGTACTTCAATCACATAGCAACCAGCTTTTAAAATATTTGACAGTCGATTTAGCCAATTGTACTCCCTTCTTCCCTTCTACTCACAAGGAACCAAGAAATAAGACTCTTTCTGCTAGTTTTTCCTCGATTAGCATTAATAAGCTTTTTAATAATAATTTGTTATAACGATGTAAAGAAGTCATATAAATGGAACACATCAGATTATTTTTATTTTAAAAGGGATCTCTTAATTCTCAAATAAGACCACTGGACTATGTAAAAAAGGGACAGGTAGAAAGTACACTTTAGCCTTAGGTTCCACGGAAATAGAACTACATGCGGGAACCGGTTATCGGACAAGAGAGTCAGTCCACTGCCGAGGAAATAAAGCATGCAGGCCCGTGAGTTCGTCCTATGCCTGCCATAAACACGCCCTAACATCACCACAACCTCGGCAGTCTGCTAAAATTTACATTGTCCAGGAGGGCGCATAAAATGCTACGGTCATATTTTACAGCTTAGGTGTCCTGCATATCTCGAAACAGTACCGTGCAAGTTAAAAACTATTGTTTGAAGTCCTGAAAGCAAAGTCGGGTCTTCACAGTCTTAGTAATCAACACAACACTAAAAATCTGATTTGTTCCATTCAGAAATTGTTAAAAAGCATATTCTTCCACCTTCTATGTGATAATCGAGATAAACATTAGCAGAAATTGCTTAATTATTTCCTTCCTAGAGAGAAAATAAGGGAATGCACTAGGCTAAAACGATAGTCAAATCTTTTAAACGCTGGTTGCCATGTGGTTGAAATCAGTTTGTATGCATGGTCACGAGTTTACAACTTTCCGTGCGAGAAAAGCTTAAGCATGTTAAACAAACAGCAAGAAATGTCTCAAATTACGAATTTCACGAAAAAAAAAAAAAAAAAAAAAACCAACGTAAATGAAATTTGTGTTTTAACGAGGTCTACATTTTCATGTAGCAAGTTTTTGTCTCTCTCCTACCGTTTACGGGTTATGCAAGATTCATACAGAACAAAGAAGTTTTTAGAGGATAATCCCAGCAGTTTGGGGTGGTGGGATTTTTTTTCTTTCTTTCAAAATCTTGTGTTGCATCACTGGAAGATACTAAACTCAAACATCAAGTTTGTTATTTTACCGACACACACGAACCTTTTTCTGAAAATACTTTTATTTTTTTGGACCCTTAAACGTGTATTTCCGATGAAATCTTAGTATCGCATGTTTGAGTGGAATGCAATACATTCTCTATACACCATTAGATACATAGTACGGGTAGAGAAAGTAAAAATACTCAACGTGAATAAGATTTAATGGGTAACATTACAAATCAATAAACACATTGCACTTGTTAACATCAATAATCACATAATTCCTTTTTCTGCCAAAATAGTTAAATTAATAAAATGCAATATTAATAAAATTATTAGATTAATGTAATAATGAACAAACTTAAGCAAGAATAAAACTTTTTTGCATTTTCAAAAGTTTCTTTCTTTGACGTTTTTACTTTCTCTACACGTACTATGTGCATAGTGTATAGAGAAGGTATTGCACTCCACCCAAAAATTCGATAGCGAGATTTCACGGAAATGTATGTTTTAGGATCCCCAATAAAAAAAAGCAGCATTTTCACAAAAAGGTGTGTGTGTGAACACGATAACTCAAAAACGGAAAGGTGGTAAAATACCAAACTTGGTATTTAAGTTCAGTATCTTCCAGGGATGCGACACGAAGATTTTGAGAAAAAGCCCCCCACACCAAACTACCCTTTACATGGAACTTTTTTTCGAAAATTTCGATTTTCTCATAAATGGTTTTAACGATTTTGATTAAAATATTGTTTATTAAACATTTACCTAACAAATAAAATGCATTTTCTGGGAATAGCCCTCTGAAGAGTAGTTTATTCTGGATGAATTTTACGGAATTTTGAATAACTGCTAAACCATAAGAGATAGACAAAAACTTGCTGCACAAAAAATGTAGAGCACGTTAAAACACACAATTTATGCTATATACATGTTTTTCGTGGAGTTCATCGTTTTTGAGACATTCCTTGTTTTTTGGTTTCTGCTATGAAAAACTTATACTTTTCTCATATAGGAACTTGTCAACTGCTGTCCACACAAAGGAACTTCAGCCCGCCTGGGCAGCGTGGTGGTAGCATGTCTGCCTTACGTTCAAAAGGTCGTGAGTACGAATCTCGCTTACAGTGAGTTACCCGGGTAAGGTTTTTTTCGGGGTTTTCCCTTATCCTGAAAAGACTAATGTCGAGTAACTTTAAGCTTCATGGACCCTGAGATCATTTGAGCATCATATCATCAATTGCATTCATCGTCCGATATGACCAAACCAGGTTAAAGGACGTTAAACTACAAAAAATAAAACTTCAGTGGCATAGCTACCAGCTTTTGACTATCACTTTAACCTATGATACTCCCTTATTTCGCTTCTACTTACAAGGAAGCAAGTAATAAGACTATTTCTGCTAATTTTTTTGATTACCATGAAGTAAATAGAAGTGTAAGCTTTTTAAGAATAATTTGTTGCAGAGATGTTGAGAAAGTCATGTGAATGGTACACATCAGATTTTTATTCATTGGGATAAATCATAATCTTTATAATATTTTTAATTTGGTAGCTTTAGGTAAAAAATGTGTCAGCTTTCGTGGTAACAATGTGTGCTTTGTGAAAGACCTGCAAGAATACAAGAAAAAAATCGGGTGTATACATTCACACGAATTTCTATACCCTATATCATAGTGTTACGTACTGATACAAACATCGCCCTCCGAGGTCAAGGAGCAACATGCTAGCTTCTGGTTCCCAAGGTCGCGGGTTTCAAACTACGCAGAGGATGGACATGGCTTCATTTGGGAGGAAAGTAAAGCCGGTGATTCCGTGTCATAGATTTATGGCAAGCAAAAGAACAAGCCAAGAGGCCTCTGAGGAAAATTAATCGGTCTTTTACGCCTTGTGTAAAATGGGACGCTGAGAACCATAGTGTCAATAAACACACAGTTTCAGTACATACTATTCATATGAAAGCTTATTTTCATTTTAGTCGGAATAAACTTTTACAGAAATAGCAACATTACATATGTTTTTCATTATAAATACAAGGAGAATAGCTAGTCATGTTTAAAAACTGCATGATATAGACTAATCTAAAATCTCATTCTCTTTGCATGCTTTCGCGAGGAAACAACTAAAACATAGGCAGGACTTTTGCTTCATTTATATAGAACCCTTTAACTTCTATGGGCATATCGGTAGCTTTGGTTTTTGAAACAACTCAATCACTGTAGGTTATTGTCATTAGGGTAATCATCTTATATAATTAAACACACACACACACACACACACACACACATTCATCTCGCACGCATGCTTCCAGACTGTGGGGATAGGGTGTAGTTATGGTTAAAGAAAAATTCCCCGCAAGCCGGGAATCGAACACGGGATCTCCAGGTGCTTGCTGACCACTCGACACGGAAGTAGTCAACAACCTTGTATTGAACATTTCGAATCATTAATCACAAATATCTGTGAAATGACTTATGTTAAAAATATTTGGTATAAATTGTTTAAAACCTGTACATTTTTGAGTACTTTATTATGTCTATCGCTTAACCTGCCAGTTATACCTACAAGGTTTTACAACCTTTCCTATGAACGGAGTAGTCTTCACAGGCCATTCCCAGAAAGTTCAAGGTATAAATTTTGTCATGTGAATATTTTTAATGTATGGGGTTTGAGTAAAAACTATAGCAACATGGGAGCAAATATTGTCATGAAAAAGTTTGACATCGTTCAGTATTAATGCTGTGGAGTTTGTCACGAAGAGCACGACGCAACTTCACAAACATTTTAATGTAGGCTGCGGCATACACAGTGGTCCAGTGTCCAGCAAAGTCCACCAATAAAACACCATGCACATCCAAGAACACTGCCTCAAGCACTTTTCTAGCAGATTGAGTCGCTATTTTCTTTACTGGGGAACCAGCATGTTTCCACTCCATACTTGCCTGCTTTGTTTCGGGCGTGTAGTATGCCCACGACTCATCACCAGTGAGTATTCCTTTCAGAAAGTCATGCCCTTCTGCGGTGTACCGCGTTAAGTGATCCAAGCTTGCCATCATTCACTGGCTCTTGTGGTTGTCTGTCAGGTTCTTAGGCATCCAGCGAGCACTAACTTTGCGAAATTTTAACGTTTCATGAAACAATATCGTACACTGCACCACAGGAAATGTTGAACTAATTATTATTATTTTTATTATAATAAGAGAACTCTAAAATTCGTATTGCTGATGAAATCTAGGTATCGAATTTTGGGTGGAATGCAATACCTTACCTACCTATTAAATATATTGTACATACGTGGAAGGAAAAGTAAAAATTGAATCGCGGTTTTAATAACCGGGGAATTTAAGTAGTGAAGCAAGGAACTAGTTGGTACTGTTATAATTTTACGACCTTATGATTTTGTGCTAGAGCGCCTAAGAAGGGGCTGGGTCATCTACCGTTAACCTTTGTTGCAAGCTATCGCATCCGGCCGGAGCCGTCCTTTTACAGTTTGCTTTTATACCCGCAGAATAAATTGAAGTTTTCAACACCCGATTTTAAGGTAAATTGTGGTATATGTAGTTGAAGACTTGCAACTACACGCAGAGCAGTTTTAGGTGTTTACTGATGTTTTCTGACGTAAAACCGAAACTTATTTTCCAAAATGCATCGGGTTACGTTGGCATATGGTTTGTTGGACAAGTTGACTTACTGGCCAACTAGTCTCGCCTTTAATTTATAACACTGTGCTCAATTGGTGTGTCCGTATTTTGAGAGCATTACCATGAACATTGTCATAGAAATGCGCTAACGTATCAGTTGTCTTGACAAGCCGGTTCATTCAGAGCGAAAGAATCATTCAAACATATACATATCCCATAGCCGACGAATAATCAATTTCGCCTAAAATCCAATTAACGCCAAAATAAAATGGAAGCACAGATGATGAAAGCGGTGGAACATTTTCTTTGATTTGTAAGAGAGGTACTCAAGTAGAGAACGGGAATGAATTTAGTGCATCGATGCAACATCTGGGTTATTTTAAAATGCATACAGTGTTAGTGACATTTTATTTGACTGAATTGCAATTCTGGTGTGGCATATGAAGATGCTAAATAGTGCTTGTGACAACTTTTAGTATAGACTATGTTGAAATAACGCAAATGACATCTTAATATTGATTCACTGTATTAAGAGCCGTTCAACTTGGGCCAACATATCCCGAATAGGTCGTCACACATGTAGAGGTTCAAATAAATTTTAATTACCTGTATGAAGTACTGTTACATTTTATTTTCTAAATCCACCTCAGTAATTAAACCTTCAGAGATTTGAATAATAGTGTTAAATTTATAAAAAATATATCATAAAAATTAATATCATAAAAAAAAAGTTTCCTGTAAAGAGTAGTTGGGTGGGGGGGGGGGGTTCCTGAAAATATTAGTGTCGCGACCTTGGAAGACATTGAACTTGAAAAACATTCGAGTTATGTTGTTCCACTCCGACAAAAATACAGCTAGAGGCAAAAGTTGCGCAAAATGTGAATAATAAAATGTCTGGTTGGAGTTTTGATATTGGTCATATGATATTTTTAAAAATTAATTAGTATAATCATGCGCTGTTTTTGGAGTTCTGCGCCCCTTTTGAAATAAAATAATTTAAAAAAGCGATCCACTATAGAACAATTTTAACAGGAGAATTTGTTGCAAAGGTACCAAAAGATATACTTTTGAAAAAAGCTGTGTGTAGCATAATATCTATAGAAGATAGATTATGATTTTAGCTAATTAAATCAAATAAATGAACACATACACAATTAAGAGACATTTAAATGAAACTTTGGGCATATGCTTTTGTTGCCAGTTATATATATATATGTGCAAAATATTATAACTCTAGCTTCTATACACATATTAGAAAATCACTTATTACTTTGATGTGCCCTTATTACGGAAGAAACAAAAACTTCACACTGGTATAACGATTATAAGAACATTAAAATGAATATAAAAATCAATATTCCATGTAATTTTTAAATTTCACTGTGTTAGAAATTTTTCAAAATAGCTTGAATGTGGGGACAAAAACAAAACTACTGAGAAAGCATTAAAACTAAAATCCTGAAACTTGCTATTTTTCCTTTCGTTTATATATGTGAAAATATGTTAAAGGTTCTTATTTTTCACAGATGCTTCCCATTAAAGTTGGTGGTAAAATGTAAGCTTCCGAGGGAAGTTTGTAAAACTTGTATATGATCGAAGCCGTGTGAATGTGACACAAATTTTACTTTCTCTACATATCACATAGAGAAGGTATCGCTCGCTACACAAAAATTCGATACAGAGATTTCACCGAAGAAAGAAGAAGAAAGAAAAAAAAAAAACAAAACAAAAAAAAAACACGTTTTAGTGTACCCTGATTAAAAAAAGTATTTTTATAGAAAGGTCCGAGTATGTCCGTGAACACGATAACTAAAAAACAAAAAGACGGTTAAATACCAAACTTGACATTTAAGTTCAGTATCAGCCAAGGATGAGAGACAAAGATTTTCATAAAAATCTCCCCCACCACTAAATACGCTTTACATGGAAAACATTACGAAAATATTTAATTAAAATGTCGTATATTAAAGAAATTTGCATTAAAAAAGTACATTTTGAATTTTATGAAAATAGCCTCTGCAGACCTTTTTACTTTGGATGAATTTTGCATAACTGTAAATCCTAAGTGATTCAGATACATACACAAAAAAGTAGACCTCGTTAAAACACACAATTATGTCGAACATTTTTACTTTCTCTATACTCACTATGTACATAGTGTATAGAGAATGTATTACACTCCATCAAAAAATTCGATACCGAGATTTCACCGGAAATATATGTTTTAGGGTACCCTGTATCCAAAAAAGGTATTTTCAAAAAAAAATGTGTGTGTGTGTGTGTGTGTGTGTGTGTGTGTGTGTGTGTGTGTGTGTGTGTGTGTGTGTGTGTGTGTGTGTGTGTGTGTGTGTGTGTGTGTGTGTGTGTGTGTGTGTGTGTGTGTGTGTGTGTGTGTGTGTGTGTGTGTGTGTGTGTGTGTGTGTGTGTGTGTGTGTGTGTGTGTGTGTGTGTGTGTGTGTGTGTGTGTGTGTGTGTGTGTGTGTGTGTGTGTGTGTGTGTGTGAACACTATAATTCAAAAACGAAAAGTCGGTAAAATACCAAACTTGGTATTTAAGTTTAGTATCTTCCAGGGATGCGACACGAAGATTTTGAGAAAAATCCCCCCACCCCAAACTACCCTTTCGAAAATTTTGATTTTCTAAAAAATGGCTCTTACGATTTTGATTAAAATATCGTATATTAAAGTTATTTACCTGACAAATAAAATGTATATTCTGAATTTTCTGGGACTAGCCTCTGAAGACTACTTTATTCTGGATGAATTTTTCATAACTACTAAACCGTAAGAGATGAAAAAAAACTTAAAACCATAAAAAATGTAGAGCACGTTAAAACACACAACTTATGTTATACACATTTTTTTCGTGGAGTTGGTCGCTTTTGAGATATTCCTTTTTACTGGTTTCAGCTTTGAAAAACTTACACTTTTCTCATACAGGAATTTGTCAACTCCTATCAATACAAACAAAGGAACACCAGTCACATAGCAACCAGCTTTTGGCTTTCACTTTAACCTATGGTACTCCCTTATTTCTTTTCTACTTACTATAAAGCAAGAAATAAGACTATTTCTGCTAATTTTTCTCGATTAACATGAAATAAATAAAAGATAAGCTTATTAACAATAATTTACAGAGATATACAGAAAGTCATGTGAGTGTAACACATCAGGTTTTTTTTGTTGGGGTTGATCATTTCCAAAATATTCCTTGTTATTGGTTTTAATGTTAAAATACTTAAAGCTTTCCCCATAGGGGAATTCGTTAACTCCTTTCCATACAAGAGAAACGGATTTCAAGCACATGGCAACCAGCCTTTAACAGATTTTATTATTGTTTTAACCTAGTGCATTTCCTTATTTTCCTTCTACTTACAAGGAAACAAGTAATAAAGACAATCTCTGCTAATGTTTATTTCGATTAACATGAAGTGGATTGAATAAGCTTTTTAACAATAATTTGTTACTGAGATGACGAGGTGGTCATCTGAATGGAAAGCATCAGATTTTAAACCATACTATTTATAAAACTGCCAACACAAATTAGAAAATTCTGATGTGTTCCATTCACATGACTTTCTCTACATCTCTGCAACAAATTATTGTTAAAAAGCTTAGGCTTCTATTTATTTCATGCTAATCGAGAAAAAATTAGCAAAAATAAGTCTTATTACTTGCTTCCTTGTAAGTAGAAGCGAACGTAGGTTAAAGTGATAGTCAAAAGCTGGTTGCTATGTGACTGAAGTTCTTTTATTTGTATGGACAGGAGTTAACCTTTCACATACAGGAATTTGTCAAGTTTTTCAAAGCTGAAACTAAAAACAAGGAATATCTAAAAAAAGAAAAAAAAAGAAAAAGAAAAAAAGATGAACTCCACGAAAAAATGTATACAACATAAATTGTGTGTTTTAATGTGCTTTACATTTTGTGTGTGTGTGTGTGTGAGTGGCAAGTTTTTGTCAATTTCTTACGATTTAGCAGTTATGTAAAAATTCCGTAAAATTCATCCAGAATAAATAGTCTTCATAGGCTATTCTCAGAAAATTCAAAATATACGTTTTATTAGGCATATATACGATATTTTTAGAAAATCAAAAATTTCGAAAAAAGTTCCATGTAAAAGGTAGTCGGGGGGGTGGAATTTTTATCAAAATCTTCGTCTCGCATCCCTGGAAGATACTAAACTTAAATGCCATGTTTGGTATTTTACAGACTTTTCCTTTTTGAGATATTGTGTTCACGGACGCACAGATCTTTTTCTCAAAATACTTTTCTTTTTGGATACAAGGGGCCCTAAAACATGTATTTCCGGTGAAATCTTAATATGGAATTTTGGGTGGACTGCAATACCTTCTCTATACACTATGCACATAGTACGTGTAGAGAAAGTAAAAACTCAGTACATTAAACCTTGGCAAGTTAGGGTTACATTCAACGCTGCAGCTTCTTACCAGCGAGGTTGGAGGGAGCGTTGTCATAGCAACTCCCAACCACAACTCTCGACAGCACGGTGTTGCCATATATTTGGCTGTCTAGAAATCCACACCCGTCTCCGATTATGCTGGTAGTTGCTGTTATTTGTGTGTTTGCCAATGTTATTTGTGTAATACTGCAGCAGTTCTGCCACAATTGTCAAATGGAAACATCAGTCATGATAATTTAAGCGCGCCAATGTGTCATCACGTATTGAACCAATGCATCTCTTGTAACCGCAGGCAATATTTTCTACTAAAATGCGTGCTTTTCAAGATCCATTTTTACTTCCTATGTATGTGTCTGGGTAATCAAATAGCAACCCCCCCCCCCGAAATCGACGTGTTGCACTCACACGACTTTCTCTATTCGCTTTCTTAAACATGTTTAAAGTATCTTCATATTAGCTCGTGTTAATTTTCCAGAAATTCCCTGGCTGCATTTTCCTTATAGGTACAATGGCATTAGGGGAACATGACAAGGTTTACGCAATCCAAACTTTAAGAAAGGGTCGCCATGTGAGGGCTTAAAATGTTTGTACTCTTTGCATGACCGGGAGAACCAAAATGAGCGTTATATTCACATATCTTTCTCTCCCTTCCATCATTTATTAGTGTGCGTGCGAAGTTTATTTTTATGTCCACTACATTTTTATCGAGAAAACTCCTTCAGGAAAGAGTTACATTACACATTTGTTTTAAATGTAGGGTGAACAGCGATCCTCAAATGTTTTAAGCCCACCTGTTTACTGGGTCTGCCCCACATTCAAGAGGTCCGGAGTTCGAATCTCGGTAAGGGTGTTATCCAGATAAGGTTTTTTTTCGGGATTTTCCCTTGTTTTGAGAAGAAAAATCTGGAATAACTTGGACCCATGGACCCCAAACTCATTTCGGCAGTATTTCCCGAATTCCATTCATCGTCCTACCTATTCCTAATAGGTTAAATGATTTTAAACCAAAAAGTTTCAAAACTGGACGCTGCATCCTGGCTTTAAATGTCATACTCTTCCCCTTGCAATTGAGAGAAACTAAAATCGACAGGTCTTCTATCACCGCTACAAAAAGTTTTATGAAATGTGCATTTTTTGTGAAGTGCTTTTTCGTCTATCACGTAAGGTTTAACGATTATACAAGAGGATACAACATTCCTACTGAATGAAGGACTTCATAGGCTGTTCTCAACTAATTGAAGAGCAGCTAAACATTAACTTTACAAAATAAAAATTACAGTCAAATCGTTTTATTAACACCCAGAATTTGGGTCTAGGAAGACATTTCAAAATACATTTTTTTTTTTTTGCAAAATTTTGCTCAGATGCCTCTTGATCACGCTTGAGGTTCTTTTACGTCTGTAAATTTACACATGGAACCACCGGCTTTACTTCCCTTACAAAAGACGCGCTCGAAGAAAATCAATGACCTGCACCAGGTTTGAACCCGCGAACCAGAGGTTAGTATGTTACACCTAGACCATGGAGAACCGATATTACCGAATATAGGCAATTCAAAACAAGCGTATTGGTCCTCCATTACACTGTGGCTGTGGTACTCTTCAAAGTACGCACGTGTCCAATCTTCGGAAAATGGCATTCATGCATCGGTTCTCTCAGATTATTCAGATCGAATTGATTTCTGGCATGTTATAGTACCTACTTATTTGTCAACACTGAATACCCAAATTTTGAAATTTATTTTACTTTATCATGTACACAAAGTTCATTGTAGATACAAGATTTGTATTCCACCCTAAATATTCGATAATGGTTCACCGTAAATGCATGTTTTGAGGTCCTCTGAAGCCCCCATTATAAAAAGGTTCGCACGTGGCATAACTTTAAAAAGTCTTGTTAAATACCAAACTTAAATATTCAAGTTTAGCATTTTCCAATGTGACAAACGTAAGATCCGCGCGCGAATCTGTGGACAGCATAGCTGAAAAATTTAATGGACTTTAAATACCAAACTTGGTAGTTAAGTTTAGTATTTTCGAAGGATGCGACACGAAGATTTTGAAGAAAATCCCCTTTCCGAACTACGCTTTATGCGGACAATTTTTTGAAAATTGTTTTCCGGAAAAAAAAAAATCTTACAATTTTGATTAAAATAGGTTCTATATGTTAAAGATATTTACATCACAAATAAAAAAATGTATTATCTTGAATGTTCAATGAAAACCTGTTCATCTGGCTGAATTTTGCATAACTGGTAAACTGCAAGAAATTGACAGCCACCTATTACACAGGATATGTACATTTTTGCTGTAGAACTGATCGTTTCCGAGATATCCCTTGTTAGCGATTTCAATTTTAAACTACGCGACTTTCTCAAATCCTTAGCATGGCTTCCTCGGAAGGGAAGTAAAGCCGTTGGTCCCGTGTCGTAGATTTACGGTACTAAAAGAACCTGAAGCCTGATAGAGAAGCCTCTGAGCAAAATTAAGCGGTCTTTCACGCCCAGTATATAATGGGACGCTGAGAACCACAGCAGTTTAAGAGCGTCCATGAAAAAAAAAACAAAAAAAAAACGCCATTTACATTTTTCTCAATTGGGGTCCTATCATGTCATCTTTTGTTTTACCGGCAATGCAACGCGAATCGAACTTCAATTGATAGCATGTCGAACAGCTTTTTAAAGACTTTACCATCGCCTTAGCCTAGTGTATTCCCTTCTTTCCCTTCTGCTTAGAAGGGAGTAATAAGATAAGTTTTGCTAACGTTTATCGTGATTAACATGAACGAACCTCTTGTAAGAAACGTTTGCAGAACAATAGAGAAAGTCATGTGAAGTGTTTCAATCGCTCTCAGAACTATGAAGGGCATTTTGTAATTAGCGTGCGTTTTTTTTTTAAAGTTTTTAGCATCAGTTGAGAGTTTTAAAAGGGTTTAATACAAAAGAGCATGATCTTGTATTCTAATATTGTTTTCCAGCATTGAAGTATGAATTTTTTTAGTGTAAAGTATGCTTTGTATTCAATTCCAGATAAGAGAAATTACAATAAAATTGCCACCCGTACCGTGAGCGATGATATTGACACTAATATCTGCTATGTGAAATGGGAGAAGTGTTCAATTCCCGTACTTTCCAAGCTCGCCACCCTGTTGTAGGCGCTGCATTTTCTTGTAACTCTGGGATATTTGGGAGACATTAAACTAAATTATATTTGTATATTCATCCTTTGTAGAATTTGTCCTCCCTAACGGCGCCTTTTAAAATCTCATTCTGGAAACCTCAAAACGTGTATTTTAGGCAGTCTCGATGGAGACTGATACTTCCTTTGCTTAGCAGTACAGAAAGTAACACCCTTATTGATATAGCAT
Source organism: Hymenopus coronatus (assembly GCA_030762935.1). Taxonomy (NCBI): domain Eukaryota; kingdom Metazoa; phylum Arthropoda; class Insecta; order Mantodea; family Hymenopodidae; genus Hymenopus; species Hymenopus coronatus. Next base: position 109,264,220 of record CM060895.1, on the reverse strand, counting down.
ATCGGTTTGGAAAGGTAATGAGCAAAGATAAAAAAACACAGAAAATGGTAAGGAAAACCTATGTAAAACAAGTGGGGAAAATAATTATTAACGGGCAGTTTCACATCATACGGCACCCGCCTTGTGGGGTTAATTGTCCATATATCCGTTCCAAGATGAACAGTACTTCCGAACAGTTGTTGCAGAGGCTGGCCTCGAGACGGGCGGGCCGGATAACATATCCGTCTGGGGGGGGGGGGCATAGAAATCAATACAAGAGTGACTCACGCAGGTCACTGACACCAACATGCGCCGGCTTGTCTCCCTGACCTCACCTGCACTGTCTTCTGCTTGTGTCACTGCACAGCTGCATACTGCATCTTATCTACCTAACGGAAAGCTACTTAAAATTATACCAGTCATAAACATATTAATATACAATTAGTATTTATACAAAATTTAAAATCCGGTGTAGCAATCGCCTGTGGATCCTGGCCTCACTAACACTGATTACGTTTTCAGATGATTCTCTCCGTAGACCCGGGGTTGACGGGAATTTTAAACTACATAAAAACTTCCAGAAGTATCCACAAAAATATTGAAATTGTTTTTAGCAAATCTACATTTTTGTATAGTTAAGGTTTGAATCGTTTATGGTCTACCAATTCTACCGCAATACTTATTTTATTCCCATAAAATTTAAGAAACATTGTTATGCAATTATCTCGCATATTTTAACCAGAATCACAAGCGCTATTTTTGAGAAACTTAAAAAAATAAACAAATAAAAAAAGTTGTCGTAAAGGGTAATTTGGGACGAATATCCTCCGAAAATACCGAATTTTAATAGCATTTAACGATAGATCTTTATTAACTTTTTTGAGCTAGCTCTTCACGCACATTTCTAAAAAAAAAAAAAAAAAAAAATTAACGGGCTTCAAAACCTCATTTCTGATAAAATCTAAACAACAAATTTTGAGTAAAATGCATTGCTTCGCTAACCTGCCAAGAGAAACTAAACTAAAAAAAAAGTATTTAGGGGAACTCGAAACACGTATTTCTGACGGTGTAGAATCGTTTAGTGGAAAATGCTGTCTATTGAGCTTAAAGATCGGCTTCTCAGAACAGGGGGACCCAGGTAACTCGCCCAGAGATTGGAACTCGAGACCTCTCGGGTATGAGTTAGACAAGCTACCCTCACACCACAGAGGATTGTTGCTTATGTAAGAGGCCTTGAAATATTTTTAACATCAGAACTTATGGTTTTTCGCAAAACTGTGTACAGTTTTAGTTGTTTGTTTTTTCTTCCGGTCCTCTCAGCGGTTCTAGTGACATGACTCAGCGTTGCACATTATCGTTATCCATGATCAAAAGCTTACTGCTTTTAAACGGCATATATCCCCTGGGCTTGTGAGGTATGCGAGATGTACAGGAAATACAGTCTTAAATAACACATTATCAGAAGCGCTCCTGCACTATAAACAATAACAGCTTAATCAGCATTCACCTCGAGAATTACCGGTTGTTTAAGAGAGCTGTCTGGTACAGGCTTGTAACTTATTGTGTATATAATACCAATGTTCTTTAGTAATATAAGTTAGCTGCATTTTATTAAAAGTAATAAGTTAATAAAATCAATTTATAATTTTGCCGGTGTTCTGTCTAATCTATATGTTTTTTTATAGAATGTGTATGTCTGTTGTAAATATTCATTTCAGAATTCACGAACCCAGAGCCATCTGCTTGGTATGTGTCGGATATGGATAAAATGTTGGACTATTACCTTTTATAAGAATCGAAGCATTGCATACTTTTCTCTCCGAAACAAACTTGCGCAGAGCAGTGATCTGAAAACTATTACAGTACTGTACATTTAGGAGGCTGTTACAATATGCATCCACGTAAAAGTTAACAACCATTACCTTCCCTGAACCAATCAACAGCCTAACGCTCTTTTGCTTCAGTATCTCTCTCTCTCTCTCTCTCTCTCTCTCTCTCTCTCTCTCTCTCTCTCTCTCTCTCTCTCTCTCTCTCTCTCTCTCCTCCCATGTGTTGACATCAGGACTGAACTAACCTAACAGACTTAATTTCTTGCACTACAATGACTATTTTGTATGTCGTAGCAGCGCAAGATCTCTTATGTGGCAGGGTTTTGGCCTCTTGGCTATGCCAGCAGTGCGCTTTTTGGAAAAAGTGGCTGGGGGGGGGGGGGGGGGGGCCGAGACCACAGTCAAGATTTTAATGCTATAAAACATTTGGAGACCTGAGAGGTCTAACGATGGTCACATTTTATTATTCTGAGATATTTGAAATATAAAGTTTGAAACGCTTCACTAATTCACATACGAAGACCATGCCGTCGTGAAAAAATGCGTAAAAAATGCGTCCATGTTCTAACAATGAACTTACAATCTTTCATGTTTTTAAATTAAATGAGAACAATTTACACTAATCGATCTATTAATGCGTGTTCATATGCGGGAATATAGACGAGTACAATTCTTGTTTTAGAATCGGGTTCAATCAATCTTAAAATTATATCTCTGAACTTCTGGAGCATACACACAATAACACTTCAATATACAACAATGAAACGATGTAAAAAAAAAATCTCATTAACTTGTGTTTTCATTCAGTATGTATAAAATTCTCATAAAACTCATTTGACCGTTGCTGTAAGAAGCTTGGTCAATCTGCAAATGAAAAATTAATGCACTTGAGTTATACTGCACTTAGGGGTGTTATTTTAGTGATAATTCGTGGCTGTTCAGTTTCCACCATTGTTTTCTTTAAAGGTCTTGAGGATATAGGCAACTTATTTTTACTTTCTCTATACGTATTATGTACATAGAGAAAGTATTGTATTGCACCCAAAAATTCGATACCGAGATTTCACCGGAAATATTTTTGAGACCCCCTGAATCCAAAAACAGCATTTTATAGAAAAATGTCCTCGTGTGTGTGTGTGTGTGTGTGTGTGTGTGTGTGTGTGCGCGCGCGTGCAGCATAGCTCAAAAACGAAAAGTCTGTTTAAAACCGAACTTGGTATTTAAGTTTGGTATCTTCCAAGGATGCGACGAAGATTTTCAAGAAAATCCCCCCAACCAACTACCCTTTACATTGAACTTTTTTCGAAAATGTCTCGTATATTTAAAGATATTTACTTGACAAAATGTATATCTTGAATTTTCTGGAAATTGCCTCTGAAGAGTACTTTATTCTGGATAAATTTTACGGATTTTTTCATAACTGCTAAACCGTAAGAGATGGACAAAAACTTACCACACCGAAAATGTAGAGGGCATTAAAACACACAATCTATATTATACATTTTTTCGTGGAGTTGATCGTTTTTAAGATATTCCTTGTTTTTAGTTTCAGCTTTCAAAAACTTATTCTTTTCTCATACGGGAATTAGTCAACTCCTGTCCATACAAAGGAACTTCAGTCACGTAGCAACCAGCGTTTGATTATGATTTTAACCTATAGTACTCCCTTATTTCGCTTCTACTTACAAGGAAGCAAGTAATAGGACTATTTCTGCTAATGTTTTCTCAATTAGCATGGAGTAAATAGAAGCCTGAGCTTTTTAATAATAGTTCCCTACAGAGATGTAGAGAAACTCGTGGAACACATCAGATTTTTATATAGATTAAAAGAAAAGAACCATGTCCTGTTTTAAACATAGATTGATGATATTCAAAAGATTGGAAGGGCCTTGGTTTGAGTCTGCTGTGCCGTAAGGCATACAGATCCGTTACTGCAGTGTGTGAAATCAGTCTCATATTTGTCACTCAAAATATGAGCGACCTCTTACAGTATGACCGAAAAACAGTGAAGGTCTTTTTCGGCCAGCACATGAATTACAAATATAAATGAAGTTGCTTCTCATCAGAGGATAGAATGTTAAATTTAAAATTAAGCATTGATACATCATCCTCTCCTCTCTTTGCTAGTCTCAACAAATGAAAGATTCCCCTGTTAAAACACTGATATTAAATGTACTGACAGCCGATGCTTGTAATATACCACATTACTCGCTATATTTGGCACTGGCAGATTCTTCTGAAAATCCATAGCAATGAATGGCCTCTTCTTGCTTCCATTTGGCACAAAATTTCTTGCAGACATGCTTTCGGCCAGCTGTAGCGTTTTTACTTTCTCTATACTCACTATGTACATAGTGTATAGAGAATGTATTGCACTCCACCAAAAAATTCGATACCGAGATTTCACCGGAAATATATGTTTTAGGGTCCCCTGTATCCAAAAAAAAAGTATTTTCAGAAAAAGGTCCGTGTGTGTGTCTGTGAACACGATAATTCAAAAACGAAAAGTCGGTAAAGTACCAAACTTGGAATTTAAGTTTAGTATCTTCCAGGGATGCGACACGAAGATTTTGAGAAACATCCCCCCACCCCAAACTACCTTTTACATGGAACATTTTTCGAACATTTTGATTTTCTAAAAAATGGCTAACGATTTTGATTAAAATATCGTGCATTAAAGTTATTTACCTGACAAATAAAATGCATATTTTGAATTTTCTGGGAATAGCCTCTGAAGACTACTTTATTCTGGATGAATTTTGCATAACTACTAAACCGTAAGAGATGGACAAAAACTTAACACACAAAACATGTAGAGCACGTTAAAACACACAATTTATGTTATATACATTTTTTTTTTTCGTGGAGTTGATCGTATTTTAGATATTCCTTTTTCTTGGTTTCAGCTTTGAAAAACTTAGTTTTCTCATACAGGAATTTGTCAACTCCTGTCCACACAAACGAACATCAGTCACATAACAACCAGCTTTTGGCTTTCACTTTAACCTATGGTACTCCCTTATTTCGCTTGTATTTACAATAAAGCAAGGAATAAGACTATTTTTGCTAATTTTCCTCGATTAACATGAAATAAATAAAAGATAAGCATATTAACAATCATTTGTTACAGAGAGATGGAGAAAGTCATGTGAATGGAACACATCAGATTTTTTTCTCTCTATACGCACTATGTACATAGTGTATAGAGAAGGTATTGCACTCCACCAAAAAATTCGATACCGAGATTCCCAGAAAATGAGACATTTATATATTAACATTTGTATGTTAACAAACTGTCAGCCATTTTTGAGAAAATCAAAATTTTCGAAAATTAAAGCTGTAAACTTACAATAAAGTTTGGCGCTTAACAAACTGTGCTTTTGAGTTATTCTGTTCATGCGCGCACGCACACAATTTATACAAAAACTTATTTTTATTCCAAGGACCTCAAAACATTTTTCCGTGAAATTTTGAAATTGAATTTGGGGGAATGCAATGCTTTTCCTGCCAAGGAGAGAAAACAAAGGCCCTGGAGAAAAATGCTTTGAAAATTGGAGTATCAAACAAAATACATGAACACACGTCTTCAAATTTCTCAATTCATGCAAGAGTATCACATCTATTAGAGTAAGAAAAGCAGAATATGAAATTAAAAACTACAAACAGAATATGATTCCAAATCTGAAAATCCAACTTTTTAACCACTTTTGGGCAAATTTCACCGATGAATTACCTTAAATCGAGAAATATACATTGGGAAAATGCTCGAATTCTCTGTCAGTTAATACTTTTAGAGGAGCGAGATTCCACAAAAACAATGTCCCATATGTGGCAGGAATGAAGATATGACACACACATTATTCAAACGTAAAGGGACTGAAGTTTGGAGAAAAGAGTATATTAATAAGAAATGGTTAAAGATAGAAATGTAGCGGTAATTGGAATGTTTCAAAAAGACAAGATTGGACAATTCTTATATGAAGTAACAAATAAAATGGTTTGCAGTGGATCTCTTTAACGTAGTAGATAGAGGGCAGAAACAAACAACGGGGCATGTGGGATACAAGCAGCTGCTCTGTTGGTTTTACATTATTAGGGAACAGATGCAACCACTTCTCCCCTGAACGCAACCATACAACTGCTGGCGAATTTTTTAGGGCTGTCCAGGATCATCGAATATTTTGCACCAGGTGTTTCGATCTAATTACAGGAAATCCAAGAGTGGTAAACATTGTGATCTTTACCGTACAGTTGCTCCTCACATTTCAAGTTTAAGACTTTACCCTTAAAAGAGAACAAGAACAGATTATGGTTCCTCTAAATTGACACCAAGGCTGGTTCGGTAATTTTAGATTTTAAAGGCCGGTTTAAAATAATGTACTATTAATGGTGAAACGATGTCTAGTAAACCTAAATTTGCATGTTTGGACATATGCTTAAGCCGAAGCTTTAGTAACGTATGGACTTCATGAGCCAGGCTTGCGCTTTGATTTAAGCTTTTGCGAGTTTCAGAATATGGAACCTAGATCCGGCTTTATAGAGTTGAACTCCACTTGAAAAAGATTGGCAACCTCCTTTATGTTCCTCTTTTTAGCAAAACTTGATAACACATTTAAGATATTAATTCCTAAGTATGGAGGCAGAATCGGAACAAAAATATAATGCCAATGTCGTGTTTCGAACCAGTGACATTGGGCTTCCTGTGCCTCTACTCTGCCATCCGAACTATGAGTGCAATGTAAAAAATCTGTGTTACACTCGCATGACTTTCTCTAGCTGCTCTGCAAACCTCCTACAGAAGATTTTTCTTTGTACACAATGCTAATCGAGATAAATATTAGCACAATGTTCTTATTACTTAGAAGTAGAAAGAAATAAGGGAATGCGCTATGCTAAAGTGATTGTCAAGTTTTTAAAAGCTATTCTTATGCGATTGTCATTGCAAATTACTTCTTTGCTTGGCCAGGAGTAGAGCAAAAGAATCTGATGTGTTCCATTCACATGACTTTCTCTACATCTCTGCAACAAATTATTGTTAAAAAGCTTATGCTTCCTTTTACTTCATGCTAATCGACAAAAAATTAGCAGAGATAGTCTTACTTGCGTAAGAAGTAGAAGCGAAATAAGGGAATATCATAGGTTAAAGTGATAGTCAAAAGCTGGTGGGTGTGTGAATGAAGATCCTTTGTATGGACAGTAGTTGACAAATTCCTGTATGAGCAAAGTTAAGTTTTTCAAAGCTGAAACCAAAAACAAGGAATACCTAAATACGACCAGCTCCACGAAAAATGTGAATACAGCATAAATTGCGTGTTTTAATGTGCTCTACGTCGTCCTCAGTGATGTCATGGTTACCATGCTAGCTTCATATTCCCAAGGTCGCTGGTTCAAGCCCGGCGGAGGACGATGGATTTTTTCGGGTGTAAAAATCCTTAGGATGGCTTCCTTCGGAAAGGAAGTAAAGCCGTTGGTCCCGTGTCGTAGATTTACGGCACGTAAAAGAACCTCAAGTCTGATAGACCTCTGAGCAAAATTAAGCGGTCTTTCACGCCCAATTTAGAATGGGACGCTGAGAACCACAGCAGTTAAAGAGCGTCCATAAATAACACGCCATTTTCTTTAATGTGCTCTACATTTTTTGTGTGGTAAGTTTTTGTCCATTTCTTACGATTTAGCAGTTATGCAAAATGCCGACAATTTCATCTAGAACAAAGTAGTCTTCAGAGGTTATTCCCAGAAAATTCAAAATATACATTTTATTTGTCAGGTAAATATCTTTAATATTAGATATTTTAATCAAAATCGTGAAAATCTAATTTTTCGGAAAAACTTTCATTCAAAAGGTAGTTTGGGGTAGGGGGGGATCTTTCTCAAAATCTCCCTGTCGCATGCCTCAAAAATACTAAACTTAAATACCAAGTTTGGTATTTTACCGACTTTTCGTTTTTGAGTTATCGTGTTCACAGACACAAGGGCGCGGGCGGGGGCGCGCGCGCACACACACACACACCTTTATCTGAAAATACTTTTTTTTTTGGATACAGGGGACCCTAAAACATATTTCCAATGAAATCTCTGTATCGAATTTTTTTGGTGGAGTGCAACACCTTCCCTATACACTATATACATAGTACATGTAGAGAAAGTAAAAATCTGATGTTCCATTCACATGACTTTCTCTATATCTCTGCAACAAATTATCGTTAAAAAGCTTATGCTTCCATTTACTTCGTGCTAAGAGAGAAAAAATATCAGAAATAGACTTATTACTTGCTTCCTTGCATGTAGAAGTGAAAAATGGGCGTACCATAGGTTAAAGCGATAGTCAAAAGCTGGTTGCTATGTGACTGAAGTTCCTTTGTATGGACAGGAGTTGACAAATTCCTGTATGAGAAAAGTAAGTTTTTCAAGCTGAAACCAAAAACAAGGAATATCTAAAAAAACGATCAAACTCCACAAAAAAAAAATGTATATAACATAAATTGCTCTACATTTTTTCTTTGCTAAGTTTTTGTCTGTCTTACGGTCTACCAGTTACACAAAATTCATCCACAATAAAGTAGTCTTCAGAGGCTATTCCCAGAAAATTCAAGATATACACATTATTTGCCAGGTATATATCTTTAATATACGATATTTCAATCAAAATCGTTAGGCATTTTTTTAAAAAATCAAAATTTTCGAAAATTTTTCCATGTGTTGGGTAGTTGGGGGTGGGGGACTTTCTTGAAAATCTTCGAGTCGCATCCTTGGAAGATATTTAACTTAAATAACAAGTTTGGTATTTAACGGCCTTTTCGTTTTTGAGCTATGCTGGCCACAGACACACACACACACGGACATTTTTCTAAAAATGCTTTTTTTGGATTCAGGTGGTCTCAAAACATGTATTTCCGGTGAAATCTCCGTATCAAATTTTTTGGGTACAATGCAATACCTTCTCTATACACTATGTACATAGTACGTATGGAGAAAGTAAAAAACGGACACTTCCTGTCTGAGAAAAGTTTAAGTACTTCACAATTGAAACCAATAACAAGGAATATCTCGGAAATGGTTACCTCCAGAACAAAAACGTAAAGGACATAAATTGTGTGTTTTGTCGTGATGTACATTTTTTTTTTTTTTTTTGTATAGTGAGTTTCTTTCTATCTCTTACGGTTTAGCAGTTAAGCAAAATTCATAGACTATTCCCATAAAATTCGAGATATACATTTTATTTCGGACATAAATAGCTTTAATATACGGGATTTTATATCAAAATCATTAAGAGCCATTTTTAAAAAAATAAAAATTTTCGAAATTTTTTCCATGCAAAGGGTAGTTTGTGGTGGGGGGATTTTTTTGAATCTTCGTGTCGTATCCTTGGAAGATACTAAACCTAAATACCACGTTTGGTACTTGACGGTCTTTTCGATTTGGGGCTATGCTGTACTCTCTCTCTCTCTCTCTCTCTCTCTCTCTCTCTCTCTCTCTCTCTCTCTCTCTCTCTCACACACACACTTGTTTAAAAATGCCTTTTTCGGATTCAGGGGATCCCAAAACATATATTTCCGGTAAAATCTCAGTATCGAATTTTTGGGTGCATTACAATACCTTCCCTATCCCTATGTACATTGTACATATGGGCTAGAGAAAGTAAAACATTGTTAGCGACCCTGGCAATCGCCAATATCATATTAGCGCCGCGATAAGCAGAATTTCGTCCCGCAGGAATTCTTCTCCATTTCAGTATGCTTTTATGCACACTTCAAAAGCAGCCGGATTTGAACCCGCCAACTTGAGGATTTCTCGACTTAAAAAGTATTACCGTTAAATACAAACCATGCTCAATTTTGAGATAACATACCCCAATGTCGAACTTGCAGGTTTTTTCCATTCCAATCCCATCTTTCTAGCCCAAGTAAGAATAATAAAACTAGATTGTCTGTAACTAGTCTAAAAACTGCCCTAGTTGCTAGCATCGGGTGCTTATTTGGGATTTAAAAGGCTATTCGAATGTAACCAACTAACCGCCAGGTAAGGAGTGGGATAGAGCTATGAATTTGGAACTGTTTTACTACAAAAGTCTTAAATCGGCACATTTTTGCACCAGACTGCGTCAACAAAGAAATGCGTAATTAATACATTTCTGTCAATATTGAACTCGATTAACAAGTAGATGAATAAGGATTTAGCTAGAATACTTCAACCGTGGGATGCTATTTTTCCATAAAAGTATTGAGTCGAAATTAAGAAGCTCGGCAACAACAGATTCCTATTTGCAGAATATATAGTAGCTCCTAAATCCCACAAGGGCTGGGACTTCGAACCTGATAGGCCAAACAAAATATTTTAGTTTTTTTATTTATTGTTTTAATCATTCCTCAACACTAACAATGTGTCGCCTGTAGACAGAGCGATTCATAACAAAATCTAATTTTTTCTTTCTTTGTGAATTACCTTACCCTTTGTAGGACTTGCACATAGCCGCCCCCCCCAAGCCTTGCAAACTAATGGCTTGAGTCAGTAGCCTGTCGAGGAACAAGCAAACCCAAGTAGATCATATACCCAGGTTGGGTGATCAGCCCAATGTTTGGTGAAATGATGTGCGATAAGGAATATTCGCGGATCAATTCATTAAACCCAGCATTCTCATAGTAACCAAAGGAGAACGTGAAAACCCTTTGGTCCGGTTGGTCGGTCCCAGGGTGTTTAAATCTGGGACCTTCCAAATGTGAACCAGACAACCACCTGAGCCATCCAGCTCGGTTGCTTGTTTTTCTAATTAAGAAAAATCTAACTATACTTTGGTTAATTCATATTATATTACAAGTAAATAATATGGAAGACACTATTTGCATACTTGACATTTTCCTTAACCCACTGCCAATGTCACCTGTTGATCTTGTTCTGCTCTGATTCATCTTTCACACATTTAAAATGTGAATAGTGACGGGTGATGAAGCGCACTGCCAGCAATTTCAAGTTCAGCAAATTCTCCTACCCTTAAATTTCTTTGTTGTTACATCCGAGATATTTTTTATGTATGATCTCGCTGAATGCAGAGAATCGTAGAATACAAATATGGTGTGCATTATTTTTACTGCTTAAACAACCAGTGTTAAAGAGGAAATACAAATTACTATACTATGAACCTATCAGACCAGTAGTCTTGTATGGTTGAAAAACATTGAAATTAAAAGTACATTAACATCCCAAAAGTGTGAGACAGGAAAATATGAAGAATATTTAGGCTATAAGAATTAGGAGGTGCTGTATAAAAGAACCTGGGCTGGTTTCAGAAATTAAAGCCAGAAAATTACAGTATTACAATATAGTCATTGCAACACTTCAGGCTATTTTTTTTTTTTTTTTAAACTTCCAGGATTAGTAACATAAGTACCATTTTAAAGCTAAAGCTTCAAAGAATCTGAATTGGGCAACAACTAACGCTGATCATTTCTTCTCAACCGCAATCAAAATGCAAAGAAATAGCATTGTATGGTACTTTATGCCTGAAAAGGTTAGTTAAGCATTTAAACCTTACATGCAATGTGATTAACACGGTAACCTTAATTTTGTGACAAACATTAACTTAATTTTTTTAGATAACAGTAATGTAGTAAATTAAAATGTGTGTTACTCCGAGTTAGCTTTCACATAATATAATGATCAACATAAAACTTGAGTATATTCAGAGGTTTAATTTCAACAAAATGATAAAACCCTGGGTATATTTGGGAGTATTATTGGCTTTAGAGATGTTTCAAACAACTCAAGGTTTTTCCATGTACTAAATTACTCATGATTTATGAAAACAGAGTGAAAAAGAATTCATAATTAAAATTGGTATCTAGTAGTCACAGTAACAGGGCTTTAGAGTGCACAACTATTGAGATTATTATAGCCCTGAATATTTAATTTGCAAATGCAGCCACTGGTTCTAACAAGGTATGAAACTGATTCTGGAGCTTAAATTCAAAGTAGTTCAGTGCATTACACGAATTTAACTTTTTGTTCTATTACTTTCTCTAGCATATAAGTAAAGAAGTTATGAATTCCACCCAAAAATTCAATGTTGAGATTTCACTGGGAACATACACCTGAATAAGAATTCTGAACACCATAACTAAAACATCTGATGTGTTCCATTCATATGACTTTCTCTACATCTCTAATAAATTGTTGTTAAAAAGCTTATTCTTCTATCTACATCATGCTAATCGACATACACATTAGAAATTGTCCTTATTACTTGGTTCTGTGTGTTCCATTCACATGAATGTTCCATATATTATGTAAATTAACCTTTTATTCAAAAGAAATCAAGATAAACATTAACATAATTAGTCTTATTATTACCTTTCTTGTAAGTAGATGGGAAATAAAATGCACAAGCTAAAGCAATAGTTTTGTCCTTTAAAAACCTGGTCGCTACGTGAAACAAATGAGGAACAATCAATGAGAAGAAAGATGTCTTCCCATTTGAGAAAAGTTTAACTGACTAAAATTGAAACCAATAATCCAGAACACCGTGAAAACGATTAACCCTACAAAAAAAAAAAAAAAGAAAAGAAAAAAAAAAAAAAAAAAAAAAATGTATACGACAAATTGTTTTTTTAAAAAGATCTACATTTTTTTGTGTAGCAAATTTTATATATCTCTTACAGTTTGCCAGTTATACAAAAGTCATCCAGAATGAAGTCTTCAGAGGCTATTCCCACAAATTCAAGATATACATTTTATTTGTCATAAAAATATTTTAAACATAAGGTATTTTAATCAAAATCGTCGAGAGCCAAATTTTCGAAAAATTTTCTATGTAAAGGGTAGATTAAGGTGGGGGTATTTTCTTGAAAACCTTTGTCTCTCTGTTTTTGAACTATGCTAACCAGATACCACACACCTTTTTCTAAAAATGCTTTTTTTTTTGGATTCAGGAGGACCAAAAATATGCATTTCTGGTGAAATCTTGGTATCAACTTTTTTTTGGCATGTTACAATACCTTCAATACATTATGTACATAGTATATGAATAGAAAGTACAAATAAAGTCTGTTATATACTGAGTTTGATATTTAAATTCTGCATCTTCAAGAATATAACACAAAAGACTTTCAAGCAAATTCCCACAACTACTTACTCTTTACATAGAATTTTTTTTTTTACATTTCATTGACATGGAAACATTCTAATTGATTTTCTCAAAAAGGCTAATGATTATAATAAAACTATGCATTTATTATTTTAATGACAAAAGTAAATGTACATCTTGAATTTTCTGGGAATAGTCTTAGTCCTTTTCATTCTGAATGACTTTAGCATAACTGGTAATCTGTAAGAAATAGACAAGAACTTTGAATGCAAGTTCCATCATCCCATGTTGGTATATATATATATATATATATATATATATACACACACACACACACACACAAAGGGTGGTTATAGTAGTTCCTTGTTCAGCACTATGGGCACATGGTGGGTGATAAGAGATCAATTCATCACCCTAGATGGAACTACAGGTCAAAATCAAGATTTACAGACAAAAATGGATAATTTAGCCAGGGAAATGTTCTTTCAGGGTATGCAGTTCTTTTAGGTGCATATAAACATTACATGGGACCAATGACTTTACTTCCCTTCCAAAGGAAGCCTTTTGTTATGTAATAAAACATAACCTTTCCCTGAGATTGAACCTATAACCTTAGGTATTACAGGGTAACAAGGTAACCACTACATTAAAGAGGGCAACAAACTTACTACAACAAAATGTAGATTTTATCAAAACATGGAATTTATTATTTTTTTTGATGGAGTTACCCTTTTTAGAGATATTTTCACATACATAGCCTTTTCTCAAATGGGAAGTCATTTTTTTTATGTTGGTCAAGCAAAGAGAACAAAATTTCAAAGGCATTGCATAGCAACCAGCTCTTTAAACTTTTGATCATCACTTAAGCCTACTGTATTCCCTTAATCTCGTTACGTCTACAAGGAAACATGTAATTATGTAATAAAATATTTCTTCAGGTGTTTTTGATTAATGTGACAATGATGAAAGAATAAAATTCTGTAGGGTTGGTTTGTTGCAGAATAAATAGTCATATCAATGTACTACATTAGAATTTTTTTAGATGTTATTTTAAGTGTATAAAATATTACATTAGTCCTTACATATGAATTAACTATTAATTTCCCCCACCACACATGTTTGCACTTAAACTTTCATGACACTAAATGGTAGCACATGCAAAGTTTCTCCACTTTTCAGGTTTTTACACATTTTTCTATTATTAAAATCTTCTGTTAAAACAAGATAAAATGTTATGTTGTATTTGACAAAAATTTAATTATCATCTTGACTGCTTTACAGCATCAACCATAAGGTTATTAAATTATAAGGTAACCCCTCTCAACCTCTCTCCACAGAGTGAGAGATCTGAGAGATACCAGGAAAGTGGTGCCAGCAAAGGCAGACTGAAGTCTTACCTTAAACAAATGCTGAAAATAATGACAATCTGCTCCCAAACAGGCAGTATAACAAGTTAAAAATATTCAGCAGCAGAAACTTAAGTGATAACATCATGCAACAAATCACAAGGATTCCTGCTGCTAAGCTTAGACAAGTGAAATTGTGCTGCCCATACATGAACAGAAGGGAAACATTTTCTTAAATTATCTTAAGATATGAATTTTAGTGCATCTTTGTCGGCACCACTCTCCCAGCAACTCTCGGATCTCTCACATAGTATGTCGCCCTCCGTGGTGTAATGGTTACCATGCTAACTTCATATAACCAAGGTTGCGGGTTCAAACCCGGCGGAGGACGATGGATTTTTTCGGGTGTAAAAATCCTTAGCATGTCTTCCTTCGGAAGGGAAGTAAAGCTGTGGGTCCCATGTCGTAGATTTACGGCACGTAAAAGAACCTCAAGCCTGATAAGAGAGGCCTCTGAGCAAAATCAAGCGATCTTTCACGCCCAATATAGAATGGGACGCTGAGAACCAAAGCAGTTAAAGAGCGTCCATAAATAACAGGCCATTTAATTTTCTCACATAGTAGAGAGAGGCTGCAACAGGGGTCACCTTATAAATTAATGACTATATATTCATTATTTTTTTATAGTTTAAATAAAATGTTTAAAATCCATAAAATCAGTTCAATATCAAGGCTTACTTCAATTTGTTAGTCACTAAGGAAGGACCCAATAGTTGGGTCATGTGCATAGAATGACCAGAAATAGAAGGGTTATAAAGGACACCCAGGAAAAACAGACTCAGGGACAATCCCTGTACAAAATGGTGGGAAAATGTAGAGAAGGTTATCAAGGGTGATCAGCCTGGACTAAAATTGTCAAATAGGCCAATACTCCTTGTAGATAAAACAAGCATACAGCACAGAGAATTAAGCCAGATGCTTAAAAACAAGCAGTTGCTGGCCTTAATTTTCAGTCTTTCCACATTGCAAAAAACAATTGAAACGAAAGAGCACTTTTCCAATATAAAGGGTATTCTGGGCTGGAGGGATTTTTTATAAATCTTCATGTCGCTCCTTGGAAGAGGATTAACTTAATGCCATGCTTGAAATTTATCCTACTTTTTGCTTTTGATGTTCACAAACATATTTCTGGCAAAATCTATAAAATTTGTTGCTTACTACATGTAATAAAGCAATAACACCTGAATCTAAAACTATTGATATATGTGCATTTCAAGGAATTCCAACATGCATCCATTTCTTGTGGTTAATAACAAAAAATATTTTGGGTAGCAAGTGGACATATTAACTACATTACTTCTAAGTCATTGTTTTCCTATTCTTATCTAACAATTTTTTTCCAAGGTGTTCTGAATGTGCTCTGTTTTTAATAGCCATAACAAATGAACTAGTCATGTGAATTTTGTTACAAGAAATGTTTTTTTTTTATTTAAATATATATTGCATTCACATACCTTTCTCTACCTGTTGTGCAAACAAACGTCTTACAAGATTCTTTTATATACTTCACGCTTGTCGAAATAAAATTAGCAGATAAATTAGCAGTATGACAAATTATGTGTGAACGAAATCTACATTTTTTGTGTAGCAATTTTTTTCCATTTCTTAGGGTTAACAGTATGCAAAATTTGCCCAGAATAAAGAGGTCTTCAGTGACTATTCTCAGAAAATCCAAGATACAATATATATTTTATTTATCATGTAAATATATTTAATATATGGTATTTGACTAAAATTGTTAAAAGGCATTTTTGACAAAATCAAAATTTTGTTCAATTAAGGGTAGTTTGGGGTTGGAGGATTGTCCTCAAAATCTTTGTGTCACATCCTTGCAAGACACTAAACTTAAATTGTAAGTTTGGTATTTTACCTCAGTTATGTTTACACACACACCTTTTCCTATATGTTGGCTACAGAGGAACCCTAAAACTTACATTTTTGGTGAAATCTTGGTATCAATTTCTTGGGTGGAGTGCAATACTTTCTCTACCTATGCACCATGTAGAGGAAGTAAAACTGTAGATATCGTTAAAACACACAATTTATGTCAAATATAGTGAACAGCCTTAAAAAATTTGACTATTGCCCAGTATATTCTCCTCTTATTCTTTATCTACAAATAAATATGTTGCAAAGTATTTATGCAAATCTCTATCTGGACTATTGTGAAGTAGAAAGGTAAGTCTTTAAAGAACAATTTGTTGAACATATAGTGTAAGCCATGCAAATGTAAACACACCCCTTTAGTTATACTGCTCGCTCGCTCTCTCTCGCGCTCTCTCTCTCTCTCTCTCTCTCTCTCTCTCTCTCTCAGCTTTTTCATTTTTATAAAAATGCTTTTTCTTTATTCAGGAGCCCCAAAAATGTATTTCAGTTGTTGAAATCTCTATTAAGGACACTCCTGAATGAAGGCCAACTAAAAGATATGTTGACCATGTTGCTCAGATCCTATGTGATATGAATATAGTTTTCAACACCTTGTTTAATTTTACTTAATTCACACCTCATTAAGCAATCTAATTCACCCCTCAATAAAGCTACATGAATAAAACACCTCATACGGAGCATGAATTAGACAGTTACTTAGGAACAAAGCCAAGTGTTTGAAAGATGTTATTGGGGTTAACAGGTATAATGCAAAACAGTTTCATGCTCTAGCATGGTTTTAGTAAACATATTGACATCCTACTCATGGTTAGCTAACATTAAGGACCTCCTGTCTTACAAAATCCTACTAATGAACTCTACTTTACTTGCTTATACTTCCAACATGCAATTTCAAAAGTGACAATGAATGTAAGCAAATGACAAAAAATAAACTGGGATACATATGCTGCTAACATGTATTACATTTTAGAGCCAATTTAATGCTAATGATTCTGGAGAATGGAGGAAGGAACTGATAAAAGAACAGAGGTGAGAAAACCATCAGAATACTACCAAAAGGATTACAGATAAAATTAACCAAAAAATCTCATTTGGAGTAACACAAGAAGTTTATTTTCCTGTCTTTACTTGTACTAAATGAAACATTTGTACATTTAACAGCCAATTCTTGTTATTTACAAAAAGTTGTTGAGAGTATACTATCAGGATAATGATAATAAGTACAAGATATTTGTGGTTGTAACAAAATGCATACTTTTGCATTCAAAAGCAACCTCTAAACTTTAGTCATAAACAGTCTTTTTGTAATTATTGGCCTTTGCCCCATTTACCTGAAAGCTAGGACTGATTTGCTGATGTGAAGGAGACTTCAGTGTTTTCATGATAAATGCTTGCACCTCTGAGTGCAAGTATGTAGGCATCACACATTAGAGCTTCTTGTGCTGCTTAATCTCAAAATTCTGTAACTTTCATTGCTACATATAAACTACCTAAAACACTTTATAAACGGCAACATTAAAATTCAACTAGTTGAAGTAGACTGTTGTGTTTGGTTAATTTTAACAAAATCTGTATATCCTACTACTTTTGCTAGCGCACATACACACAATATATATATAAATAATGTGCATAGTAGGTAGAGAAGGTAATCCATTCCATCAAAAAAATTTCAAAGATTTCACAGGAAATACACATTTTTGAAGTCCTCTGAATAAATAAAAAGAGGGGGATTTTAAAAAAAGGTCAGTATGTGTGCGTCCATACCAAAAAGTCTGTTAAATACTAAATTGGGTAATTAAGTTTAGCATCTTCCAAGGATGTGACACAAAGGATTTTCATAAAATCTCCCTACCCCTACAAGAAACATTTCTCAGAATGTGATGCTCTAAAACATGGCTAACTATTTTCATTAAAATCCTGTATATTAAAGAGGTTTACATGGCAAATAAAACGTATATTTCAAATTTCTTAGGAATAACACTTTAAGTCCTATTCATTCTGAATAACTTTATACACAACTGGCAAAGCATAAGATAGACAAAAAATTACAACACAAATATGCACATCTTGTTAAAATACACAATTTATGTCATCAAGTGTCTTTTGAACATTTAACCATTTCTGTGATTTTCAGTGTTATTGACTTCAATTTTAAAATACTTAAAACTTCTCACATGGGCAGACATCGATTTCAGATCTGACTATGCAAAGAGATTTTGATGAACTTTGCACAGCGACAGTTTTTAAAAGATCTGCAGGCAGTTTAGCCCAGTGTATTCAGTTATTTTCTTTTTAAGAACAGTTTTTAGTAGAACACATAGAAAGTCATGTGAATGGAAAACATCAGATTTTGTTTTGTTGAAATTCCTCCGTGTACCAGAGGTTAGCAGCAAAGAAAGTAAAAATATATTGTGTAACAATTGCATTTGTTATTTAAGATAAACCAAGGTAATATTTACAATTTCTTTGTAGACTGTACAAGTTTACATTCTCCACTGCATGCAAGTACCAGTATTTTATTTTAAGCAATAACTTTATATGGTGACCACTGAAAATACACCTTTTTAATGGACCCCTGAAAATATATATATATAAAATCTTCAAGAAAATACCCCCACACCCTAAACTTTAAATGGAACACTTTTCACAATTTATTTTCTGCAAAATGGGTCCAACAATTTTATTAAAATACCATACATTTAAGATTTGTATTTAGAAACTAAAGTGTTTAACTTGAATTTTCTGGGAATAGCCTGTAAAGTCCTCTTCATTCAGAATGAATTTTAAGTGTATAACTGACAGAGCTTGAGCAATAGATCATTATAGAGAAAGGAAATGGGAGTTTTATTTATGGACGCTCTTTTAACTACTGTGGTTCTTGGCGCTACATTCTACACTGGGCATGAAAGGCTGGTTAATGTTGCTCAGAGGCCTCTTGTTCAGGCTTGATATTCTTTTACATGCCATAAATCTAGGACACAGGACCAACGGCTTTAGTCCCCTTCCGAAAGAAGCCATGCTAAGGATTTTTACGCCCAAAAAAAATCCATTGACCTCCACCAGGTTTGAACCTGCAACTCTGGGTATAGGAAGTTAACATAATAACCATTACACCACAGAGGGTGACTCATACAGAAAATGTAGATCTCTTTAAAAAACACAATTTCAATCAATAAACAGCTTTTGTGTAACATGTCATTTCCGAGAAAACCCTTTCTTTTGAACTGTTCAATTCTTTGTCATCAAGTCCTTTCAACATTCAGTTGTTTTGAGACTATTTAAAAAGTACAAAATTTATTGCCAGTATTCAGTTTGACTACTGTTAATTCCTTTGCATCTACAACAAAATGAGCACTGCAGCTATTTCTGCAAAAGTTTATCTAAATTGAAATAGAAGAACAAGCCTACTAAAGAATAGATTTATAGTCATTAATAAATAATAGAGAATAGAAAAAGCAATGAATGCAATACATCAGATTTTGCTATTTGCATAAAAACTTTAGCAACTTGCTTCTTGAAAAGAAGAAAGCATTTGAAAATTCAAACCAATAACAAAAGACACCCTGTTTGCTTTAATAAGATCTATTTAGTTGGGCCTTTCACTTTTTTTTTTTTGCAGTAAAATTTAACCTCTAACAATTTACCAATAATTATAAAATCCCATTCAAATGAAAAACAACTCAAAGACTATTTATTCCCAGAAGGTTTTTAGTGATATATACATTTTATTTGTCATTAAAATATCCGTAACATGTTAAATCAATGAAAAAAAAATTGGGTAAAGCTATACGACGGTTCCACCACCCATATACTGACATGCGCGTGGCACGCACACACGCACTAAGTTGTTTAGATGTGAAAGTTGCCAGATTGCCAAAATTTTGACTTCTTCTTGGGAACATTGGGGTTTTAGCTTCACAGATTCATCGTCGCCTTCGGCCACAACTGCTACACTCCTCAACTTATAAAAAATAAAAAAATATCCCTCGGCTACGCATTGCGACTTAGGGCCCTAAATGTTTATAACAGACCAGTAAGTAATTACAATGCAGCTCTAATGACGAAATAACAAAAGTACCCGCGTATAGAAGTAATGCCAAGTGGTGGAACCACTGTATACTAATAATAAAATTTGATACAATAAAAAATTACAATGTTTCATATAAAGGGTATTTTTGGGTAAGGAAATTTTCTTAAAATCTTTGTAGCCAAGCTTTGGGAGAACTTAAAAATGCAAAATTTGGTATTTAACTGACTTTTTTTTTTTTTCATTTGTATAGCCCCCTTTAACTTCAATGGTATTATCGGGGCTTTAACTTGTGAAACAACTCGTATTACTGTAGGTTAGAACATTAGGTTAATCATTATTACATTACTAAACACACGCACATTCACATTCATACTTCCAGACACTGTGGGGGATAGGGAATAAATCCAGTTAAAGAAAAATTCCCCGCCCCAGCCGGGAATCGAACCCGGGATCTCCGGTGTGAGAAGTCAGCTCTCTGAACACTCGACCACAGAGGTAGTCTTAACTGACTGTTTTTGGACCATATTGTCCAGAGACATATCACAAGACCTTTGTCTGAACATGTGCTATTTGCATTCAAGGGATAAAAACAATGATTCCTAGCAAAATTCAATATTGAATACTTGGCTGGAATAATCAATATAAATCTTTCTGGAAATAGCTCATTCATATTTTATCATAAATATAAAAGGAATAGCCTAAGCCAAACGCTTAAGAATGTACAGTATACACCAGCTTTAAAAGTACATAGTTTCCACGACATTGTGACAAATGCCTGAAAATTGACCAATTTTAAAAGAATGGCCTGAGTATTGAAAAAGTCAAACCATTAATGATATATCTTGGAAAGGGCTGGTGCTATAATAGGTTTTCTGAAATAAATTGTTCTTTGAAGAGATCTACAGTTGTTGTGCAGTCACTTATCATTTACTAGAAATGCAAGAATACATACATTTTTTTTCGAACTAAGATTTCATAAGCTATTCCCCAAGATATATATTTTGTCATGTAAATATCCTTGAATACGTGGTATTTTAATCTAAAGTCATTAGTCTCAGAAAATAAATTTCAAAATGTGTTTCATTTGAAGGGTGATTTGTAGTGGGATGGGTTTCTTAAAAATTTTCATGTCACATTCCTGAAGAACACTGAGGAGGTCCAACCATGCATTTCACAGCCAAATGAATCATTCACCCCCAATAGCGCATCACCATGTCTCATAGAAATTGTAGAATGCATTTCAGGTGTGACGTCACATTTGCTGCAATATGTTTAACATTCGTCAATTTCATTTGGCCTTTAAACGCACACTGCTCACAATATAACAGCAATGATTGATGAATATAATTGCATATAAATAGCATGTCTGAAACATTATACACAAATTTTAAACAAGTTTACCACTGCATTTGTCAAGTGTTTAATTCCATAGATGTAAAATTTGTAGTTTTAGGGGTGCAGCCATTGGATGCAAGTGCGAGTGATGAGCGTGGCAAGTGTGAGGGCAATGAGGCAACTCTAATATCAGCACATAGGCAATTCTCCCAGATCTTAAATACCACTTGGTGTTCATCCAACATTTGAGTTATGCTATTTACAACACACATGGACATTTTTGAGAGCCTTGAACCATTTCCAAAGAAATCTTAGAATCAAATTTTTGGGTGAAATACAAGACCACTTCTAGCTACTATCTACATAGTAGAAAAAATAATTCTTTCAAGTTGTGCTATGTCTTTCGTTACAAGACTTACTGATGTTTTGTTAACAAAACAATCATCTTTTCAATCATTACTTCAAAGCTTCAAATCCATTTCTAGTCCCCAAATCAATCACTAATTGAAGTGCCATGCTACGAACTTGAAAGGATAGTAGATAGATGCTGCTAATAATGTGGTTGATTCATGGTAGTGTCTTTTAATCCTGGAATCCTAACGCAGAGCTTCCCATTCTGTACTCTGTCGTTACTGCCCCATCTGCACTTCCCAGGGGCTCTGTGATCACTTCCAGATAATAAAAACATAGGAAAACAGAATCTCTTTACTGTACAGCTATTTCCCCTCATTCTCATTCCTGTTAAGGATAAGGGCATGCTATGCTCCACGAATTCATAAGGTTTGGGAATGCCTGCTACAGATGCATCACATGCCCCAAATTTGTTAAGATGACATTAAGGCAAAGAGAGGTTCACATTAATGACCAACAATTTCTACCTCCTCCACCCTCCTCAAACCACAACATAGACGGCTGGCTCAGCCGTGCGCATGTAAAAGAACTTAGAACTTGTGCAGGACCCAGTAGCCTGAGTCTTAGCGATATCCTTATTACATGAAAGACTTTACAACGCTGATGTAGATTTGAATGTGTGAAAACTTAAAATACCCATTTATGAAAACTGCTAGGTTGCAAAGATTTTTACATCTTGGGATCATTGCAGTTGTAGCTTAAGAGATCCTTCAGCTATGTTCTGTCATCACTCTATTCTATACTTGTAAAAACATCCCTCAGCTACACTTTGTACCCACCATGGGTTATGCTTTGCAGCTTAACGCTCTAAAAATAGACCAGTAAATGCCTATGCACAATAACAGAAGTAACAATTCCAGATCATGTATGAAAGTGGGTAGTTTATAGCATTGAAGCTTTTAGGGCAGTAACAAGTTAGACTTCTTTTAATTTCATACATTATTTATTTTCATTCATAAGCAAGAATTGAATGTGATAACCATCTAAGCTAAGTGCAAAAGATGGAAGCTAAACTACTCCACTTTTTGACTTCCTTCTCCACAGAAAATTATAAATCCATACGAGCTTAAAAAGCAGCTTTTTAAGCTTCTCCCTCTCAATACTTAATCTAGAAATAATTTCAAATTTAGATAATAAACGCTTGAACAAAAATGACAAATAGGTCCGTTAATACAGTTTCCATTCGAATACCTAAAATAATTATGCATAACGTAAAAAACCCGCCAATTTCATTTCAAACTTAAGATATCTATTTTTAAAAACTTCTTATACTATCGACTGTACTGCGGAGCCAGTTATGTGTAACTAAATTAACACGTATTTTTCTCCAGACCCACGAACTAAAATGAAACTTATGCCACGAATTGAATACCCTAAAATTAAGCTTGAATTCTATTTTAGGTTTTATACTGATGGTGAAGATTACTCAATTGTTTTCGAATAATGTGTCTCAGACCATTCTAATTTCAACTTAAATGAACATTTCTTGGAAGCTTTTAAGCTGCGAAGTATCTGTGGTCACTTAATTACAGGCATTCACGACACACTGCAACGAAATTTCTCATCCATTTTGATTTTGAAAACAAAGAAAACATGCCTTAAATGCAACCTGTAAATGTTGTTTCTCGCTGTATCTTTAAAATGTAGCAACTCTAGTAAAGGATTCGAGCAATTACGAGTTGCATAGTAATATTATTAACAGAATAATAGGTGGCCTAAAGCTAATTCAACATTAGGCGCGAAAGCACATTTTGATTACTTTACCATCTATCACTGATACCTGGGTATTCTTCACATGGAATGAGATATTTTGTTTGAAACCGTGTACGAAGCTAGGCCTGAACATGGTCATTGAAATACAATTACTTCCAGAGCGGCAGGAAGTAATTCAAGATTGCTGCCTCTTGCTTTCAAAGCTTTTGGCACCCCAAGCAACCATAGCGATGCCATGACACAAAGGAAAAGGTAGCAAACAGTAACACACAACACTTATAATAGCTAAACCTAAGAAATATTAGGCTATATACTTACATTCACTGATGAAATGCAGTATAAACTGTCACAGATGAACTGAACTAACTGCTTATCTTCACAAATTCACCACAGCAACGCTTCCCTTCTTCTAATGAGACAACGGAATAGCGCGTTTATATCCACACTGGCGCTCTCGCCCACCACAAAACTATCGCGCGCTCTTATTGGAGCTTTCAAACAAAAATGTTATTAGGATTGGCTGTTGCGTAGTTTGTTCCCAGCGGGAGAAATCAAATATTCAAACCGTAAAACCTGTTTTTCTCTTATTCTCAGGAAAGTTTAATATTTTGAAAACAGAAAAGGAAATGATGTTCATGATACAGCTTTTATTCTCCAAGCAGATATATTCGAAGAAAGTTGCTAAAATTGATAGCAATAGCATTATAGATTTCAAAAAGCCATGTACTAATAAACCAGTGTGTCGGACAATATTGCATTGCTTTGCACATATCTTGACGAGCTACGGTGAAAAGAGAAATAGAGTAGTAATAATAATAATAATAATAATAATAATAACAAAAAGGGATAAATTCACATGGCTTTCTCTAACAATTCTTCATCAAACTATTCTTGCTTAAGCAATCTGTAATATTTAAGAGATAGTCAAATCCTTTAAGATCTTTCGCTATTTGATGCATTGAAACTCCGTTCTCTTAGCATGGCCTAGAGAAGAAACACTTATAGCGACTTCCATTTCAGAAAAGTGTCAATTTTTGGAAAATTTAAACCAATTACAAGGAATATGACATGGTTATGACAAGACATTATTAACTTCACACAAAAATGTAACTGATATAAATTATATGATTTAACGAGATCTCCGTTTTCTGTGTGGTAAGGTTTTGTCTATCTCTTACGGTTTATCAGTTATGTAAAAGTTATGGAACAAAGAGGACTTAGAGGCTATTCCCGGCAATTCTATTTATAAATGCCATATGCCTTAGATATTTGCATGTCATATATCAAACATTTGGCATTTTAATCAAAATTCTTAGAGCATTTTGAGAAAATTTGTATTTTCGAACAGTTTCTATAAAAAGTGTAGCTTGGGGTGGGATATTTCCTTGAAAATCTTCGTATCGCATATTGGGAATATGCTGAATTTAAATTTCAAGTTTGGTAGTGGCCCATTTTTCATTTTTGAGTTATGCTGTTCACAGATACACGTTTTTAAACGGCTTTTTTCAGAAGACCTCAAAACATGTATTTTCAATGAGCTTCTGGTATCGAATATTTGGATGGAATACAGTATGATCTCTATCTACCATTTAAGTACCGGTATAGAAAGTAAAAATGTACCTATGTGAGTTTATATTTTACACTTGTAAATACGAGAATGACCTCTTAAAAGTAGTAGTCGCCTGTATTTATAATCAAATCAGAGAACTTCTTAATAGGATTATAGGTATTTTGTGTTAAGACCCAAATTACAAAAATGGAAACAATGCGGGAAGTGCATGGCAGGAAATGATGGCGGAATGTTTTTTTTTTTTTTTTTTTTTTTTTTTTTTTTTTTTTTTTTTTCCTTCAATATCTGAATCATCTAAATCTACCTTTGTTCAAGAAAAAAAGTGTTTATATCCGTCACATATTGCGCATCTTTTTAAGGCTGCATGAGTAAAGATTAATACAAAAAAATATTGCTTTGCATGACAAATGTTATGTTTTACTATTTCAATAAAAGGTTAACAAAGTTTATGAAACCATCACAGAGATGATTCTATGGCGAATGCATTTTATATCTCGATTTTCTATGACATATTTCATATCAATGTCTGCCAACCGCCTGTATAATGGACGAAACAACCCGCAATACAGCGGCGCTAATGTCAATTTTATTCTTTCCATTTGAGAAACCCTTTCGATCGTTCACTTGCCAACTATTGCTTGTCTTCATTTGTATGAATTTTCGTATATGTGTGTAATCATAACAAATCTGATGTGTTCCATTCACATGCCTTTCTCTATATCGTTGCAACAAATTATTGTTAAAAAGCTTATGCTTCTATTAACTTCATACTAATCGAGAGAAAAATTAGCAGAAATGGTCCTATTACTTGCTTCCTTGTAAGTAGGAGCGAAATAAGGAGGTGCTATTGGTTAAAGTGATAGTCAAAAACTGGTTGCTATGTGACTGAAGTTCCTTTGTTTGTATGGACTGGAATTGTTAAATTCCTGTATGAGAAAAGTATGTTTTTTAAAGCTGAAACAAAAAAACAAGGAGTATCTCAAAAACGACCAACTCCATGAAAAAAATGTATACAAGAGAAATTGTGTGTTTTAAGGTGCTCTACATGTTTTAAGTTGTAAGTTTTTGTCCATCTCTTACGGTTTAGCAGTTTTGCAAAATTCCGTAAAATTCATCCAGAATAAGGTAGCCTTCAGAGGCTAATCCCAGAAAATTCAAGATTTACATTTTATTTGTCGTGTAAATGTCTTTAATATACGAAATCTTAATAAAAATCGTTAGAGTCATTTTTGAGAAAATCAACATTTTGGTATTTTATCGACCTTTCGTTTTTGAGCTATCGCGTTCACATACACATGGACACACACACGGACCTTTCTCTGAAAATGCTTTTTTTGGATACAGGGGACCCTAAAACATACATTTCCGGTGAAATCTCGGATACGAATTTTTGGGTGGAGTGCAATACCTTCTCTAAATACATAGTACGTATAGAGAAAGTAAAAAAAGCTGATGTGTCCATTCACGTAACTTTCTCTATACCTCTGAAACAAATTATTGTTAAAAAGTTTATGCTTCTATTTACTTCATACTAATGGAGAAAAAAATAGCAGAAATATCTTATTACTTGCTTCCTTGTAAGTAGAAGCAAAATAAAGGAGGATAAAGTGATAGTCAAAAGCTGGTTGTTATGTGACTGAAGTTCCTTTGTTTATATGGACAGGAGTTGACAAATTCCTGTATGAGAAATTTATACGTTTTTAAAGCTGAAACAAAAAACAAGGAATATATCAAAAACGATCAAACCCACGAAAATAAGGGAGTACCATAGGTTAAAATGATAGACAAAAGCTGATTATTATGTGACTAAAGTTCCTTTGTTTGTATGGACAGGAGTTGAAAATAGAATAAATTTTTCAAAGCACAGACTAAAAACAAAGAATATCTTAAAAACGATCAACTCCACGAAAAAAATGTGTATAACATAAATTGTGTGTTTTAATGTGCTCCACATTTTCTCTCAGGTAATTTTTTGTCCATCTTTTATGGTTTAACAGTTATGCAAAAATCTGTAAAATTCAACCAGAATAAAGTAGTCTTCATAGGCTATTCCCAGAAAATTCAGGATATACATTTTATTTGTCAAATATATATCTTAAATTTACGAGATTTTAATCAAAATCGTCAGAACTATTTTTAGGAAAATCAACATTTCATTTTTTTTCCATGTAAAGGGTTGTTTGGAGTGGGGGGGATTTTTTTTTTAAAATCTTCGTGTCGCATCCTTAGAAGATACAAAACTTAAATACCAAGTTTGGTTTTTAACGGCCTTTTCATTTTTGAGCTATGCTCCCACAGACACACACACACGGACATTTTTCTAAAAATGCTTTTTTTGGATTCAGAAGGCCTCAAAACATATATTTCCGGTTAAATCTCAATATCTAAATTTTGGGTGCAATACAATACCTTCTCAATTTTAGGATATCCCTTGTTTTTGTTTACAGCTATGAAAAACAACTTTTCTCATACAGGAATTTGTCAACTCCTGTCCATACAAAGGAGTTTCAATCACGTAGCAACCAGCTTTTGACTATCACTTTAACCAATGGTACTCCCTTATTTTGCTTCTGTTTACAAGGAAGCAAGTAGTAAGACTATTTTTGCTAATTTTTCTCGATTAGCATGAAGTAAATAGAATAAGAGCTTTTTAACAATAATTTGTTGCAAAGGTGTAGAGAAAGTCATGTGAGTGGAACACATTAGATTTGTTTATAGTCATGCTCAATTTTTGTTCTGCATGTACATATTTTATACACATTTTTATATTACTAGTTGTTTGTATAATCTCGCTAGGTATTTAAAATATTTAAAATATCACCGTATTCTATTATTTTGACAATTTTAGCACACAAATGGATTGTACATTTTAGAGTAATAAGGAATATTTGTCTTATTTTTATTTAAATATAGTGATTACACTATTAACAAAAAGTGAAAAAAACAATAATGAACAGTCTGTAGAAAGTCTAAATTATAGCTATTTTTTAAAACACTCATTTTTACTTTCTCTACCCGTACTATGTACATAGTATGTAGAGACGGTATTGAATTGCACCACAAATTCGATACGAATATTTCACCGGAAATACATGTTTTGGGACCCCCTAATCCAAAAAAGCATTTTTAGAAAAATGTCCGTGTGTCTCTCTCTCTATGTGTGTAGCATAACTCAAAAACGAAAATACCATTAAATACCAAACTTGATATTTAAGTTCAGTATCTTCCAAGGATACGTCACGAAGATTTTCAAGAATATCTCCCACCCCCAATTTTGGTTTTCTCAAAAGTGGCTCTAACGAAGTCTCTTATATTTAAGATTTTTATATGACAAAATGTATATTTTGAATTTTCTGGGAATAGCCTCTAAAGACCTCTTTATTCTGGATGAATACTTCTGAATGTTATATAACTGGTTAACCGTAAGAGAAAAAATTACTACACAAAACATGTAGATCATCTTAAAACATACAGTTTATGTCATATAATATTTATCGTGCAGTTGGCCGTTTTAGAGATATTTCTTGTTATTGGTTTCAGTTTTAAAATACTTAAAGCTTTTCTGATCCGGGAACTTGTCAACTCCTGGCCACGCAAAGAAAGGATTTCAACCCCATTTGACTGTCGGCTAGCCGTGTATTCTTTTATTTCCCCTTCTACTTATATAGAACTAAGAAATACGACCGTTTCTGCTAATGTTTTATGCGATTAGCATGAAATAGATAGAAGAATAAGCTTATTAACAATAATTTGTCACAGAGATGAAGAGAAAGTCGTGTGAATGGAACACTTAAGATTTTTGTAAACCTGGACTTTATTCAAATATTGAAATATTGGTGCTTCATTGGCCTCAATCCGATTCTTGGACCGATTTCCATTAACATAATAATAATAATAATAATAATAATAATAATAATAATAATAATAATAATAATAATAACACCCCCCACAAAATGTTTAGCAAGAAACTGCAACGTTGTTCTGTTCATGTCCAATGGATACATAAACTAGAGCATCAGAATCTTAAGAGCAAGGAATAGATCTGCTGCAGTAAAAGTAAGTTTATGACTAATCTATGTTTATGACCATACCACTATCAAGCCACACGAAATACATACGAGTATAATATGGAAAAGAGGTCAATGTGATAAACAGACTAACAACCTTAGAGACAGATCGGATGCTCTCTACAATAGCAAAGTCTTCAATTGAAGACAAAGAAAACAAGCGTGCATGAAAATTCAATTGTCACAAGCAATATTATAGGGCGTTTGACCTAATTGAGCAGTTCTCGAGCGAGAGAGAAGGTCAGACCGTAGAATAATATTTATCTTGACTATTTCATAAATAAACTATTAATTAAAATACCGCAAAGATTTTACGAGATTTTCTATTACGAAGAAAATAAATAAGTAAATAAAATAAAACTGGCGATACTGATAACCAAAAGTATGACCTAGTGATGAACGGTACAACACAAGAATGACTAGGTAGCAAATCGTACATGGTAAATTAACGCTTTTATGAATGAAATAGTTACAAGCAATATCATAGTACATCTGACCTAACCAATGCGGAGCGAAAATGAATTTAAATGCTATATCGCAATTTTTTATCAGAAAATGTTAAATTCTATTATTGTTATTATTATTATTATTATTATTATTATTATTATTATTATTATTATTATTATTATTATTATTATTATTATTATAACAACAACCTGGCGACACTGACTTAACAAATGAACAACCTGGTGATAAAGAATGAACAGATAATATACGATAAATTTCGGGCTCTGCGTATGAAATAATCATAATAATGCCCAGAAGAAAAGAATGGCCTTACTAACCGGCGTTTAACGGCTCTGAAGGTTAGTAATGTCATTTACGTTCAACAAGCGGAGTGCATACGTCGGTGGCTCAGCTGATAAGGCGATGATTTCTTAACTGCAGAGTCCAATTATGCTGACAGAACTTATTCACTCTTTTGTGCAGAGCAAGTATTAAATTCCAGCAAAGAATTCAATGTCCAGATTTCTTCTG
This sequence comes from Hymenopus coronatus, assembly GCA_030762935.1. Lineage (NCBI taxonomy): Eukaryota > Metazoa > Arthropoda > Insecta > Mantodea > Hymenopodidae > Hymenopus > Hymenopus coronatus. Next base: position 109,233,938 of record CM060895.1, on the reverse strand, counting down.
ATTCTTCGAAAAATATGTTTCAGAAAAATGTCCACACACACATACACACACACACGCACACACACACACACACACACGGAGCTTTTTCTAAAATTGTTTTTTTGGGACTCAGGAAACATACAAACATATTTTCGTTTGAAATCTCGACATCGAATTTTTGGGTGGAATACAATACCTTCTCTATCCACTATGATGTACATCGTACATACGGGCTAGAGAAAATAAAAAGAACTATGTCCGCGTTTGTCTCTGAACACCATAACTTAAAAAATGTGTTCCATTCACATGACTCTGTCTACATTACAAATTATTGTTAAAAAAAACTATTCCTCCATTTACTTCATGCTAATCGAATAGCTATTAGCAGAATCGGTCTTATTGCTTGGTTCCTTGTGAATAGCAGCTAAATAAGGGAATACACCATGCTAAACCGACAGTCAAATGTTTTAAAATGTGGTTGCTATGGGACTGAAATCCGTTTCTTTGTGTGGTCAGGAGTTGACAAATTCCCGTGAAAAGTTTCAAGTGTTTTAAAACTGAAACAAATAACAAGGAATACTTGGAAAACAGTCAACTCAACTCCACGGAAAAATTTATATGACAAATTGTGTGCTTTAAGGAGATCTACATTTTTGAGCAGTAAGTTTTTGTCTATCTCTTGCGGTTTACCAGTTATGCAAAATTCATAAAAAAAAAAAAAATAAAAAATAAAAAAAAAAAAAATCATCCAGAGGTCTTCAGAGGCTATTTCCCAGAAAAATCAAGATTTACATTTTATTTGTCATGTAAATGTGTTAAATATAAGAGATTTTAATAAAAATCGTTAGTAATTTTTAAGAAAACCAAACTTTTCGAAAAATGTTCAATGTAAAGAGTAGTTAGTGGAGATTCTTTGAAAGTATTCGTGTCGCATCCTTGGGAAGATACTAACTTAAATATCAAGTTTGTCACCTTGTTAGTTGTTACCGATATCCAAGACAGGAGATTAAACATACGAACGTCAGGTGTGACAAAATTTCAAAGAAATTAACATCAGCTGCGTTAAGATTTTTCGACAGTATCGTTCCAGTCAGATGACCGCGATTGGCTGAAATTGCCTAATATGGGCCATTCAAATTGGGGCTTTAATTGTGGAGCTGAATTGTCATGTCATGATAAACACAAACCATATTAGCCTTTACATGGAATATGTTTCGATCTTTTTGATTTTCTAAAAAAATGACTCTTTGATTTTAATTATAATGCCATACATTAAAGTACGTTTGAACCCGCGGCCTTGGGTATATGAAGTTAGCATGGTGACTATTACACCACGGAGGGTACCAACAGTTTAAAGGGGTAAAGAGTGGACAACAACGGAGGGAAACATCTTGAACACTGCGACCTATGCAGATCTATTGCAGCTAAGCATTACACAGGAGGGTGAGATGAGGTGAAGGAACTATAGGAGGCCACAGGCTGCAGATTGCGACACCATCAGAGACCCACGGTAGTTCCTAACGTGTCCAAGGCCATTGAATGACCTGCCCCACTGCCAGGGACACCAGAGAGGGCTTTCCACTGACAGCCACTTAGCGTCCACGGGGATATTCTTTCCATTGAACATGCATCTTCGGCGTCTATATCTGAAAGATGAGATATGAACGGAATGAAGGGGAAATTATAGAAAGGAAATCATTTTAGATGAGAAACCCCACCAGCAGTCACCTGACGACTCCAGGGAAACCACGAAAAACCTATCGATTAGAGTGGGTGAATGCGGGGATCGAACTCGGAATCTCCCAAATGCAAGCTGCATACATTACAGCGGCGCCATCTCGCTGGGTAAATTATAATTAAGTTGCCATAGTTTATTCATATGTTGCATGTACTTGTAAAATAAATATTACTTAGGGTGATTATAACGTATATATCCATTTTCAACATTGAAATCTGGTTTCTGTTTCACGCTAATAATGGAGTATTGTTGAACGAGTGGCTATTGTCGGTGCTCATTTGTGCCGTTTAATGTATGGACAGGCCCAAGAAAAGTTTAACCGTAAATTCTACAAACCGACAACCACATCAGCAACTGCCCGACTCTTGGTCAACATATTTCAAAAGACTATGCATTTTACATTTTAGAGAGTGTACCTCACTTTCCTAAAAGATGGATTGACAGACGCTCATCACGACTGTGGCCAACATGTCCACCTGATCTGTCGCTGTTATTTTTTCACCAGTAGGGGTTTATCAAGACACGAGGGTACGAGACGTCAGGAAATATATTCGAGGAACATGTGCAACAATTGCAGGTGAAATGCTGACGAGTGCCTTTGGTTATCGACGACCTATGGAGACAATGTTAATAAATGAACAGCGGACATGTTGAATTACGATGAATTCCATAAGAAGCTACCATCACAATATCCCCATATCAATTTCATGTCCGCCAGTACATTATTTTTATGGACTGTAATTATGTAAGATTGCCTCTTTAATGCATTCATGTCATATATGTACTCAAGAAACAATGGCATGATAAATATATAAGCCATTGTAATCTAAAAGCACGGAATTGAAAATAAGTTGTAAGTTCCTTAAACTTTAACCCAGATTGGTGAAATAGTTACAATTTGTACATAAGAGATTGAACAATAAGAGTTTCGGGATGTTTACTTTCTCTACCACATAGATATTAAATAGAAAATATATTACACCCCATCCTGAATTTCGATAACGGTATTGCACTGGAAATAAACGTTTTCAGAAAAGATCCGTGCATATACATGTATGTGTCTGTGAATAGCACAAGTCAAAAACGAAAACATAGTTAAATATACCAAACTTGAAATTTAAGTTGTTACTTTCAAGGATGCGATACGAGGTATTTCTCTCTCCTAATTAGCCTTTTCTTGGAAAAAGTTTTAGAATTTTTTTCACTTTCTCACAAATAGCTATATTTTGATTAAAATAGCGTATGTTTATGACATTTTCATGACATATAAAGAATCTTGAACTTATATCTGCAGTACTCTTTATTCCGAATGACAAACACTTACTGCACAACAAATGTATCTCGTTAAAACACAGTTTACGCCAAATAGATAAGTTTTTTGTGGAGTTCACCATTCCGAGATATTCCTTGTTACTGGTTTCAACTTTAAAATGCTTTACCTATTTTTCTCAAATGGGAAGTTCTTCCTTTTTCTTCTTTCGGATAAGTAAAGAGAACGGAATTTCAAATAAATCATATAGCGACCAGCTCTTAAAAGATTTGACTATCTTTTATGCATCCTTTAAATCTATATATATATATACGAGTAAATTCTTGATACAAATTCAGTGAAATAAAATCTTTAAAATAACTTGATTTTAAAATAATTTAAGCCTCCCCATTTAACCCATTGGGCTAGAAGGTATTAAAATGTTGTCATATTTGCAGTTAATTTCCCAAAATTGTGTCTAATGTCCACATTTAACAAAATGCGTTTGAAATGAATATGGACAAGAAATCTCTAACCCCTAAATTTTAAGCATTATGGAAACATCATATACACCTGGAAGAATATGGCCTGTCAATGGTGAAAAAATTATGAAAATCGGAATCGGTTGAGTAATTTTTGAGATTAACGTAGACACACACACACACACACACACACACACACACACTCTATCTCTCTCTCTCTCTCTCCCTCTCTCTCTCTCCTGACTCATACATAAGCATATGCGCGCGCGCACACACACACACACACACACACACACACACACACACACTCTATCTCTCTCTCTCTCTCTCTCCCTCTCTCTCTCTCTCCTGACTCATACATAAGCATATGCGCGCGCGCACACACACACACACACACACACACCTCACTCACTCACAGAAGGTGTTTGGCTTTAAACCTTTTATTACAGCTTCCTTTCGGTCCCTTCTGATTCAAGGTGAGGAGAGAAATACTAACATGTTCTAACAGTCTAAAGTTTTTATTTGACTCATGCCCTAATATTCACTGATGCTTTATCTAAATATGACTTTCTCTATCTGTTCTGCAAACACATTATTCTTAAAAAGATTATTCTTTTATCTATATCATGCTAATCAAGATAAATATTTCCAAAAATGATCGTATTAGTTCCATAAAAGCGAAGGGAAATAATGTAATACACTAGACTAAAGGATAGTCAAATCCTTTAAAAGCTGTCGCTATGCGATTGTCATTGAAATTCGTTTCTCTCCCCATGGTCAGGAGTAAAACTAAAGAGGTAAGACCTTCCTGTTTGAGAAAAGTATAAGTAATTTAAAATTGAAACAAATAATAGGGAATATTTGGAAATGGTTAGCTTTACAAAAACTGTGTATGACCTAAAGTGCGTGTTTTAACAAGATCTGCATATTTGGTGTAATGAGTTTTTGTCTATCTCATACAGTTTACATGCTATCCTAAAGGCATTCAGGCTGAAGAAGATTTTAGCGGCTATTCCCAAGAAATTCAGGATATACATTTTATATGCCGTGTAAATATCTTTAATATTCATCATTTTAATCAAAATCGTTAAAACCTTTTTAGCACATCGAAAATTTCAAAACTGCGCTTCGTAAAGGGTAGTTTGGGGTGTGTGATTTTCCTGAAAATATTCGTGTTGCATCCTTGGAGGATACTGAACTTAAATACGAAGTTTGGTATTTAACCCACTTTTCGTTTTTGAGTTGAGCTGTACACAGACACAAGTATGTACACACAGGGACCTTTTTCCAAAAACCCTTTTTTTTTGTATTCGGAGATCCTCAAAAAATGCATCTGTAGTGAAATCTGGGAATCGAATTCTTGCGTGGAAGACAATACTTTTACCTACTATGTACATTGTACTACTAAAGAAAGTAAAACCCGCTGTTTTAATTCTTCGGTTTAGTCAGCAATGTTGTACTTTAAAAACTGTAGTCTCTGTTTCGTAACGCTGTAACGCTTAGTGATATCTAGAAAGTGTACATTGTTTGATTAGCATTTCCTTTTGGAAAATGTTCGGAAATGTTTCCTGTCCAAGCTGCTAGGAGCCGCTTGTTATGTAGTATTGTGCTTGACAGAAAACCAGAGATTTACCATTCAGCAATATTAAGCCACGATACAAACAAACAGAAAGACAAGTTCCCTTGTCTGTTTTGTGCTTTGTTTACACGCGTTGCGTAGGGAGACACACGATCAATAGAAAAGAATGTGCTATACAGTTATCGATTTGTCGGAATGCCAGCTTTGAAGAAGGCGGAAATTTGTCGTAGCTATGTACAAATTGCTAGATGGAACTCTTTCTTGCAGTCTGTGCTCGTATTTTCTATCAATTTTATTTTATAGACCATGGGCTTTTTCCCTGCAGCGGAATGAAGGATAGAGTTGTTCGGAAGCCTGCGGAGAATCTCCATAAGTCTGCAGAAGATAACTGAAGCGTTGCATTCAGTTATTGCAGCTCTCTTTTATGATAAAATATTTGGAGATAGTCGTATCAAGGAGGTAACATCTATGGTGGGCTTTCTGAAGGTCCCGGGTTCAAATCCCGTGGGCCGATAAATCTGACTATTTTTTTTTTTTTTTTTCGTGGTTTCCCTCAGTCACTAAGAAGAATACTGGATTGGATATTTAATGCCACGGAGCTAAGTTCTACTTTCAATCTAAAACAATAGTAAAACTGAAAATAGGTGATAATAGCGACTGCGCTATCATCCATCAAGAGATAGTTAACGTATCTTGACTGAATGGTACCCTAACGGCATCTACTTGTGGCGGAGTAAAGTAATATGGTATGCACATAAATAAACAAACAAATAAATAAATTGAGTTCTGTTTATGGACGCATTTTAACTCCTGTGGTTCTCAGCGTCCCATTCTATACTGGGCGTGAAAGACCGCTTATTTTTTATCTGGGGCCCATTTATCAGGCTTGAGGTTCTTTTAACTGCCGTAAAGCCGGTCCCAGTAGCCGTGGTCGTTGTTCGCGTTTGGCGCTGACGCTAGCCGTGGTCGTTGGCGCGTTTGGAGCTGAAACTCCTCCGCGGGTTCGAATCCCGCTATGGCATGAATGTTTAGTATTGTGTGTTTCTGCGGCCGTGTTCTATGTAAGTCATTCTCTCCCCCTGATGACCAATTATGTTACACTTGAAGGCCAATAAAAATGCCACACGGGATCCTTCCCTTCCGAAAGAAGGCATGCTAAAGATTTTTACGCCCTTCGCGGTGTTTGAACCGGCAACCTTGGGAACTAGAGGCCAGCATGCTACTCCTAGACCACGGAGGACGACTATATAGGGATGTGGCCTCGAAGGGCAGGCCGCACATCGTGTCTGGCTGTACGCACTATCTCACTACGGACGGTTAAAACGTTCAGATTGTGGCTGCTTATCAATATCTACTTGATACGAAGACGAAGCGAAAGAGTTATGGCACGGAGATAGTTCAGAAAAGCTACTGTCCACCACAAACCGTGAACGAGGTATCTTACGGAACAGATCCGTCACAATATGACTAAGAAGTTAAAGTGACGTAAAATAAAATCGAATAAAGAGACCAAACAATTCTATAGATTACCTTTACTAAGACTTAACGTGATTACTTAGTTCATTTGTTCATACGGCATCACAGGCAGTAGAAACTGATGATTAGGGATAGGATCTTGGAGACCGATAACGGGGCAGAATTGAAGTTAGTATGATATATAGTTGTGATGTGTTTACAATGCAGTGTGTACGTAGTGGTACAAGAAGAAAATGGGGCAGTGGTGGACAGTGATGTTTTCACTAGCAGTGGAAGGCGATTAAGGTTGGGTGGCTGGTAAACATAAATACCACTCATTTACAAGAACTAACAATTTTAATGTTTACATTAATCCAATTGCTGTTGTGCAACAAGTCATCAGCATCGTTATTTGTTTAATTTTCTCTCAAGATACATAGATTACAATGCACAACAGCATTCATTCGTAACGTCTCGAATTTGAATCGTCTTCTATTGGCATGTAAACATGCTTTGGATACTGAAAAACTTCGCTCCAATCACAAGTTGTGATTTTTCCCAAAACACTGTCTTCGCCTTCTTTTTCACACGGTCTAAAACAGGTGTCACGGGTCTCTGATTAACTGCTTGCACAAAAACATCGACAGCTATCAAGGCTCGAGGCATTTCAAAGTTCGATGTTGCCAAATAGATAATGTCGTAGATATATGTGCAAAGTTCTTCTGTATGAATTGCCAATCTTATTACAATCCATTTGAAGGAAGAGATTTCAAATCCTGCTTGAAGAGCATGTATTATTATCAAAGGCATTAATTACCTGTACAACTGTATTGTAATACACGACATAGTATATTGCTGCGTGGAGACAGGTTCCCCAACCATTACTACAGGTTGTTTACATGTGGTACGTGAAATCGTCAATGCAGGTCGGTTGTTACTCGGTAGGTATGCAATTGTTATGCGCATGTGCCCTGCTATCGATCCCCTACTGAAAATAAATGAAATGATATTTGGGAAAGGCAATTTTGGAAGGCCTAATTTAGGGCATTTCTTTTATAGTTATAGTTTATGAGGGCTGAGGAACACCCTGCAATTATGGGGCACCCAGAGCACCACATATAGATGCCTAAAATTTAAACTCTGTCTAATGAGTAATTATAATTGTTTTATTATTATTATTATTATTATTATTTACTTGTTAAATTTTATTGAAAACATTTTCAATGTTATAATTGCCTCATTAAATTCAGAAAAAATGTAAACACAATTTATTAAGAAAAAAGAAAAGAAAAAAAAATAAAGAAAAAAAGCTGGTCTAGAGCTTCTTAGTAGCATATGTCTCTGATAACATCGCTTTTAGAAGTCTTGTGAATGTAACCTCAGAATTTTACTTTCTGTAGCACGTAGGTACACCTACCTACATTGTACATAGTAAATGGAGGTGGTATTATTTTCCACCCAAAAATTTGAAGTGGAGATTTCCCCGATAATACAAGTTTTGAGGGCCAATAAAAACGAAAAAAAAAAAAAACATGTTACTTTCTCTAGCACGTATGTGTAATGTACGTAGTTGATAGAGAATGTATTTGTTCCACCCACAAATTTGATGGCGAGATTTCATTTTTGAGATTCCTTAATCCAAAAAAAGAAGTTTAAGAAAAAGCTCGGTGTGTGAATGGTGTGTGTGTGTGCGTGTGTGTGTGTGTGTTTATGCTTGGGGGGGCAATATAGCTTAAAAACAAAAAAAGTATTGTTATTTGCTAACGTTGGTCTCGATTAGCATGACGTATATAAAATAATAATTTGTTATAAGGAAAGTTGATTTGTGGAACAGCTAGAGAAAGTCATGTGATTGGAACACATCAAATTTTCTTAAAACAGTTCTGTGAGTGTATGTGCCTGTGTGTAGGTGTATATGTCCTTGAACAACATACTTCTAAAACGAAAAGTGAGCTAAATACCAAATTTAATAATTTCATCATCTTTCAAGGATGCGACACAAAGATTTTAAAGAAAATCCCCCACCCCAACTACCCTTTACATGGAACAGTTTTCGAAAAATGTTATTTTCTCAAAAATGTCTCTAACGATTTTGATTAAAATACCGCATATTAAAGATATTTACAGAAAAATTAATGTATATTATGAATTTCTTGGGAATAACCTCTGAAGTCCCATTTCTGAATGGATTTTTCATAATTAGTAAACCATAAGAGATAGACAAAAGCTTACCTTACAAAAATGTAGATATCGTCAAAACACAATTTATGTCCTTTACATTTTTGGTGGAGTTAGCCGTTTCCAAGATATTCGTCGTTATTGGTTTTAGTTTTAAAATACTTTTAGTATTCTCAAACACGTCCGTGTTTCTTTTACTTCTGAGCATGCAAAGAAAGAATTTCAACCGCCTCCGTAGTCAGTGGTCAGTGAGATTCCGGGTTCGATTCCCGGCTGGGGCTGGAAATTTTTCTTTAATCAGAAATATTCCCTATCCCACACAGAGTCTGGAAGTATGTATGAGAGAGTGATTTTTTGTGCGTTTAAGGAAGAAAATCTGATGTGTTCTATTCACATAACTTTCTCTATATCTCTGTAACAAATTATTGTTAATAAGCTTATCTTTTATTTATTTCATGCTAATCGAGAAAAATTTACAGAAATATTCATATTTCTCGCTTTATTGTAAGTAGGAGCGAAATAAGGGAGTACCATAGGTTAAAATGAAAGTCAAAAGCTGGTTGCTATGTGACTGATGTTCCTTTGTTTGTATGGACAGGAGTTGACAAATTCCTGAATGAGAAAAGCATAAGTTTTTGAAAGCTGAAACCAAGAAAAAGGAATATCTCAAAAACGATCAACTCCACGAATAAAATGTATATAACATAAATTGTGTGTTTTAACGTGCTCTACATTTTTTGTGGGTTAAGTATTTATCCATCTCTAACGGTTTAGTAGTTATGCAAAATGCATGCAGAAATAACGTAGTCTTCAGAGGCTATTCCCAGAAAATTCAAAATATACATTTTATTTGTCATGTAAATGTCTTTAATATATGATATTTTAATCAAAATCGTTAGAGCCATTTTTTAGAAAATCAAAATTTTTGAAAAAAGATCCATGTAAAGGGTAGTTTGGGGTGGGGGGATTTTTCTCAAAATCTTCGTGTCGCATTCCTGGAAGATACTAAACTTAAATACCAAGTTTGGTATTTTACCGACTTTTCGTTTTTGAGTTATCGTGACACACGGGCACACGGACACACACACACACACACACACACACACACACACACACGGATCTTTTTTTCTAAAAATATTTTTTTTGGATACAGGGGACCCTAAAACATTTAATACTATGATAATTTCAGTTTAGAATAGAGAGAAATAACATCTTTTTTTTTTTTCTTTTTAAATACATAGCCAAGTTCTTCGCTCCAGCACCACGGTTATGTTAAATTGTGTTGTAAAAACTATTTTTCCACGAGCAATGTGGTGTCGCGCTGTCGCAAACGCTTCATTCTGAATAGGTGTAAGAAATAAAAACATGAATAAAGTCCGATTTGCAAAATATTTAGCTAAAATATGACACTATTCTATGTCTAGCTAAATAATAAAATGTTATTTGCGTACTGCGATGATATGAGTAGATGCAAAAACAGCAAAAGAATTCGGTATGTTAGGTTGGCTACAATGAATAGAAGAAATCGATTTCCCAGTAAGTTTATGATGGATGTTCATGGTAAAACACAACCGCTCCAAAACAGTATTCAGTCGGATTAGTTGTTTTAATATTATACCTTTCCCAAGAGCATTTTGTAACATACGTAATTAAAAACTACGTATTTTTTTTAAATATATGCCAAGGCTGTTGAGTTAATGTAAATTGAACCTATATGGAGTTAACCTAGGAATTATATTGCTTTAATTTAGGTGCGTCAATATGATTTAAGGAAAATTCGCATTTTTTCGTAGTTTTACTTTCTATACTATGTACAAATTAATAGGTAGAGAAGGTGTTGCATTCTACCTGAAAATTCGATACCAAGATATCACTAGAAATACATTTTTGAGGACCCCTGATTAAAAAAAATTAGAAGCAGGTGCATGTATGTCCTTGTATATCCATCTGTGTGTCTGTGAACATCATAACTAAAAAATGAACAGTCGGCTGTATACGAAACTTGGTATTTAAGTTTAGCATCTCCCAAGGTTACGGTACGGAGGTTTTCAGAAGAATCCCCCCACTCAGGCTACCCTTAAACGACATATTTTTAGAAAATGTGTTTTCTGAAAAATATCCCTAACGATTTTTATTAAAATATATTTATAAGATATGAAAAATCAAATATATATCTTGAATTTTCTGGAAATAACCTTTGAAAACCTATTCATTCTGAATGGCCTAAAAGACATACAATATCTTACGGCACAAAAAATGTAGATCTCGTTAAAATACGCAAATTATGTTCTATACATAACGTGAAATTAACAATTTCCAAGATGTGCCTTGTTATTTGTTTAAATTGCAATACTTGTAATTTTCTCAATGGGAAGTTATTGTGTTTCTCTCTCCTAGCTATGCAAAGAGTACGGAATTTCAATATTATCACACATAAAACCAGATTTTAAAAGATTTTATTATCGCTTTAGCCTAGTATTCCCTTATTTTCCATGTGCCTACACTGAAATTAATATTAAGATCATTTCTGTTAATGTTTATCTCGATTAGTATGATAGAAAGGTAAGCTTTTGTAAGAATAATTTTGCGGAATAGGTATAAAAAAACACGTGAATGGAACATATCAGATTTTTCAGGTAAGGCTTCATATGTTTTCGCAACTTTCTTCTATTTCAGGTGTTTTAAATGCTTCAGCATTTAATTATGATCACTATGAATTCGTCATAGCATTTAATCATATATCACTAAAAGGGAACGGGTGAGGCTAACTTTCGATTTCTGTAGCAACAGGATTTGTGCTTAGCTCGAAATAGGCCGTAAGTGGATGTGGTACACTACCTATTCACAACGAGAGCTCTTGCAGTGACTGTAGTGTAGTTGCGGGTCGATGATGTCGGTTTATGGGTTTTCCACGGCGCCAAGCCTTCTGCTCCGCAGGAAATAAAATGCCCCCTCTCCACGCTACCCCTGAGGGGATACTGCCTTCTAAAGAAGATGTGGTCGCTCTAAGGGCGTGGCCCTTTTATTCTAAGCTTTTTTTAAACAAGTGCTTGGCGCTTAGATTAGAATTTCTGAAATTCAAAAGTTCAAAGGTAAGATTTTCCCGAGGTAATCGAGGCGACATAAATACCATACGGTTTTTGCAAAGTAACTGTATATTTGAATACATAGATTGAATGAATGAACGAATAAAGCCATAAATAAATAAACAACATGCATATTTTGTGGAGAAAGAAAGAACAGAAAAGAAAGGAAGGAGGAAAAAAAAAGAATGAATGAATGATAGAAAGAGAGAAAGAAAGAAAGAAAGAAAGAAAGAAAGAAAGAAAGAAAGGAAGGAAGGTCCATCACCTCACCTAGATATCTTTTCAAACCTGAGAGAGGTAGAAACACAGGCTGTCTGTAAAAAAAGGTTCCAATATCTACAGAGGAGATACGAGTATGTAACAGAAGAATACAAACATTGGTCGTAAAATTAATATCTTCTGAGTTATGATATTTTTTGTACGAGTAGTATATCTTGCACAGAGAGCACTTTGGCATGAATCGAATGAGAATACATTGTATGTAGAGGGTTTAATACTCTTGGGTATATGTTTTAACTTGAAACATGGTAAGTAGAAAGATATATCAATGCATTCCACATGGCAGCTGGCAACCCTTAACTGCCTAATCTCGATCTCTGATTGCAAAGGTTTTTCTCGTTTCCCAACACACGCCTGTAATAATACGAAAGTCAGCGAAGCAAGGACGGCGAAAGATATCCGCATACTTTCCATATCTCACTTCTAAAAATCAAGTACAACTGATAACAACACAATTATACCTGATACTGAGAGAGTAATAGGTAGTGAAGAATGACACTGACAGGGTTTTCTAGTACTGGGACCGTCATTAATACACTCCCATCCTAAGCCGGCCAGATAGCAGAAAATGGTCATGTTTTAACATAAATCTCATCTACTGTATGCAGTACATCATCCCATTTTATCATAAGGTTAAGCGACAGCCAACACGAGTATTTTAGGAACAATGGCTTGGTCGGGGAGGGCTAATATATTGGCCTTTCTGTTCTCCTGACCCTTTAGCCCTTTAGATTTTTGACATTTAAAGAGTATGGTGTATGCAGTCTCCTTAGATTATGTGCATACATTACGAGAACACGTGTTCAACGCCTGAGACACAATCTGGCAATAACCAGAGGTGTTCCAAAGAATACGTGACTCCACGAGATGAAGGGTGGAAGGTTGCATTGCATGGATGGCGCCCACATCCAGCACATATTGTGGAGGATAGATTAAAGACATTGTAATTTTTTATTCCAGTGCGGTAGACCATAACTCAGCAAATATAAAGTTTACGATCAATGTTTATAGTAACTGTTTTACTTCTTTTGTTGCATATTAACTATTCTGTAAACACTGGAACGCTTTTCCCGGACACTCTGTGTAAACTTATATAAAGGTTGGTTATACCTTATTTTATATGAACACCACATACGATATTCGAATACTTTGAAATATAATTGTGATTTGAAATTTCAAAGTAGGAGTGAAATCTACAATGCAGATACTTTTTGTGAAAAACTTCTCAAATATAATTGTCATTTGAAGTTTCAGATCTTAAATCTAAAAATATAGATTCTACTGGTTTGAAACGTCTTTAATATCTAAAAATTGTGAGATTTTTAATTTTTCTAGCTCGCATTAATAATATTCGTAAGTAAAGTAAATATTGTATTCCAACCAAATTCTTTATATTATATGGATATAACCGGAAATACGTGTTTCTGGTACCTTGAATATAAAATAAATATTTTTAAAAAGATGGTGTGTATGTCTGAAATGCAATGGAGTTTTTATTTGTGGACGCTCTTTAACTGCTGTAGTTCTCAGTCTCCCATTCTATACGGGGCGTGAAAGACCGCTTAGTTTTGCTCAGAGACCTCTTTTATCAGACTTGAGATTCTTTTATGTGCCGTAAATCTACGACACGGGGCCAACGGCTTTACCTCCCTTCCGAATGAAGCCATACTAGGGATTTTTATGCCCGAAAAAAATCCATCGTCCTCCGCCAGCTTGAGTGTATGACGTTTGCATGGTTTAACACATTTCTGTGACATATACTTAAATTCACGAGTAAAGAGATCGCAGGCAGATCCAGGAAGCGATCAATCAATTTTATGGAGATGGCCAAATAACGTGTATATCTTGATATGCTGGAATAGTCTGTAAAACTAAATGCGTCATAACATGCAAGAGATGGACAATGGCTTATTACAAAAACAATGCAGATCACATTAAACATTCAATTTATTTTAAATAAATTGTTTGTGGTGTTTATGATTATCGTGGTTTAAACTTTCAAATAAGTTATTATTTTTTTAATTGCTTGTGTCGTTTATTTCTCGTGGCCATGCAAAGAGAGGAATTTCAAATTCAGCATTTATAGCTACCGGCTTTACAAGATGTGACTGTCGCTTCAATCTGCTGTACCCCCTGCAAAAGTTATATTACTCCAAATGTTCATCTTGACTAACATGAAGCAGATAAAAGAATAATCTTGTGTAAGAATGGTTTGTAGAAGAGCAGGTAGGGAAAATAATGTGAAGATCATTAAAAGGAAATGAAAATTATCACATTAAAACTAAAAATACGAGCTTTGAAATGAATACGATAGTTTTTGGAAAATCGAAGATCAGAATTTTAAATCAAATTGGAATTTGAAATGGACGCTCTTTAACTGCTATGGTTCTCAGCATCCCATTCTTTACTGGGCTTAATTTGGCTCAGAGGTCTTTTTGTGAGGTTTGAGGTTCTTTTGCATGCCATAAATCGACGACACGGGGCCACCAAAGGAATAACGCCCGAAACAAATTCATCGTCCTCCGCCGGGTTTAAACCCGCGATCTTGGGAACTAGAGGTTAAGCACCTTGCCCCTACACAACAGAGGACGACTTAGAAGGTCGCCAATAATGTTATAACTGATTATTTGTAAGACACTTAATAATATTCTGATATATTCTTCGTACAATCGTGCATTTTGTGAATGTAAAATCAGGTATTTAGTTATTCAGCTGCCTTTTATTAATAAAGTATTTTTCTAACTAGCGTCTAACGTATCAGAAAATTGGGAATAGGATTAGACACGGATAAAGCACCAGATGTAGGTGCTAGTGGACCGTTGCCTTTTAGTGGTCTAAAGAGGGACGGATGAAGGTAGAGACTCGTAGAGTGACTAGATCGGGATGACGACGAGCGCGAGCCATAACAACTACCATTGGAACGCCTCCGGCGCCGCCCTAAGCCTTGCTTACGGGCCCCGATCCCTTCGACGGAACTTAAAGGGAGCTCTACAATGCTCAATCCACCACCCAGCCGAACACCGTTGCCTGGTTCTTCAACTCTGAAGAGAGATTATTAGGAAATGGAGGCAGAAAATGGTGGATGTAGTTTAACCTACCCAGCATTTGATTGGTGTCCTGGGAAAGCCCCGAAAAATCCCATGGGCCAAGTAGGCCGGCCACAGGGATCGAACCCGTGACCTCCCGATCGTATATGAAACCGCTTGAACTGAAACGCTTAAATTGCAGCATGGATTCACAATGATATTATAAAGGTATTTTTGCACATGTTTTAAAGAGAGATCTTTTTTTTCTGTCTTTCTTTCTCTGATGTTTAACTATAAAGAAAGTATTGGATTACACTCAAACGTTCGATAAGGAGATTTCACAATAAATACGTCTTTGAGACTCCTGAATAGCGCATTTTTAGAAAAAAGTCCGCGAGTGCGTTTATTGTGTGGAGTGTATGTGTGTGGGTACGCGCGCCCGCCCGTGCCTGTCGGCTGCACAACTCAAAAATCTGATGTTACATTCACATGACTTTCTCTACTTCTCTACAACAAATTGTTGTTAAAAAGCATTTGCGTCTATTAACTTCATGCTAATCGAGAAAAAATTAGCAGAAATAGTCTTCATACTTGCTTCCTTGTAAGCAGAAGCGAAATAAGGGACTAGCATAGGTTAAAGTTATAGTCAAAAGTTGGTTGCTATGTGACTGAAATTCCTTTATTTGTATGGACAGGAGCTGACAAATTCCTGTATGAGAAAAGTATAAGTTTTTAAAGCTGAATAAAAGACAAGGAATATCTAAAAAACAACTAACTCCACGAAAAAAATGTAACATAGACTGTGTGTTTTAACGTGCTCTACATTTTTTGTATGGTAAGTTTTTATCTATCTCTTACAATTTAGCAATTATGTAAAATTCCGCAAAATTCACTCAGAACAAAGTAGTCTTCAGAAGCTATTCCCAGAAAATTCAAAATATACATTTTATTTGTCAGGTAAGTATCTTTAATATACGATATTTTAATCAAAATCGTTAGAGCCATTTTTTAGAAAATCAAAATTTTCGAAAAAAGTCCCATGTAAAGGGTAGTTTGGGGTGGGGGGATTTTTCTCAAAATCTTCATGTCGCATCCCTGGAAGATACTAAACTTAAATTCCGAGTTTGGTATTTTACCGACTTTTCGTTTTTGAGTTATCGTGTTCACAGACACACGGACACACTGACACACGGACACACACACGAACCTTTTTCTGAAAATACTTTTATTGGATACAGGGGACCCTAAAACATATATTTCTGGTGAAATCTCGGTATCGAATTTTTTGGTGGAGTGCAATACCTTCTCTATACACTATGTACATAGTGCGTGTAGGGAAAGTAAAAAGGAAAACTCGGATTCTTTATGTGGAAAGATGTTCGAAATTTTGATTTTCTCTAACAATGGTTTTAATTATTTTGGTCAACTACCATATTATGTTTAAGCTATTTTTATGTAAATGGAACGAATGTCTTGAATTTTCGTGGATAATATCTGAAGTGCTGTTCATTCTGAAAGATTTTTGCAAACTGCAAGAGAGAGAGACAAACTATTATCTCAAAAAAAATTGTGGGTCTCGTTAGTGCCCACGAGCGCACACATACACACATACGCACGCTCTCGCGCGCGAGGTGAACCATTTCAAAGATACCTAATACTTGTTTTTACTTTCTCTATAAGCACTATGTACCTATAGTGTATAGAGAAGGTATTGCACTCCACCCAAAAATTCGATACAGAGATCACCGGAAGTATATGTTTTAAGGTCCCCTGTATAAAAAAAAAGCATTTTCAGAAAAAGGTCCGCCTGTGTGTGTGTGTGTGTGTCCGTGTGTCCGTGTGTCCGTGTGTCTGTGAACACGATAACTCAAAAACGAAAAGTCGATAAAGTACCAAACTTGGTATTTAAGTTTAGTATCTTCCAGGAATGCGACACGAAGATTTTGAGAAAAATCCCCCCACCCCAAACTACCCTTTACATGGAACTTTTTCCGAAAATTTTGATTTTCTCAAAAATGGTTCCAACGATTTTGATTAAAATATCGCATGTTAAAGACACTTACCTTTCAAATAAAATGTATATCTTGAATTTTCTAGAATAGCATCTGAAGAGTACTTTATTCTGGATAAACTTTACGGAATTTTGAATAACTGCTAAACCGTAAGAGATGGATAAAAACGTACTACAAGAAAAGTGTAGAGCATGTTAAAACACACAATTTATGTTTATATACATTTTTTTTCGTGGAGTTCACCTTTTTTGAGACATTCCTTGTTTTTGGTTTCTGCTTTGAAAAACAACACTTTTCTCATACAGGAATTTGTGAACTGCTGTCCATACAAACAAAGGAACTTCTGTGACATAGTAACTAGCTTTTGACTATCACTTTAACCTATAATACTCCCTTATTTCGCTTCTACTTACAAGGAAGCAGCTAATAAGAATATTTCTGCTAATTTTTTCTGATTAGCATGAAGTAAATAGAAGTATAAACTTTTTAAGAATAATTTGTTGCATAGATGTAGAGAAAGTCATGTGAATGGTACACATCAGATTTTTTATTTTAATTCTCGAATAGTTATACTTTTCTCAAATAGGAGAGCTCTTTTTTTTTTTTTTTTTTTTTTTTTTTTTGTCCATCGAGGTTATACATAGGTAAACCATGGAATTTCAAAGCCATCAAATAGCAACAAGTTCTTCAATATACATATTAGGTAGAAAAGGTATTGCACTCCACCCAAAAATTCCTCACCGAGAGTTTGCCGGAAATATTCGTTTTACGGCCCCCTGTATCTAAAATTAAAATAATTTTTTGAAAAAAGGCTTTGTGTCTGTGAACACGATAACTCAGAAATGAAATGTTTGTAAAGTAGCAAACTTGATATTTTCTGGGAAGAGCCTCTGGAATATTCTTCGTTGTGGATAACTTTAATATAAATGGTAAACCGTAAGAGATAGACAACAACTTGTTATACAAAAAAAAAAAAAAAAATGTAGAGCTAAATAAAACACACATTTATGTCATTACTTTTTTCGTGGAGTTGGCCATTTCCGAAATATTGGTTTCAGTTTTCAAATACTTAAGCCTTTTTTCACACGGAAATTTGTAAATTCCTGCTCATGCAAAGAAACAAGTTTCAGTCGCATAGCGATAGCTTTTAAAACATTTAACTATCGCTTATATTCCCTTATTTCTCTTCTACTTAGAAAAAAATAATTAATACAACAATTTCTGCTAACTTCGTTTATCAGGATTAGCACGAAATAGAGCGAAGGATCAGCGTTTGTAAAAATAATCTGTGGCAGAACTGCTAGAGAAAGTATGCGAATGGAACATATACGATTTTTAAAGAATGGTTTGTAAAAGAGTGAGGCAAGAAAGTCCTGTGTTTGTAACACAGTTTTTTCCTGTACTACCCCTTGTCAGTCTTGTATGACTTACCAATTATATTTAATTTATAGGAATGAAAATGACATTTAAGTATTTTATCAGATATCCATAATAAAATTATACATTTATCTCAGATTTACTAAATTTATTAAAACAAAATGGATTTTGAGAAATAAACAAAGGAAAATAAGGAAAACAAAGTGTGTTAGACTAATCTTTGAGGTCTAGGATGGAGAGGATCATCATTCCTATGCAATGTCGGTTGGAAAAGTTCGTTTCCCGGCTGAGTCACGCCGATAGTGGGTAGTGTGTGACGGTTGGCCAGACTGGCTCTAGTACCTTACATAGAAATCGAGCCGTTACATGACCTCCCACATGGTTCCGCGTATCTGAAACCTTAGCGACCGAGATGAACCCAGTATGAAGATGTGTGTATCCCCCATTATTATAAGATATTATTATTATTATTATTATTATTATTATTATTATTATTATTAGAAGTGGTTGCTTAAAACGAAACAAACAAAACAAAAAATCTAATGCGTTCCATTCACATGACTTTTTCTACATCTCAATAACAAATTATTGTTAAAAAGCTGATTCTTCTATCTACTTCATACTAATCGAGATAAAATTAGCAGAAATGCCTTCTTGTAAGTAGAAGGAAAATAATGGAATACACTAGGCTAAAACGATAGTCAAATCTTTTAAAAGCTGGTTGGCATGTGGATGAACTCCGTTTTTTGGCATTGTTAGCAGTAGACAAATTCCTGTATGTGAAAAGTTCAAGTATTTTAAAACTGAAACAAAAAACAAGGAATATCTAAAAAATGGTTAACTTCACGACAAAAATGTATAGGACATAAATTGCATCAATGAGATCTGCTTATTTTGTGTAATACATTTTTGTCTATCCCTTACGGTTTACGAGTTATGCAAAATTCATCCAGAATAAAGAGGTCTTCAGATGCTATTCCCATAAAATTCAAAATATACATTTTATATGTCTTGTAAATATCGTTACTATACGCTATTTTAATCAAAATCGTAAGAGTCATTTTTGAGAAAACAAAAAGTTTCGAAAATGTTTAATATAACGGCTAGTTTTGGTGTTGGACGGGGGATTTTCCTCAAAATATTCGTGTCATACATCCTTGGAGGATACTAAACTGATATACCAAGTTTGGTATTTTACCGACTTTTGAGTTATCGTTTTTATAGACACACGGACACACCCACGGACCTTTTTCTAAATATGATTTTTTTATACAGGAGACCCTAAAACATCTATTTCCGGCGAAATCTGGGTATCGAATTTTTTGGTAAAAGGCAATACTTTCTTTATATTCTATGTACATAACACGTGTAGAGAAAGTAAAAACGCTTGTTTTACACAAACGGTATACTCTGACAAGCTCGGCACGTTTCCTCAAGGAAATTTTTCCATCTCGTATGTTTTAAAATTATAAAATGTAACAAAAGGGAGAAATTTGCAGACTATTCAGAAAACATTCAAGATACCCCCTTCATAAGAGATGTTAATATTTAAAAATAATAGTATAGTTTAATCAGGGTCATTAGGATCATTTTTTACTAAATTAATGACCAGGTACCTTAGTTTGGAGCGAAGGGATTTTCTTGAAAATATTGATATCCCTAAAATTATTGCTAGTATTCAAATATTTTTCCAGTTTGTGTTGTCAGTTCCTTCTTCGCTTCTTCTAGCACCTATATTTAGTATTGTATTCCACTAAAAGTTAGATATCGAGATTTTATCGGATATATGCTTTGAAGCGCTTGAATATTTAGAAAAAGGTCCCACGTATGCATGTGCTTGTGTGTAAGTGTATGTGTGCATGTGCCTGTGTGTGAGTTTGTATTTGTGTTTAACATTTTTAAACGCGTTGTATCTTACGATGAATCAACGCACGAAATGACTGTGAGCTCAACTCAGGAACACCTAGAGCTAATGCTCCCTATTATGCTCCTTAAGAAGAAGGAAAAGCCTGGAATATAAATCCAGTCAGGAAGCCTGACTCTTATCAGAACGCGAATCACGTCTTGCAGCGTGAGATGAACGTAACCGTTATATCAACGGGTGGCTAGCATTTTTAACTACAAAATTCATTAACTGAAGTGTCAGGAATTCCTGTTTTCTTGTTATTTCTCTGATGAGTTTCTAACGTAATAAAGTGTTTATTCTCAAATTGAAATCACCACCATAAATATGCAAATCAAAATTTATAATGAGCAGTCTGCAGAGTCACAACGAAATGCTATGGGTAGAGAAGTCAAGTCAATGCAGTAAATCAAACATATTCTTTCTGTATTATTATTACATATATCTAGCATATGGGAGTAATCTAATTTTCGACATCAATATGTAGACAGTTAATATATATGTGTGTGTGTGTGTGTGTGTGTGTGTTATATTCACATGATTTTTCTACCTTTCTATTTTATTAATTGTTGTGCAAACTCTTGTTAAGTGCTTATTACTTTCTCTAGCACGTATCTACAATGTAGGCACATAATAGAGAATGAAATATATTCCACAAAAAATTAGATACCGAGATTTCATCGGAAATACTTACCTGTTTTGAGGTCTTCTGAATAAATAAATAAAAAAAAACCTGTGGACAACTTAATTAAAACGAAAAGTCCGTTAAATACCGAACTTGGTATTGAAAAATGGTATCTTCCAAGGATTCGACACAAAGATTTTAGAAAAGCCTCCCCACCCTAAACTACCCTTTAGAAATTTTCGATTTTCTAAAAGCTGGCTAACAATTTTGATTAAAATGCTGAATATTAAAAATGTTTTCATCCTTCTTGGGAGTAGGGCTTTAGTCATTGTTCAATCTGATTGATTTTCACCTAACTATTAAACCGTATACACAAAAACTTACAGCATAAAAATGAGATCTCATTAAAACACACAATTTATGTCATATACATTTTTGCAGAGCTAACCATTTTAGACATATTCCCTGTAGTTTGCCTTTCACAGACAATATATATGACCGATTTTCAATAATAATTCTATAGTGACAACTTTTAAAAGATTTGACTGTCACTCTAACCTAGTTTAATTCCTTATTTCCTTTCTACTTATAAGGAACTAAGTAAGAAGGCCATTTCTGATAATGGTTATATTATTTAGCATGATGTAGATAAAAGAATAAGAACAGGTAGAGAAATTTATGTGAATATAAGATATCAGATTTTTTTTCTATCTACTTCGTTTTAACAGAAATGTTTGCAAAAATAAGTACACTACGAATTTCTCCGTTTATACATTGGGAATAGCGATATCTTTAAGAACAGGAAGCTGTACGTTGGACTAAGATTCCATTCTCTTCCATGCTTTCGTAAGAAACAACTGAAAATTAACAGGACTTTAAAATAATCACAAAGTGTTGCACAATTGGAACAAATATAATATCGGGTATCTCAGAATCGGCTTATGTGACAAAAACAATCTGATCTGTTCCATTCACATGACTTTCTCTACCTCTTCTGCAAACAAACTATTTTGTTACAAAAGATTATTCTTTTATCTATCATGCTAATCGAGATAGATATTTGATGAAGTTATCTTATTTATTTCCTTGTAAGTAGAAGGGAAATAAGGGAATATCTATACCAGAATACTGCGATAGTCAACTGTTGCTATGCGATTGACATTGAAATTCGATTCACTTAGCATAACTAGGAGTAAAAACAAAAGAGATATAAAATGCCAGACGTCGAACATGAATAAAACAAAATTGAAATGAATGACGTCTTACCGTTTAAGAAACGTTTAAGTATTTTAAAATCGAAAACGATAACAGGGAATATTTCGGTTAACTTTACAAAATGAATGTATGTGACAGAAATAGTGTATTTTAACGAAATCTACATATTTTTACTTTCTCTATACTATGCACCTAATGTATAGAGAAGGTATTGCACTCCACCCAAAAATTCGATACCGAGATTTCACCGGAAATATATGTTTTAGGGTCCCATGTACCCAAAATAAGCATTTTTAGAAAAAGGTCCGTGTGAGTCCCTGTGGCCGTGTGTCTGTGAACACGTTAACTGAAAAACGAAAAGTCGGTAGCATACCAAACCTGGTATTTAAATTTAATATCTTCCAGGGATGCGACACGAAGATTTTGAGAAAATTCCTCCCATCCCAAACTACCCTTTACATGGGGCTTTTTTCGAAAATGTTGTTTTTTTCAAAAATGGCTCTATCGATTTTGATTAAAATATCGTATATTAAAGACATTTACTTGACAAATAAAATGAATATCTTCATTTTTCTAGAAATAGCCTCTGAAGATGAAATTTGCGGAATTTTGCATAACTGCTAAACTGTAAGAGATAGATAAAAACTTACTACACAAAAAGTAGAGTACGTTAAAACACACAATTTATGTTATGTTTTTTCGTGGAGTTGATCGTTTTTTTTCTTTTTTCTTTTTCTTTTTTTTTTAGATATTTGTTGTTTTTGGTTTCAGATTTAAAAAACTAGCTTTTCTCACACAGAAATTTTTTAACTCCTGTCCATACAAATAAAGGAACTTCAGTCACATAGCAACCAGGTTTTGACTATCACTTTAACTTATGGTACTCCTATATTTTGATTCTACTTACAAGGAAGCAAGTAATAAGACTATTTCTGCTATTTTTTCTCCATTAGCATGAAGTAAATAGAAGCATAAGCCTTCTAACAATAATTTGTTCCAGAGATATAGAGAAAGTCATGTGAATGGAAGGCATCAGATTTTTTGTATTGTAAGGTTTTGTCTATCTCTTACGGTTTACCAGTTATACAATCCAGGATGATGAGCTTTTGTGTGGCTATTCGAAGAAAAGATATACATTTTATTTGTAATGAACATTTCTTAAACATATGATAATTTAAAATAAGAACTGAAGCTTTCCTGGCGACGTGTTAATTCAAAATCTTCTCGGGCTTCTAGCCAGGTAAAAACTTGGCTTGACACCAACGTTTCGAAGAAGTGCATCTTCTTCGTCTTCAGGGTGAACTGATCAGATATATATATATATATCTTGAATTTTCTGGAAATAGCCTTAAAAGACCTATTCATTCTGAATTACTTGTGTAACTGGTAAACCGTAAGAGACAAACAAAGGTTTACTTCACATAAATGTAGATCTCGTTATAACACATAATTTATGTCAGACGCATTTTTTTTTATTTTATTATTTTTTTTATTTTAGAGTTAACCGTTACCGTGATATTCCTTATCATTGGTTTCAATTTTAAACCACTTAAACTTTTCTCAAACGGGAAGTCATCTTTCGTTTCATACCTCTTTTGTTTTAGTCCTAGTCACACAAAGAAAACTCCAATTGTTTCACATCGCGATAGAGTTTAAAAAATCGACTATTCGCTTTAGCTTAATGTATTCCCTTATTTCCCTTCTGCTTACAAGGAAGTTGCAGAACAGATAGATGAGCTCTGTGAAAGAATATATCAGATATTTTTGTGTAGTTACTTCTTGTTTAACCTTTTCAGTCTATCAGTTATACAAAAACTATTCAGAATGAGGTCTTCTGGGCTATTCCCATAAAATTCAAGACATACACTCTATTTGTCATGAAAATATCTCATACATATTATTTCACTTTAATCAGAATCGTTAGAGCTATTTTTTAGCAAGACGACTTTTCGAAAAATATTTATTGTAAAGGGTATTTAGAGGTTGGAGAACGTCCTGAAAATCTTTGTATCGCATCCTTGAAGAATGCCTAATTTAAATACCAAGTTTATTTTACAGACTTTCATTTCTGAATTATAGTGTTCACAGAAACACACACACACACACACACACACACACACACACACACACACACACACACCCATATAGACACAACGGATCTTTTTATAAAATACTTTTTATGCAATCCTAACATAAAACGACTTATTATGACGGCCAAAATAGTGCGAAACTATCCTATTTCTGACACCAGTGCCAGAAAATGAATGACACATTTATCTAACATGGCAAGAAGATAGCAATGACGTCATCACTGCCATTACATAGTTTTCTCCAATGTGCCTATAGGAAAACCTAACTCCTCACTCTTGCAATTGTAACAACGATCAAACAAAATAATCACCTAATTAAATTTATTTTAAAACCAAAACCAAGAACAATATTCATATTATTCAGAGCCCACGTTACTTGGTATACTCATTTCCCTTTTACTGGAATTAATAAACTCTCAGCACTCTTGGCTTCGTTCAAAATATCAAACAGAATATAATCCATATTTTCAATAGTCTTATTAATATTTTCTATTTTCCCCTGTAAGTGTTGAAACAAATAAAACTTCTGCTTAGCAAACATTTTATGCCATACATCTGTGCTCTCTAATACATTATAGTGTTTCACTTACCGAATTTATTAATTAATTTTTCGTATTTGAATGCTAAAATTGCAACAAAAAAAAGTTTTAATCTCATTGTAACGCTCGTAAAAATTAGCACATTCGCTTTGGTTCATGCACTGAACATATACTTGTGTCACAATTATTCATGATTATACACTCGTCACACAATTAACTCTTTTTACTTTCTCTACACGTACTATGCACATAGTGTATACAGAAGGTATTGTAATGCAATAAAAAATTCGATACCGAGATTTCACCGGCAACACATGTTTTGAGACACCCTGAATCTAAAAAAAAGCATTTTTAGAAAAATGTCCGTGTGTTTGTCTGTGTGTGTCTGTGGGCAGCATAGCTAAAAAACGAAAATACTGTTAAATACCAAACGTGGTATTTAAATTCAGAGTATTCCAAGGATGCGACACGAAGATTTTCAAGAAAATCCTCTCACTCCAACTACATGAAAAAATTTTCGAAAATTTTGTGTTTCTCAAAAATGGCTCTAACGATTTTTATTAAAATATCGTATATTAAAGATATTTACATGACAAATAAAATGCATATATTGAATTTCCTGGGAATAGCCTCTGAAGACATCTTTATTTTGAATGAGTTTTTCGGAATTTTGCATAACTAGTAAACCATAAGAGATAGACGAAACTTACTGCACAAAAAAATGTAGAGCACGTTAAACCCCCAACTTATGTTATATGCAGTTTTTTCTGGAGTTATCCGTTTTTAAGGTATTCCTTTATATTGATTTCAGTTTTAAAATACTTAATACTTTTCTCATATGCGAACTTTACCATGCAAAGAATCGGATTTATATACCATAGAAACCACATTTTAAAGAATTTGACTGTCGCTATAGCCTAGAATATCCCCTTGTCCCCCTTCTACCTAAAGGAAATAAGTAATAAAACCGTTTCTGCTAACGTTTATCTCGATTAGCATGAAATAAATAGAAGAATAAGCTTGTTAACAATAATTTGTTACAGAGATGTAGAAAAAGTCATGTGAATGGAGCACATCAGATTTTTTTAAATCACGGTGTCTCAAAACATATATTTCCGGCAACATCTCGGTATCGAAGTTTTGGGTGGAATTCAATACCTAGCTTCTTTATTTAGCGTGTATGTTGTATATACGTGCTAGAGAAAGTAAACATGTTATTTGAATAATGGTGTGTGTCGAAGAGATCATATTTTGTATACCTAATGTTTTTTTGTCTGTGGTTTAACAGACCAATTATACAAGATTATATAAAATTCCTTTCGAATAAAGGGACTTCCTAAGAAAATTCATGACTTGCATTTTTTTTTTCACTCACAAGAGGGCGGAGGAGGATTTAAGCACTGCGGCTATATGCCTATTGTACCGTATATAACCTCCGGGAAGAAGAAATGAGAGGAAAGATCCGAAGGGTTGTTGCCCGCACCAAGACGCGACACGTGCGAATATTGAGGGCGTCCCTAAGTTCACAGATAGACACCCCTCCAGGCACCCCCGAGTGTTCCTCCCGACGAACAGGCCCTAATTGCCCTGATTCCGTAACAAAGGAGGAGGAAACATTTACATAGCACATATCCATGTGCACGCACACCAAATTACCCAGTCAAAATCGGTACCGCAAAAGGTGACATGAAATGAAATGTTGAGGAATGAGGGACCGGAAATAATTCGTGGTATTGGAAAAATCATCCAGCATTCGCCTAGCTACAGGGAATACCACGAAAAGATCCAAGTCAGAGTCGGCGGCCCATGGGTATCGAACGAGCAACCTGAACACTGGTCACTGGAACCATTTGAGCCACGTCGCTCGGTAGATAAGTATTATATTTGTCATGTGAATATTTCTAATGTCTGGTATTTTCAAAACCGTTAGAAACATTTTTGAGAATATTAACATTTTCGAAAAAATGTTCTATACGTATAAAGGATAAAGTGCTTTTTATGCAGTGGTCCTCAAAACATGTATTCTCTGTGAAATTTCCGTAAGGAAGTTTCGCTGGAATGAAATATTTTCTCTTTTACTATACACCGGTATACCTGTTGAAGGTTTGGGGGTTTGGATCCCTCAGTTATTAGCTTGAAGCTTTTGCCACCTACAATTTCAAAATGTTATTTTAGATTCATGTATATATATATATATTTAATTCTGCGCCTGACAAAATTGTTGACTACACTGGCAAGACGTCACTGTCAAATTGATGTCACAGTTTGAACTGCACGTATTTGAAGTGAAAATACATCGAAAGCAAAAATGTCATGCTTCGCCTTTCTCTCCTATAAGTCCCTAACCAGCAGAAAAAATAACAAAGTTTTAATTTATAACAGCCAGCTTTAGATCTGTCTTCTACGCAACGATCAACTGCGTTGATAATGAACCTCGTCCGTATCGAGGCTACAAGCGCATGTACGCAAAACCGTACAAATGAAAATTTTCAATCAAGATTTCATGTCCGAAGAAAAATCAGCCACAATTACGTTTCATTTCGGTACTTTCGGTACTGATTTATTCCATTCACATGACTTTCTCTACATCTCTATAACAACTTATTGTTAAAAAGCTTATTCTTCTCTCTACTTTATGCTAATCGAGATAAGCATTAGCAGAACTGGTCTTATTACTTGCTTTGCTTTCTTTTAAGTAGAAGGGAAATAAGAGAATACTTTAGAGTCTAGACTAAAGCGATGGTCAAATCTTTTAAAAGCTGGTTGCCATGTGGTTGAAATCCGTTTCTTTGCATTGTCATGAGTTGACAAATTTCCGTATGAGAAAAGCTTTAAGTATTTTACAACTGAAACCAATAACAATGAATATCTCCGAAATGGTCAACTCTACAATAAATTGTATTTTGACGAGATCTACATTTTTGTGTAGTAAGCTTTTGTCTATCTTTTACGGTTTATTAGTTGCATAAAATCCAGCAAAATTTATCCAAAAAGAAAGTGGTTTTCAGAGGTTATTTCCAGAAAATTCAAGATATACATTTTATTTGCTATATAAATTTCTTTAATATACGGTACTTTAACCAAAATCTTTAGAGCCATTTTTGAGAAAATCAAAATTTTCCAAATTTGTTCCATGTAAAGGATAATCTCAAAATCTTCGTGTCGCATACTTGGAAGACACTAAACTTAAATACCAAGTTTGGTATATTACCGACTTTTCGTTTTTGAGTTATCATGTTCACCGACACATGGACATATGGACTCACTGACACACGTACACATGGATACACAGGGATCTTTTTCTAAAAATTATTTCTATACAGGGGACTCTAAAACGTGTATTTCCGTTGAACTCTCGTTATGGAAATTTTGGGTGGAACGAAATACCTTCCCTAAACTATGCACAGAGTACGCTTAGAGAAAGTAATAATAAATGCACATTCATATAAGTTTTGACGTTAATAATTATTAAATACCGGTGCAATGAATTAGTTACCTATTATTAATGGATAACTCTAATTTATAAATAATTTTTTCTTGTAAAATTTGGGCCTATGGTAGAGAAAGCTGAGACAAGCTTATTTTCATTTACGATCTAATTTCTTTCTTTCTTTCCTTCTTTGTTTGTTTGTTTCTTTCTTTCTCCGTTTATCCTTCTCGTATGTAGGACTTGCACGTCCCTGTACTTACAAGCCAGTGCCTGAGGTCAGACGCCTGTTGAGGAGCAGAGGCTCTGGATGGGTGATCAGTCCAATGCTGGGATGAAAGTGGGGGAAGTGGATGCTTTGAAATGACGGTTAAATGGATGAAAGAAAAGGTTACGGAGCTATTGGCGGAATAAACGCCAGGGGAAACAGGAAAACCCGGAAGAAACTCGCTCTGATGCCGCTTCGTCGATCTAATTTCACTAAAAAGGAATCCCAGTTCGAACTATAAAGCACTTTGCAACTGCTCTTACACCAACGTAAATAATAACGAAAATTTTGAATAGTTGTGTACGAAGAGTGCAAGAGAAATAGTGTACAGTCTCACCTTAAATGATTCACTCTATATGGTCTTAAGTGAGTTTTCATTGTATGTCCACGTATATTTCAATCAGATATTTTTTTTATTTTCTCTAGCTCGTACGTACAATGTGCAAAGCGAATAAAGAAGATATTGTATTTCACCCAAAGCTCTATACCGAGACTTCACCAGAAATACATGTTTTGAGACCGCCTGAATCCAAAACAAACGGGTTGACTTTCTGGGAATAGCGTCTAAAGACATGTTTATTCTGGGTGAATTTTGCATAACTGGTAAACCATAAGAAATAGATAAAAACTTACTGCACAAAACATGTAGATTTCCTCAAAACACAATTTATGTCCTTACATTTTTGTAGTAGAGGTAATCGTTTCCAAGATATTCATTATTATTGTCTTCAATTGTAAAATAGTTATACTCTTCTTTTTGTTGCAGAGTTGATTGTTTTACGAGATATTTCTTGTTATTGGTTTCAATTTAAAACTACACATCTTCTCGAACGGGGTCATCTTTCGTTTCATCTCTCTTTTGTTTTTCTGGAAATGCAAAGCGAACCGAACTTCAATTGTTCACATATCGATCAGCTTTTAAAATATTTTACTATCGCTTTAGCCTGGTATATTGTCTTATTTCCCTTCTACTTATAAGGAACTAAGTATTAAAACCAATAAGTTGTGTTAGGTAATATTTTTCTTATTTAGCATAGTCTAGATAGAAGAATAATCTTTCAAAAGAATATTTTTTGCAGAGAAAGTCATGTGAATGCAACACACAAGATTTTTAGAAACATGCCCGTATGTGTATATGTATGCATCTGTGGGCAACGTAGCTCAATAATGAAAAGTCGGTTAAAGCTTCCAAGGATGCCACACGAAGATTTTCGAGATAATCCCCCCCCCCGCCCCTACATAGAAAAACTTTCAAAAATCTTGATTTTCTCGAAATGGCTCTAACGATTTTGATTAAAATTGAACGATTATAAGAAAGATATTTACATGACAAGTAAAATGTATATCTTGAATTTTCTCGGAATTATCTCTGGAGACTGTTTGTTTATTCTGGATAAATTCTGATGGATTTTGCATAACAGTAAGAAATGGTTATAACACAAAAGATGTAGATCAATTAAAACACGTAATTTATATTTTATATGTTTTTCTAGTAGAGTTAATCGTATCTGAGATATTCTTTGTTGTTGGTTTCAGTTTTAAAATGCTCTTTTCTCATACGTCATTTGTCAACTCCTGGCGATACAAAGAAGCAAATATCTATTACATTTGTTAAAATATTTGACTATTACTTTAGTGTATTCCCTTGTTTTACTTACAAGTAAGCAAATAATAAGAATATCTGACCATTTTATCTCGATTAGCATGAAGTAGATAGAATAATACGCTTTTTAACAAGCATTTGTCACAGAGATTTTATTTTTAGAGCTAGCTATTACTTAAACTTTCCCCAAATGGGAAATCCTCATCCGCTTAATTTAAATTTTTTTTTTTTTTTTACTTCCGAACTTTACAATCTAATGCGAGAGCTTTGAAAAGATTTGACTGTCGTTTAGCCTAGTGTATTCTATTATTTCCTTTCTACTTTTATTGTGACCATTTCCGGTAATGTTTATCTTAATTAGCGTTATGTAGATCAGATAATTATTTATGTTTTGTAAGAATAGTTTGTTTGCAGAAGAGATAGAGAAAGTGACATGAATGGAGCACATCCGGTTTTTTTAATTGGTGATACAAATGTTTATCTTAAGAATATATTTTACCAAAATCATTGGAGACATTTTTGGCAAAACACATGGTACAGTAAGCAAAGCAAGAAAGAAAAATAAACTTTATCCTAGCTATGCTTTTTAGTTCAAAGATAACTTTATTTGGGTAGACATTTTAACCCAAATTCCCACTCACACTCAACGGAACTTAGCAAGTGTGACAGTCTCGCTATTAAAATTTAAATCGCTTGTCCTTCGCATAAAATAGTTACTGCGGCGCCCGTACTGTCGAGAGACAAGGACGCAAGTTCGTTGTTACGGATTGGGAAAAGGCAAGATGAACAGGTGGTGATTCATACTTCCATATAGGAAAGTCAATGGCGGTTACAGAGTTGGGCAAGCAACTGAGCTTTGGAGCGAAAATAAATCAACTTCAAAATAAATAAAAAGAGATCGCGTTTCCTGTTCCTCCTTCTATCTCATAAATATGCAGTGCGCGTGTGTATGTGTGTACGTCATGTTTGTGCTTGTGCGTGTTTAAATTTAATGACTCTTATTACATTTGAGGACTACAGAGTTTGAGTGGAAGTGATAGATGCCTATCAGCTCTTCCAATCAAAATTAGAATGTGGATCCCCAAAATTGTTAGAACATTTTGTTACATATTACACTATAACGATATGCTTGTGTTTGAATATATGTGTGTGGGTTGGGGTGCGCTCTTAAAATATTACCTCTGGAATTAATTACATTTAATGCTGTTTTTTACTTTCTCTAGTCTGTATGTACAATGTACATAGTGGATAGAGAAAGTATTGTATTACATCCAAAATTTCGAAGCGAGATTTCACCGGAAATACATATTTTGAGGCTCTGAATTCCCAAAGAAGCATTTTTAGAAACATGTCCGTGTGTGACTGCCTAAGCGTTTGCGTGCGTGTGTGTGTGTGTGTGTGTGTGTGTGTGCGTGTGAGTGAGTCTGTGGGCAGTGTAACTCAAAACGAAATGTCGGTTAAATACGAAACTTGGTATTTAAGTTCAGTGTGTTTCAAGGATGCAACATGAAGATTTTCAAGTAAACCCTCACCTTTCTTAAAAAAAAGAAAAAGAAAAAAAATTTTTTTTTTTTTTTTTATTCAGGGGGTCTCAAAAGATGTTTTCAATGAAATCTCGGTAGCGAATTTTTGGGTGAAATACATTACTTTCTTTATCTACTATGTACATTGTGCATATGTGCCAAAGAATAATACAAAAACACCCGTGTCTCGCTTTCTTTGCAATAGAATCTCTATGCCGGGGGTAGGCATTCATTCAACTTCTATCACGCTATGTCGGCGCATTTGGGACACACCGCTTTCGGTATAAGAGCATTTCTAGATTGTAAGCACTTTGATCAACTCATCGCCTATAGATGGCACTTTAGGACGACAAAGTCACAACTTTCGGGCATGAAACTTGGCGAATTTAGTCCAGAGAACTTTTATTTCAAGGTTTGGGATTCTTTACAAACGTGCAAACAAACATTGTACGGGACCCACGCTTTACTTACTTCCTATGCTAAGACTTTTTACGTCCGATTAAAATCCATCATCCTCCACCGAGTTCGAGCCAGCAACCTTGGGTATTAGAGGATACCAAGTCAACCACAACACAACGGAGAGCGACAAGTACATTTAAATTGTAACGGCTTACTTTGAGTCTGTCTTCCGCTCGAAGATCAGCTGTCTGGTACTATGTCAAGTGCTGATAATGAACTTTGCCCGAACCGAAACTTCAAGTACCTGTGCGTAAGATCTCACAAAAGACAACTTACAGCCAAGAGTTAATTTAGCGAGGAGAATATCGGCCACTTTTGTTGGGTGCCTCCAGGAATGAATAAATAAATAAACAAATAAATACATTTGGTCCTGTGGGAGATAAAGCCAGTACACGGGCACTTTTTATTTTGGATCTACTCCTTTTAAAAAATCCCAGTTCGGTCAGTAACAGCAAGTTAATTTTACGAGGAATGAACAGAAACTAAGGTTACAAAGTCCATATTTTTGGTGTTTCGTCTTTCACAGCGAACTTAATGTGCTGTAATTCTAATACATGTGGTTGGCAACTGTGCAGAGTTTCAGCTAACTGCCATCTACATCGCTACTGTAACATAAACACAAATGGCAATTTTTTTGAAAACTGGTCTCGCGAAGAAATACGCTCACTTGTTCGAAATATGTAACTAGGCTGACATTCACCGACAAGTGGTACAGGTTTATGGTGGAAAAGGCCAATACTTCTCACCGAGAGTGTCATCTTCCTTCACTATAATCCGGATCTTGCTCCAAACGACTTTCACTTTTTTCCTCATTTGAAGGAACACCTAGGAGTCCGACGATTCGCTTCAGATGAGGGGTTGCAACACTTCACGACAACGTGGCTGAACCACATGGACGAGATTTTTAACAGGAGGGAACATTCAAACTCATCCCATGAAGCACAAGTACCACAACTGATATGAAGATTGTGTGGAAAAATAACCTAAAAATACGCATTTCACTGCAGGCTTTGTAATCTTAGTTTCTGATCATCCCTCGCGTCAGTTTGTTTTTTAATTAATTTTATTGTTACTGTATTCATGTTTCTATCTTATGACCTTAAGTAATGAAGCTCACTGCATTTATTTTATTAAAATTAAAATCAAGCTTATTCGTTTTAAAATTTGACATATATTATCAAGTACAGCATTTAATCTTAATGCATTATACCAGCTAATCTAAACCTATAGTAACTATTGTAAGGGCACAGCTTATACAATCTGACCTATTCTGTAACCTCGATTTAAGAAGACGGTTACAATTATTTTTTAAGCTTAGAGAACTGCGCTTAGTAAAAAAATCCTCTATTTGGCATTCTGTAAACTACTTTGTTAACCCGATGTTTTTTTCCTCGCGGTTTGTTAAGCAAAAGTGACTAATCAAACATTCGTGCGTACTGTGATAGCGTCTTGTTTTCTCACTGTCAACAGCGCCAGAATACCGACAACCGACCAAGAAGTTTTATTACTTTTTACTGTCGAGATGAAGAGAAAGCGTTATGTGTAGATTTATATGACAAATATAAACTATAATTATATGTTTTTTTATTTCGCAACATAACTTAGAAGAGGAAGTGAAGCATATATGTATTTTATGGGCAGAACTCGCACAAGAACTGAACAACTGTGGCAGTGGTCCTATAAAATAATATTAAATTTTAGATTAGGAGAGACTGGCAAAATAATTAACAGCTTAGAGATGGATCTTCATAAATAATACTACGAGTGTTTTCATCTTGTCGATAATTCGCAACCGGAGCGAAGCGACGAAAACACGAGTTGTATTTGATAAGAAAATTCAGCGAAATAGACTATCAATACTTTATGTATAATTATATATAGGAAGGGAGATTTTATAGGTTATGATTGTAAAGCATTAGTTCTTAAATGGTAGATGACGCATTCGACCATGTTTATTTACCGATTTTTTTTTTTTTTTTTCATTTCTTCACTGCTTCCTGAATTATGATATGACCGACTGTGCCTACATCCAATGTAGGAAGATCGATAGTAACAATAGAAATAGGGAACAATTATTTTGTTTCAGCTTTTAATAACTAATACATGAAATGGAAACAAACGATATTTTATTTGAGGTTGTTGCACTCATATCATACATAAGAAATACAAATAATGATTATTTTCACTCATTTTTGAAGTAAATACATGATGAACTGGATAAAACTTTAAATAAACATTTAACTGAATTAATTGAAAGTACAATTGTGCAACTTTAAGTTATTAAAAGTGAAGGTTGGCTCGCTGGATTGTCACCTTGTTACCAATAACCAAACAGGAGATTAAACAAACGAACGTCAGGTGCGACAAGATTTCAAAGAAATGAACATCAGCTGGATAAGATGTATCGACCATATCGCTCCAGTCAGATGACCGTAATTGATTGAAATTGCCTAATCTCGGGTATTGTATTGGTGCTTTAATAGTTGAGCTAAATTGTCATATTATTTTTATGCAAGTTTCACTGATTTATATACATCCATAAATATTGCTTAATTTTATTCATGGCGTTGATTGTGATAATACTTTTAAATTTGCCAATTTTCCTGAAAGTTTTCTGAAGTTCTAATGTACTTACTTTTTTATTCGTGTTTAGCTTTAGTTCAGTTCTGTGTAACATTTTTTTTTTCTGCGTTTTAATCTTAAACACATGTTTCCTGTGAAATATCGGTATTAAATTTTTGGATGAAAAACTTCACTACCTACAACATACATTGTACATATGCGCTAGAGAAAGCAAAAAAAAAAAACTTTCGTAAGAATAGTTTGTATAGCCACTAATAAATGAAAGAGGATAGAGAAAGTCATGGGAAGGTTACACATACACGCGCGCACATTAAACTTAGTGCTAGAGAAAGTAAAAAAGATAATAAAAACTCATTATACATACCTATGTATAGTAGGTAGAGAAGATATTGTATTCCACCCTAAAATTCAATACCGAGATTTCATCAGAAATACATGTATTTAGGACCACTGAATCTTAAAAAAGCATTTTTAGAAAAGAAAAAAAAAAACATACGTATGCGTGTGTTTGTGTGTATGTAGTGTCTAATTCAAGAACGAAAAGCCATTAAATACCAAACTTGGCATTTGAGATTAGTATATTTTAAGGAAGCAATTCGAAGATTTCCAGGAAAATTCCCCCGCACCAAACCAATCTTTACATTAAATATTTTTCGAAAGTTTAATCAAAATCACTACAACCATCTTAAATGACTTTTAAATGGTTTTCGTGAGTTTTATTAAACTGCCATATATTGAAGATGTTTATATAGCACATAATATATATCCCGAATTTCTTGGGAAGAATTCCTCTTCATTCTAAATGTCATTTACATAACTGGTAAACCGTAAGAATACAGATCTCATTAAAACACACAATTTATATTGTATACTGTTTTTTTGTAGAGCTAGCCATTTAAGAGGCATTCCCTTTCATTGCTTTCAATTTTAAAACACTTAAACTTTCTCAAACGTAAAGTCCGTTTCACATCTCTTTTGTTTTTGTTTTGGCCATGACATTCGCATAGTGACAGATTTTAAAAGATTTGACTGTCACTTATATTCACTTATTTCGCATCTTTTTATAAGAAACTAAGTAATAAGACCATTTTGTTAACGTTTATCTTGAAAAGAATACTCTTTTGTGGGAATAATTTGTTTGGAGATAGAGAAATTCATGTGAATGGAACACATCAGATGTTTAATTCTGGGGCCCGAAAACATATTTTTGTGTTTCTGGTGAAATCTAGACATCGAAATTTTGGTTAGTATACTTCCC
The DNA here is from genome assembly GCA_030762935.1 of Hymenopus coronatus. NCBI lineage: Eukaryota > Metazoa > Arthropoda > Insecta > Mantodea > Hymenopodidae > Hymenopus > Hymenopus coronatus. The sequence continues at coordinate 109,198,005 of CM060895.1, read as the reverse complement.
CCTACTTAGTGTACATATTAGAGAAATTATAAAACAAACAAACAAAATGTAATTCTCATTTGAGCTCTCCGGAAATTAGGTAGACGTACTATCCCTAATCTGCTGTTACTAAACACAAACTAATTTAGCCTTTTTGTTTTTGACTATCGCTTTAGCCTAGTGTATTCCCTTATTTCCCTACTACTTACAAGGGAGCAAGTAATAAGACCATTCTGCTAATATTTTTCTTGATTAGCATGAAGTAGAACAAAAGAATAAGATTTTGTAAGTAGTTTGCAGAGTAGATAGAGAAAGTTATGTGAATGAAAGGCATCAGACTTTTTAGGAAATGCCTTTTCACTTATTTAGTCTTTGCATTTACACTGGTGTATTTGGCTTTAAGGTTATGAGCTAGTGACGTGTGAGTGTATTGCACGCGACTGTTACTTCCGAGGTCGTGAGTTCGAGGCCAACAGTGCACGTTTAGTTTGAGCGGTATTGACAAGTTGCCAGACGGTTTCCATGACAACCTCACAACGTGACTCACATTCCCTGAGAGGTTGGGGAGGGGATCAGATACATCCGCGCACTTCATTTTCACGTTTCAATTGAGTGAAAACCAACTCATGCATTCAGATGCAGGCAGGTAATTTCCACCCGAAGTTGACTGGGATTTCTCTTTACCGCAACTGGGGAGCGAAACAAATCAAGTTCTTTCATGAACACGTACAGAGTTTCCAATTAATGTGTACATGCTTTGAAATGATGTTTATGTTGTTCTGTAAGATTAAAGTGGACATTTTTACAACGTCTACGACAAACAGAAGGGTAGCCCGGCTGTTCGCCATCTTCCGAACTGCTTAGAATTACATATTGCAAATATATACTTTATTTACCATGAGAAATACACCGAGACACAGTAAGTCGCAGTTTTATCGCCAGGATTTTTTTACAGAAGATAAATATATCGCATCACTTAAATGTGTTTTAATGCATAGCTTTGACGAAAGTTAACTTACACCTTCCTAAGTAAAACTTTGTGAATAATAAAAATACCATCTTCAAGTTTATTTACCTCAGCATTTACCGGAAGTAGCACTTATGTATAATTTACATTGCCGTTTTAGGGTTCCCTGTATCCAGAAAAAGGATTTTCAGAAAAAGGTCCCCGTGAGCGCGCGCGTGTGTGTGTGTGTCCGTGAACACCATAACTCAAAAACGAAAAGTCGATAAAATACCAAACTGGTATTTCAGTTTAGCATTTTCCAGGAATGCGAACAAACATTTTGAGAAAAATCCCCCCAATCCAAACTACCCTTTACATAGAAAAAATTTCGAAAATTTTGACTTTATGAAAAATGTCTCTAACGACTTTGATTAAAATACCGTATATTAAAGATATTTATATGGCAAATAAAATTATATCCGGAATTTTCTGGAAATAGCCTCTAAAGACCTCTGAACGAATTTTGTTGAATTTTGCGTAATTGGTAAACAGTAAGAGATAGACAGAACTTACTAAACAATAAATGCATATCATGTTAAAACACACAATTTATGTCATATACGAAATAAATCACGATTAGATTAGAATTGAAAATTTCTGAAATAGTCCTTGTTATTGTTACGGAAAGTTATAAACTCCTGGCCCTGCATAGAAAAGGATTTCAACTACATGGCAACCAGCTTTAAGAGATTTGACATTCGTTTTAGCCTAGTGCACTCCCTTATTTTCCTTCGACTTACAAGGGAGCAAGTAATTAAGTCAATTTCAGTTAATGTTTATCTCCATTATCTTAAAGTAAATAGAAGAACATTCATTTTAACAATTTTTGTTACAGCGATGTAGAGAAAGTCATGTGAATGGGACACATCAGATTTTTAGAAAAAGATTTGTGTGTGTCCGTGAGTATAGGAACCCGATAACTCAAAAACGAAAAGTAGCTAAAATACCAAACTTGATATTTAAGTTTAGTACCTTCCAGGGACGCGACACGAAGATTTTGAGAATAATCCCCCACCCTAAACTACCCTTTACATGAAAAAAAATTCGAAAATTTTAATTTTTTCAAAAATGGTTCCAACGATTATGATTAAACTATCGTATAATAAAGATATTTATATGTTAAATAAAATGCATATCTTGAATTTTATGGGAATAGCATCTAAAGACCTCTTTATTCTGGATGAATGTTGCTGGATTTTGCATAACTAATAAAACGTAAGGGATAGACAAAGACATTCATAAAAATATAGATCTTGTTAAAATACACAATTTAGGTCATATGCATCTTTTTCGTGGAGTTGACGATTTTTGAGATATTCCTTAATATTGATTTCAGTTTTAAAATACTTATAAGATTTCACATATGGGAATTTTTAAACTCCTGGCAATGCAAAGAAACGGATTTCATCCGCATAGCAACCAGCTTTTAAAAGATTTGTCTATCGTTTTAGCATGTCTATTCCTTTATTTTTTCCCTGCTTAAAAAACACATTTGTGCTCTTGTTTATCTCGATTAGCATGAAGCAGATAAAAGTATAAGCTATTTAACAATACTTTGTTACAGAAATGTAGAGAAAGTCATATGAATGGAACACATCAGATTTTTTAAAAAAAAAAGGTTCATGTGAATATATGTGTGAGTGTTTGTGGACAACATAACACAAAAATGAAAAGTCAGTTAAATACCAAACTGTATTAAAGTATATTATCTTCCAACGATGCGTCCGGAAGATTATCAGGAAAATTCCACATCTAACGAATTGTATTAAAATGCCGTACAGTAAAAATATTTACATGGAAAATAAATTATATATCCTGAATTAATTGGGAAGAACCCTTTAAGGCCTCTTCATTCTGAATGACTTTTGCATAATTAGTAAACAGTAAGAGATAGGCAAAAATTGTAGATCTCACTAAAACATGCAATTTATAGCCTATATATCTTTTTGTATCGATAACCATTTCCGAAATATCCCTTGCTATTGGTTTCAATTTTAAAATAAACTTTTCTCGGGCGGGAAGTCTTCACCCGTTTCATATCTCTTTTTTTTTACCTACTCCTAGCCCTAGAAAGAGAGTCCAATGTCAAAGACAATTGCATAGCGACAGCTTTTAAAATATTTGATGGTCGTTTTAGCCTATTACTTTATTTCCCTTGTAATTATAAGTAATAAGACCATTTCTGTAGGAATAGTTTGTTTGCGGAACAGACAGAGAAAGTCATGTGAGTGGAACACATTAGATATTTTTTTAAATTATACGCCTACATTTTCTTTATATGTTAAGGTGAATATCTACGTATATTAGGGGTGACTTCAGCTAATATACTTAGGCAATAATTAAAATTCATGCACTCATATCTACTTACAAGAGAAGTATAAGATCCCGAATTGGGTTCTTTCAGAAAAATCTGATATATTCTATTCGTTTGACTTTCTCTAGCTGTTCCACAAGCAAACTATTTTTACAAAAGGTTATTCTTTTATCTAAATCATGCTAATCGACATAAACATTTATAGAATTAGTCTTATATCTTGCTGAGTAGACAGGAGGGTATACCTAGGCTAAAGCGACAGTCAACTCTTTTAAAAACCGGTCGCTATATGAAACAATTGAAATTTGGTTCTCTTTGCTTGCAACAAGTAAAACAAAAGAGGTATAAAATTCAAGATGACTTGCCGTTTGAGAAAAGTTTAAGTAATCTAAAATTGAAACCATTAAAAATAATATTTCGGAAACGGTTAACCCTACAAAAAAAAAAGTATATAACACAAATTGTATGTTTTAATGACATCCACCTTTCTTAAAGAAATGGTAATTTAATCAAAATCGTAGAGTCATTTTTGAGAAAATCAATTCGAAAACTCCTCCATATAAAGAATAGTTGGGAGTGGGAGGTTTTCTGAAAGTCTTTGTGTCGCATCCTTGGTAGATATTGAACTTAATACCAAGTTTGGTATTTAATTGACTTTTCGTCTTTGATACACACGCGTAGCTTTTTCTAAAACTGCTCCTTTTGGATTCCGGGGCCTTAAAACAAGAATTTCTGGTGAAATCTCGATATCGAATTTTTTGGTTAGAATACAATATTTTCTCGACCTACTATATTCAATATACATACGTGCTATAAGAAATAACTAGATATAGGGATTTCATCGAAAATGCAGTTTTCAGCTCCCCCAAATATGAGTGTGTTTTAGACAGTGATCCGTGTATATATGTGAGTGCGCGCGTGTGCCCTCTAAAATTAACTGTCACATAAGTATCAAACTTGTTATATAAGCTCAGAGGTGCAACACAATGCTTTTGAAGAAAATCCTCACAACCGAAACTATTCTTTACACTGAACATTCTTGATTTTCTCCAAAATGGTGCTAACATGTTGATTTAAATACCACATATTTAAGTGACCAATAGACTCCTGTCTCAAAATTTCTGTGTACAGCCTTTGGAGCTCTCATTCAGAATAAATTTTGTGTGATACTTTCGTATAACAATGTGGAAGAAAGTAAACAAAAAAACTTAGAATTGGTAAAACCCCACACTATGCCGAATAATTATTTGTAAGAATAACAATTTTGTGTAATATTGTTGTTATTAGTTTGAAATACTTTACTTTTCTGAAATAGTAAGCTGAAAATAGTTTGCTTTTAGAGCCCCTTTAAATAGATTTGACTATCGTATCAGCCTCCTATATTCCTCTTTTATTTACAACAGTATTATAATGAAGACATTTCTGCAAAGATTTAGCTCATTTTAACATAAATTATGTTTTTGTAAGAAGAGTTTGTGTGATCTCATGTGAATGTAACACATCAGATCATTTTTTCAAAAATCCTTTATGACCTGCATGACCTTATAAATTAGCTCCAATACCTTTTTATCAAAATCGTCAAATTCATTTTTAAGAAAGTAAAGACATTAAGACAATTTTTATTTAGCCTGGGAGGAAATCCATAAAAATCTTCGTTTTGGATCCTAAAAAGACGTCGGATTTAAATGCTAGCTTTGGCATTCACTATCGCCATTATTCGCTCGAGGAAATCCTTTCGTTAGTCTGTCTTTCTTTTGTAAAAGTCAGCAGAATGTTTGAAGACATCAGTACTGCACGACTAATGATGTCGGCAATATACAATGAATGGTCAAGGTTAAATTCCAAGTAAGTTCAATAGGAGTGTTGCATTCATCCAGTTTGGAATGGGTAGAATACATTGAACATGTTTACTTTGCAATGAAATACGAGAAGGCTTCACGGTAACGTAGGACGGTGAGGGGCTCGTATATGGGAGGTCCCGAATACGATTCCTGTTTGTTGTCTATTCTGAACTAGATTTGTGATCTCTGATTGGTTAGGCGAATTTTGGGGTAGAACATATTCTTTCTTTCTTACTTGCTTCCTTCCTTTCTTTCTTGCTTCTTATATTGGATCTGTTGGTCTATTCTCATAGTTTAAGGAGACACCTACTTCAAAACAAATTTACTGGCAGCCTGTTGGTAGTAATCTGTTTTTTTTTAACTCTCAAAAATGTTCTTTTAATGCTGTATTTTAGGATATTGCAAATAAATAAGAACCATGGATTAGTTTTAGATGAAATGGAAAATTTGTAGAACTTACCTTATTTAATTAAACCGATTACCATCAATTGTAATAAAAAAAAAATCAGATGTGTTCCATTCACTTGACTTTTTCTACTACTCTGCAACATACTATACTTTCATGCTAATCAGGAAAAAATTAGCAGAAATGGTCTTTTTACTTGCTTCCTTATAAGCGAAAGGGAAATATGGGAGTACCATAGGCTAAAACGATAGTCAAATGTTTTAAAAGCTGGTTGCTATGTGATTGAAGTTCCTTTGTTTGTATGGCCAGGAGTTGACAAATTCCCGCAAGAGAAAAGTATAAGTATTTAAAACTGAAACCAATAACAAGGAATAATTAAAAAATGGTCAACTCCACGAAACAAATGTATATAACATGAATTGTGTGTTTTAACGAGCTCTAAATTTTTGTGCAGTAAGAGTTAATCTATTTCTTTCGGTTTTCCAGCAATGCAAAATTCCGCAAAATTCATCCAGAATAAAAATATCTTCAGAGGCCATTCCCAGAAAATACAAGATATACATTTTGTTTGTCATGTAAATATCTTTAGTATACGATATTATAATCCAAACCGTTAGTGCCATTTTTGAGAACATCAAAATTTTGGAGATTTTTTCTGGTAAAGGCTAGTTGGAGGTGGGGGATTTTCTTGAAAATCTTCATGTCGCATCCTTGGAAGATACTGCCAACTACCCTTTACGTGGAACTTTTTTCGAAAATTTGGATTTTCTCAAAAATGATTTTGATTAAAATGTAATACGTTAATTTTGCTCAGAGGCTTCTCTATCAGGCTTGAGGTTCTTTTATGTGCCGTAAATCTACGCCATGGGACCAACGGCTTTACTTCTCTTCCGAAGGAAGCCAGCTAAGGATTTTTACACCCGAAAGAATGCATCGTCCTCCACCGGGTTTGAACCCGCCACCTTGGGTATATGAAGTTAGCATGGTAACCATTACACCACGGAGGGCGACAGAATAAACTCTGAAGACCACTTCATTCTGGATGACTTTTATATTACTTTTGTATAACTGGTAAACCGTAAAAGAATGCAAATCTCGTTAAAACACAATTTTATGTCATATATATTACTTTTTCTATACGCACTATGTACATAGTGCATAGAGAAGGTTTTGTAATGCACCCAAAAATTCGATACCGAGATTTCACCGGAAATACATATTTTGAGACCTCCCTGAATCCAAAAAAAGCATTTTTAGAAAAATGTCCGTGTTTGTATCTGTCTGTTTATCTGTGTGTGTGTGTGTGTGTGTGTGTGTGTGTCTGTGGGCAGCATAGCTCAAAAATGAAAATACCGTTTAGAACCAAACTTGGTATTTAAGTTTGGTATCTTCCAAGGATTCGACACGAAGATTTTCAAGAAAATCCCCCCACCCCAAACTATCCTTTCCATGGAAAAAATTTCGAAAATTTTGTTTTTCTTAAAAATCTCGTATATTTAAGATAGTTACTTGACAAACAAAATGTATATCTTGAATTTTCTGGGAATAGCCTCTGAAGACTACTTTATTTTGGATGAATTTGGCGGATTTTTGCATAACTGTTAAACCGTAAGAGATGGACGAAAACTTACCACACAGAAAATGTAGAGCACACCGAAACACATAATTTATGTTATATATCTACATGTTTTTCGTGGAGATGGTTGTTTTTAAGATATTCCTTGCTTTTAGTTTCAGCTTTAAAAAAAATACTTTTGTCATACAGGAATTTGTGAACTTCTGTCCATACAAACAAAGGAACTTCAATCGCATAGCAACCAGCCTTTGACTGTCAGTTTAGCCTATGATACTCCCTTATTTCACTTTTTCTTACAATGAAGCAAGTAATAAGACTATTTCTGATAATTTTTTCTGGATTATCATTAAGTAAATAGAAGAATAAGCTTATTATCAATAATTTGTTGCAGAGATGTAGAGAAAGTCATGTGAATTGGACACATCAGATTTTTTTCCTTTTTTTTTTAGAGTTAGTCGTTTTAGAGATGTTCTTAGTTGTTGGTTTCGGTTTAAGATAAACTTTTCTCAAACGGGAAGTCATTCCCAGCAAGTAAAGGTAACCGAATTGCAATTGTTTCACATAGCGACTGACTTTTAAAAGATTAGATTAGCGCTTTAACCTGTGCATTCTCTTTTGTCACTTCTATTTGCAAGGAAGCAAGCAATAAGATACTTTTGGTAATGTTTATCTTCATAACCATGATGTAGATACATAGATAAAAGAATAACCTTTTGTAAGAAAGGTTTGTTTGTGGAACACTAGCGAAAGGCATGTGAATGGAACACATCAGATTTTTACTCTAATATTGCGGTTGTTCACAATGTATTAGGGTGTAAAACGATAATGGTTAACAGTGATTCAAAGGGTTATCGTAATGAAAGGTAATTTTCCTAGCAGCTTGTTTAGGCTATTAGGTGTCTGCGGAAACAAGAAAGCAGAGAAAAAGAACGGAGCCGGTGAAAATGAGGTGACATAAATACGTATCCTTATATGTCGGTAAGCTAAACAAATAAAAGATGGGAACCAGTTGTCTAGCCTACTAAACGCTGTAACAGTATTCTCGCGACCTAATTTATTCGTCTTGGTTTTCCTCGGACATTTTCAGGCCATATCTGAACAGAGCTCGTCTTCATCATTCCCCGCATAGCATACGAGTCGAATGAATCCATCTGCGCTCAGACTATAAGCTTACACAGCATATACTTCTTAAAAGTGATTACCTAGCACTTTTTCACATAAGGAATACTACAAAATATTTTACACACATTTTTTTTTTACTTTCTCTAGCACATATGACAACGTACATAGTATATTTAGAAGGTCTTGTGCGCAACTAAAAATTCGATATCGAGATTTCACCGAAAATATGTGTTGACGCCCCCTGAGTCCAAAATAAACTTTTTAGAAAAAGGTCAGTATGTGTCTGTCCGTGTGTGTATGTGTGTGTGCGTGTCCGTGGACAGCATAACTCAAAAACGAAAAGCCCGTTGAATGCCAAACTTGATATTTAAGTTAATATCTCCCAACGATCCTACACGAAGATTTTAAAGAAAATTCCCCAACCACGAAATTTGGATTTTCTCAAAAATGACTCTAACGATTTTGATTAAAACACCGTATATTAAAGATATTTTCATGAAAAATAAAATGTATATTCTAGAATTTCTTGGGAATAGCCTCTGAAGTCCTCTTCGTTCTAAATGAATTTTGCATAATTGGCAAACCGTAAGAAATAGACAAAATCTACACCATATAAGATGTAGAACTCCTCAAAACACAGAATTTATGTGCTTTACATTTCTGCTGCGGAGCTAACCGTTTCTAAGATATTCCTTGTTATTGGTGCCAATTTTAAAATAGCTAATACTTTGTTCAGACAGGACGTTTTCTGTGTTTCTGTTTTTTACTCCTGGCCAAGCAAAGAAGCAAATTTCAATGACAATTGCATTGCGACAGCTTTTAAAACATTTGACTATCGCTTTAGAATAGTGCATTCCTTTAGTCCTCTTATACTTTTAAGGAACTAGCTAATAAGAACGTTCTACTAGTGCTTAACACAATTAGCATGGAGTAGAAAAAAAAAGAATAATCTTGTGTAACAAGTTTGTTTGTAGAACACATAGAGAAAGTCATGTGAGTGTAACACATCCGATGTTTCTTCTCATTTCAAGTTAATCATTATAAGCATCATATAAAGTACTTTATGTTGGCAAATCCACCAAAGAAATGAATGAAGATACTGAAATATTGATTTACTTGATACTATGTGGAAATCACTTTTATTACTATTCCACAAACGTCTTACAAATTAAAGTATGAATATATTATGTCTAGACTGATACTCCAGCTGGGAAAGATTTAATGTATCAAATTTTCTACTTCTTACTTTTTACTTTTTTACATTGCAAACATATTTTTATTGGTGTCCTTAACTAAATAAATGAGTATTAAAAAGTATGCAATATAATAAGTATGCAAAAGTGCGATACTGTATTGCAAGTAATTTGAGAGAAAAAGGCTCATGTAGTCTCACATGTTTTAAGAGCATATTTATGGCTTTTCATTAAGATGCTGTATTTTTATAAATTATACCATATTACAACGACAAACAAGACATTAAATTAACTGATGGTCAATATAATATTTCATGGCAATTTTAAGTTAATTAATTGAGAATTTAAAAAGCAGTGGTAAATGAAATTCACTAAGATGTCAGTGTCAATTTTTGAGACTTTCTTGTTTCCCTAAATGCTCTATACTATGTAAAAGTGAACTCATTGTACCCGAGAACAAGGAGATTAACGTATTTTTAATAATAATAATAATAATAATAATAATAAAGTATTACTAGTTAGTAGTAGTGGTAGTGGTAATGGTAGTGGTAGTGGTGGTGGCGGTGGCAGTAGTAGGGTGGTAGTAGCAGTAGTATAAAACTTCACAAAAAGAGCAAAATCATTTAACTCAATGTCTAACTATGTATTTTATGATCGATTAATTTACACAGAAAACGACACTTTTATCCAATAAAATGGTCTATTTCTAAAAGACTATTTTGAAATTTTGAACAATTTTACTTCATACGCTGTATAAAAAAGCTAAATGTAGCTCTAGTGAGTTCCAGATATCAGTGAAGGTTGTGGTGTGGTGCAGTGTATCGGAGGGGATTCCGCACCACAGCCACTGATTAGAATTTTTGTACGTCAGATCCCGGAAGAAGAGGTCGAGATGAGAGCAATTACTGAGGGTAGCCATCAGGGAGCCATCAGACTGCGACAGGGAGCCATCGTGGAGAGTCCCTAACAGTTCCCAAGCAGTTCATCTCGACGCGGTGAGCGCTAGGAGCCCGCGCCTCAGGTCTGAAGAAATGCCCCTGAGTATACAGACGATCTCCAGCGCCATTCTACCGCCCAGAGTTGAGTTTCCAAAGCGCAATCACTCTGCAGTCCTCGCCGACACTTACAACCCTGAAAGAAGACCAGATGGATGAAATGGAGAATCTTCCCCAGCAAACGCCTAGTGACACGGGAAACCCCCGAAAAAACCCATAGGTCAGATAGGTCGGCCGCGGGGATCCGATCCCACGATCTCCTGTATGTTAGTCCCAGACGAAAAGCCTGAGCCACCTTGCTCGGTATTGAGGTTGTAAATGTATGACATCATAAAGTTCTGCGCAATAGGAGCTAAAATTAAAATAGGCAGACAACAAGTACTCAAAGTTCAAAATAGGCACTATCAGTAATGATAATCATTGAATTAGGCACAATCATTCATTTACCATCTAAAGTACAAGTTTCATTGTTTCTTGGTACACTAATTAAATAGTGACTCTTAGCACAGTGAAGTACACAGTAGTTGTCAACTAAAAAAGAGTACCGCTTTACGTCTGAGAGATCACACCGTTTAAGAATGCCAAGCGGATATAATATATAAAACCCCTGAACATAAGTAATTTTTTATTTTCTGGTAAATAGTTTTAGTGGTTTTTGTTAGCATAACACACAAAAGCTAACATTTCACGACTAGCTATAAAGTCGTTATAATTCTCACCCAGTTATATAATTAGGAAACATCCAGATCCTTGGTTCACATAATATTCACAAAGTTCTTCACGCCTGTTGCACTTGTACGCAACGCAATTTGTACATGAATTCAAACCTAATGACGGACCAAAGCAAGAAGATGAATCCGTTGCTGATGACCACGGAATGTAGAGTAATACCGTGCTGAGAAGAGACCTTTTTGTTGCAAACGATGATTTTCAGATAGGGTTACCATTTCAGGAAAAGTGAACAGCCACAATATTCGTATTCACTGTACAGAAAATTATCATTTATTCATTTAACATATGCGTATAGTCCAAAAGTAAAGTATGTTTGTTGTGGTGTTTAGGAAAATCACTCTTGGGTCGCTTTTCCTTCAAGAGGATACTGTCACTGCTAACAGTTACTTGGATGATGGAGAATTTTATCGTGCCACAGAGAGCAGCCATGCAGCCAACATTAATCTTTCAGCAGGATGGTTCCCCACCTCATTGAAACCTTGCAGACTGACAGCATTTAAATTACACTTCCCATATAGTTGGATTGCCATGCGGTTTAATGCCTTGTCCTCCTGTTTCCCCAGTATTATGTCACTAGATTCTTCCTTTGAGGGTACATCAAAGTCAGAGTATACGCTACAAGACTGAACGACATACCGGACTTGAAACAGATGACATGTTCCGCAACACATAATGTGAAATCTTCTGTAAGTTGTACATTCTTTGCGCTACCCTAGGTACCCAAGCACAGTTGGGACATAAACACTTGACCGTTTTTAAACTAATCGCAGCACTCTGTACTTGGAAAAAGACACATTTTAATCATTTTACAATGCACACAGTGGCATGGCGTTTCAGATGATATGGTTCACTAATCATTTTATTTCTTTTTTTAGGTTTTAACAGTTGAAAGTTGTGGTTATGGTTTGACACTGGACTCCCAGTTCAGTTGCGATAGAGCATTGGCCTGTACAGTAGCTTCTTCATTCAATAGAAACGTTTATCAGAACAAACTCAGTTCGTACTGAACCTTCTTTGCTCCATTTTATAATCCACAGTATCACAGTGTTCCTGAAGGGAGCGCTGCGTCTATTAAAATGTCTCAGAAGTTTCCGCTAAGCAGTTGAAATGAGTTCTGATACGCATTTGAATGAATACGCTTCGGTACTACAGGTCTACGCTCCTTCGCCACTCAACTGGAAGCAGTGCATTGTCTCAGCATAACCATAAGTGCCAACTCTATTACCAACCTAAAGCAAAACAAAAATCACAATGCACCGTGTCATTTGAAATCCCATGCCATTTTACACATTGTAATATGTCTAAACTACATCTTTGACAAAGTGCACAGTGTTTCCATTGGTTTAAAAACCGTGAGATATTTATGCCTCACTCTGTGCAAATGCAAGACTGATTTTTGAGATACACTGAAAATTTTATAAGCTCCTTTACATTTTAATGTATAATAATTATAGAACACAACTTTTTATTTGCGCTATATTTGATAAAATGTTGGAGTTTCATTGTGGACACCCTGTATATGAGAGATATACAGAATTTATAATGTATAGAAGAAGTCGTGAATGTTGCATTAATATTAAGAATCATCTTCTATAATATATGACTACTCTAGGAAATTTTGCTCCGACCCCATCTGTCAAATTGCCATCTTCCGTGATCCAGATAGCAGTATATTAATTATGCAGCTTTCTTTTTACTTTCTCTGTCACTTATCCGTAATAGGTAAGAGGAAGTATTGCACACCACCCAAAAATTCGACGTCGAGATTTCACCGGAAGCACATACTATGAGAACCCTTGAATTATATATATATATATATATATATATATATATATACACACACACACACACGCGCGCGCGCGCACACACACATATACACACACACACACTTTCAGAAAAAGGCACATAAGTGAGCAAACAGCATAAATGAAAGCAGTGGCGGCCGGCCTTTAGGGGCATAGGGCCCGTGCCCTCCCTACAACAAATTCAGACAAGAATTTCTCCATTATATTATTAGGTAAAATACTATAATCTATAATGCATTTTTGTATAAATTTAAACCTACTATGTATGCACACTGGACAGTCGTAGTGAAGATGGCTGTTGGAAATAGTAACCGGTCGCATTTTTGGGACACAAGCGATTTTGTGGTCAACCTATGCGCACGCGCAGTAGAATTCAATGCTTTCACATGCCGTTAATTTGTTGGTGCGGGGTTCAAGGGGCTGACAGAGAAAGGTTCTCTTAGGACACGAAAGCCTCTGTGGTCATTTGCTGCGCATGCGCAAAGAGAAAATAAGAACCGACAATAAGCAAAAATTAAAGTTTGAGTCAAATCCCTGACAAAAATATTTAGCCAAAGATCTCTTCACGTGTAAGAGTAAATAATAAGAAACATTTTTAAGTGTAAATGTCTTTTTATTTGAAAACAAAGTTAATCTATAAACCTCCCGAACGAAATATACAAATAGAAGCTTATATGGTGAGAATTTACAATGTTGGTACCAAGCAGACGATAAAGTACGCTCGCGCGGCAACGTTCAAGGCGTTCAAGCAGTGTTGTGTAATTACCTAAGGTTACTAGGATATAAATTAGCGATACATTTGAAGCTTCACTTGAAATCAGGCAAACGCCAAATAACCAATAGTTTTTGAAATTATGAAGGTGAACAAACAGTAAAATGGACCTCACTTGTGAGAGGTGATTAGTGGCTAGTGTTTTGAGTATGAGTGCTAAACAGTAAACTGATACCTGGTGAAATAGTGCCTTGAATGTATTTCACATGCTAATGAAACATAATCCGAAAGCGCTGGAGAATAATTTGGTGAAATTAATTGCAGAATGATATGCTGATTTATCATTTGCTAGCGTTCAAAGAAACGGCAGTGTTAAAACTCGCCTTAAGAGGGAAAATCCTAACACTGTTAGGCGATGGTTTATAAAGTATACAATTGCTTAAAAAGAAAATGCTTAAGACATTAATATCACAATCGCGATCTACTTACTTTAAGGGTAGTTTTAATAATTTACTGAGAGAAAAGCGAGCTTCGTTTGTGTAAAAAAATATCGTGAACGTTGTAATTGGCATACATAAGCTATTAAAGTTGTGTAGGGTAGTATTGAGGACTGGAATCTTAAACTCAAGTGCATCGGCTGTTAAGACGTGCTATGCATCAATTTACAGCAGGATAACCTTTCTGATAATGTTGTTGACAAATGATAAACAGTGAAGGTGAAGTTCGTGTTCAAATGTCTCGGAACATGTCGCGTTCAGTTTCTGACCTCAATCAAAGAGTTATGGAAGTGTTTTTTCAAGCAAAGGATCGAATAATGGACTTCATCTACAAACAGAAATGTTAGTGCAAATACAGAAATTAGCATTTCATTTCCACTGATAGCTTTTAGTATCCACTAATTTTAATCTGTCGTCATCCGTGATCTAGTGGCAATATACTAGCCTATGGTTCTCAAGGTCGCGGGTTCAAACCCGGCTAATTGTTTTTTTCAGGCGTAAAATTCCCTTCCTTTATAAGGGAAGTAAAGTCGTTGATACCGTGTTGTAGATTTACGGCACGTAAAAAAAACAACCCTCAAGCCTGAGAAGGAGGCCTCTTATAAGCAATATTAAGCGGTCTTTCGCGCCCAAAATGGAATGGAACGCTTAGAACCGCAGCAGTTGAAGAGCGTCCATAAATAACATTCAATTTAGTTTTAATTTTAGTCAATCTTAGAATTGTGCCCTACCAGATAATTTGGCCACGGGCCGCCACTGAATGAAATATTATAGTCGAACTGAATACAAAAATATGATACCTGGCATCAAGAAGCATTTCAGATTTCCATTCCTCCTCGCAACCCAAATACCTGTAATGTGAACATTCTTTCGTTATTTTTTTATCAAACTACCTCTAACGAACATATTTTAAATACATATGGATACAACAAATAAAGTGTGTTTTCCTTAAATTTATATGAATTAATATCTGAAGTTCTCATCAATCTCAATAGTTCTATATAACTGGCATACCGTAGTATATCGTTTAAAACTTATTAGGAAAGAGTTGATGGAAATATTCAACTGGACTCGAATAATTTGGTCGTAGCATTTACTGTTGGCCTTTGGCAAATATTAAATAATTTATATGCAAGTTGGATTGAAGCCTATGTTATCGCCATCTATGTATGCTTTGAAAATAAAGGAGCAGTACCATTGTTCACATTAATTCGCTAAAATAGAAAGAAGAACAATAGAACCAAATACGAAAAAATGTCATATAAAAGAATATTTTTCTGGGAGAAAATTCAAGTAAAATAGACCAAAAGAGAGTGTCTTATAAGGATAATATGATGAATAAAGAATGTAGGTTTGTTGAAAAGTTGTGAAAATTGGGAACCATGTTTTTAATACCTGCTTTATTACATTTTTTAACTACTTATGGCGCCGCAGGCAGTGACACTGATGATACACGAATGATGATGGAGCACCGGTGGAATGCGATGGCTGGGGAAACCGGAGTACCGGAGAAAACCCGCCCCAGCGCCGCTTTGTCCACCACAAATATCACATGCGGTCGCTTGGGGTTTAACCACTCGGCCACGGCGCGGCCGATTTATTACAGAATGATATAATGACCCTAATCCATAAAATGTAGTTTCCATCCTCGCTTATGTCACTCTGAGTTCGTTCTGGATTTATAACGTTATTTTTGTTTTCTTTACACAGTGATTACTTTCTTACAGTCAAGTCTAAGTGTCTAAGTGATGGTATTTTCTTTAGAACTAGACCACACTTGTAGTGTAGGCATAACTAATACCTGACAACTTCTTGATTAGAATCCCCTGCCTTCTTTCTCAGGGCTAGGCGTCCTTTTACGGAAAACAGTTGGAGCCGTCTGTAGAAGAAGGATGCTATAGGGTAAAGCCATAGCCAATTTTTACTTTCTCTATCACATATGTATACTGTACATAATAGTACAGTACACATACTGATTTAATCGTCTTCAGATGTAATTAGAAATCGTGTTAATACCATAATTGGCAAAGTTGTTCGATTATCAACTTCGAGTAATCGAATATTGTAAGGATCTAGTTCATTATGAGGGATTAAGAGAAGGTATTGCTTTCCACCCAAATATTCGGCACCGAATTTCAACGGAAATAAATGTATTGGGGACAAAAACACATTTTAGAAACGTTTGTGTGTTGGTGAACAAAAACTTAAGTGCCAAACTTAGTGTTTACGTTTATTATCTTGCAAGTATAGTATGTAAAACTTTTGAGAAAACTCCTCCCACCCCAACTACATTTTTTTAAAATTTCGGTTATCCCAAGAATGGCTCTTAATATTTTGATTAAAATGCCATATATTAAAGATATTTACATGACAAATAAAATATATCTTGAATTTTCTGAAGCTAGATTCATTCTGGAGGATTTTGCATAGCTGGTCTATCTTAAGATAGACAAAATATGTACCTCTCATTAAAGCACATAACTTATGACCTATACATTTTTTGAGATAACCTTTCGACGTATTCCCTTCTTTTTTTTTTTTTTTTTTTTTTTTTTTTTTTTTTGTAGTTTAACGTCCTTTAACCTGGTTGGTCATATCGGACGATGAATGAAATTGGTGAACTGATGCTGAAATAATCTCGGGGTCCATGAAGCTTAAAGTTGCTTGACGTTCATCCTCTTCTGTTAGGGGAAAACCCCGGGCAACTCACTCTATGCGAGATTCGAATTCACAACCTTTTGAATGTGAGGCAGACACGCTACCACCTCTCTACCCAGGCGGACTAGGTATTCCTTGTTTTTGATTTTAAAATTTACACTACTTACATTTTCTCAAATGGGAACTCGTTTTTCACTTTTTCAATCCTGGTAATGCAAACAGAAGATAATTTCAGCATCACATAGGACCACATTTAAAAGATTTGACTACCGCTTTACCCATATTTTCCCTTTTACATACATAGAAGGAACTAGGTAATAAAACAATTTCTGCTGATGTTTATCTCAATTAACATGAAGCAGAGAAAAAAATAAGCTTTTGTAACAATAGTTTATTGAAAAATAGATATAAAAATCAGATTTTTAATCGAAACACTCTGTAATGGACTTAACCAACACCATATACAATATTTTCAGACCTTAATACAAAAACAATCGGGTATTCCTCGGAGTCTAGTCGAAAGAGCTGCAATAGAAGTAGGATTATATCACTCCTGTAATTTATGTTTCCCTTTCAATAAATGAAAAATGAGTGTGTGTGTGTGTGTATATATATATAAATTACTATATTATGAGACATTATCTGAAAATAAGGTTACCAAGCCTACAGTGAAACGAATATATTTTATTTCATACAACCATGTGATAGTATATTATATTACCACATAGACTCCATATCGGTTGAGGCACTTATCGCTTCGTGGGATGAGTTTGAATATTCCCTCCTGGTAAAAATTCTGCCGTTGTATGTTCAGCCACGTTGTCGTGAAGTGTTGCACCTCCTCATCTGAAGCGAATCGTCGGCCTCCTAGGTGTTCCCTCAAGTGAGGAAAAAGGTGAAAGTCGCAAGGAAGAGATCCGGGCTGTAGGTAGGGTGGTCGATGGTATCCCAGCGAAATTTCTTCAAAAACGTGGTGGTCTTCTGGGCTGTATAAGGTCGCGCATTGTCGTGAAGGAAAATCACACCCTCCTGGCCGTTTCCTGCTGACTGCTTCGCGCAATCATGTCATGGTCTCGCAGTATCTGTCAGTGGCCACTGTATTTCCGCTTTCCAAAAACTACCGAGTATGACACCCGAGCTATCCCAAAACATTGTGGCTGTCACCTTCCCAGCAAATGAAGCCACCTTTAACTTCATTGTCTTTGGAGAAGAGGGGTGTTTACCTCCATTGACGAAAGCTTATTGCTGGGGGTATAGCGCTGGATCTATGTTTCGAGACCCAAGACAAAGCGGTGAAAGAAACTGTCCCCTTCCGTGCAAAAGTTGCAGACTTGCTCCCATGCGCCTCTCCTTGTGTTGGTTGGACAAATTTCGTGGAACCCATCGGTACTGCAGAATATCGTGAAGAATGTGATGAAAGCTTCCAAAAGACATTCCCAGTTCTACCGCCATATGCGGTAGATGCTCCTGTTGTCAAAGTCTTTCTCAAAATAGTCATTCAAAACAATTATTTTACAAAGAATTAAATTAAATTAATAAGGTGTTATATAAATCGAAAACTATATATGATACCTAGTATTCATAAATCACACTTTGTATAGTTTGAATTATATGCCCAAGTTTTCAGAACTGTATACCACAAATTTAGAAGTTAGTCATTTTTTTTGTCTTAGATCGGAAAACTTTTACAGTGTATATAGGCGGGATATTGACAAGTTTCTCCAGGTAGGTATTGCATTCCTATCCTGTGGAACTGTGGACTAAAAGCTTGCGGATAACCGCAAGGGACACTTACTTCTTTAGGCGAGTAAATATTCCAACAACTTGGAACTACAATCAGGAAAATATACTGTTTAGAAAAGAATATCCGAGGTCACTGCTCCTCCTCTTTTCGTTTTCGCATCTTTAAAGGATGAGTAGGGAAAATAAAGCAGTAATTGCGCCTCCAGATGTCGGTGGCCATCTATTAGCTTCGGCCATCTCAATTATTGGCGGTGATATATTTTGTTTCATTCATAGACAATTCGAAATAAATTGAATGGAAAAGTGCTACCGAGAACGAAATTGTGCATAGCATAATAATGATTGTCTCTGAGTTGTTCTTGCAGTATCGCCCTACAGCAGCCCTTGCTATACGCAAACGGAGTCTATTCTTTCTCTAAGAGGAAGGAAGTATTGTGTTCCGCCCAGCAATTCGATATTGAATTTCACCGCAAACACCATTTTAGGATCCTCTGAAACCCCAAAAGGTATTTATTAGTAGAAGACTGTGCGCATGTGTGTGTGAACAGCATAACTAAAAAATCTGATGTGTTACAGTCAAATGACTTTCTCTAGCTGTTCTACAGACTTCATATATAAGATTCTTCTTTTTTCTGCACCTTGCAAATCGTGGAATTCATCAGCACAATGTTCTTATTATTTAGTAGGAAGAAAATAAGGGAGTACACTAGGCTAAACAAATAGTCAAATGTTTTAAAAGCTGTCGTTATGCGATTGTCATTACAAATCGCTTCTTTTCTTGGCCAGGAGTAGAAAAACAGAAAAACGGACACTCCCCTCTGAGAAAAGTATAAGTACTTCACAACTGAAACTAATAACAATGAATACCTCGAAAACGGTAAGCTCCACGAGAAAAATGTATATTACATAACTTGTGTATTTTAACAAGACCTAAAGCAAGTATAGTAGGTATAGTAAGTTTTTGTCTATCTCTTACGGTTTACTAGTTATGCCAAATTAAGCAAAATTCATCCAGAATAAACAGGTCTTCAGAAGCTATTCACAGAAAATTCAAGATATACATTTTATTTTTTAGGTAAATATCTTTAATATATGATATTTTAATCAAAATCGTTAGAGCCATTTTTAAGAAAATCAAAATTTTCGAAAAAATTCCATGTAAAGGGTAGTTTGATGTGGGGGAATTTTTCTCAAAATCTTCGTGTCGCATCCCTGGAAGATACTAAACTTAAATACCAAGTTTGGTATTTTAGCTACTTTTCGTTTTTGAGTTATCGTGTTCACAGACACACGAACACACGGACACACACACGGACCTTTTGCTGAAAATGCTTTTTTTTTTTTGGATACAAGGTGTCCTAAAACATGTATTTCCGGTGAAATCTCGGTATCGAATTTTTGGGTGGAATACAATACCTCTCTATCCCTATGTACGTTGTACATATGGGGCTAGAGAAAGTAAACACGAAATGACGGTTAAATACCACACTTGCAATTAAAAAAAACAAAAAAAACATCCATCAATAATACCGCAAGAAGATTTTTAGGAAAATCTCCCACCCAAAGTAATCTTTTACACGGGAAAACATTATTATTATTATTATTATTATTATTATTATTTTGTTTCTCAAAAATAACTTTGCATAGCTGATAAACATTAAGAGATACACAAAAACTGACTCCACAAATACTACAGAAGTCGTTAAAGCTTTACACTTATGTCAACACTTTTTGTGTCGTTAATAATTTCTCAAATATTTGCTGACATTGGTTTGTTTTTTATACATTTTATACATTTTTAAGTAAAATGTCAGTAAGTAGAAATACCGTATTCCACCGAACATTTCATCAAAAATATATGTTTTGAAGTTCCCTGCACAAAAGGTCACTGTCTATGTACATATGACAGAGAGAATTAAAAGTGAAGGTAGATGAATACCAAACTTGATATTTAACTTTAGCATCTTCTATGGAAATTACACAAATACTTTTAAGAAAGTTCCCACACCACAAACTACCCTTTGTAAGGAAAAGATGTCCTTATGTTTGACGAGCTACAGTTGATGACGACACTGCTGAAATAGATGACAGCTTGGAAATCCCGTATTAGAGCGGAATGACTAAGTTAAACTCATTGATGAAATTCTGTGTAAATTACCGGTCGAATTCGATAAAAATGACTAATACAATACAATGACGGATGTGAATAATTTCTTTTGCCTTTCTCTCCTCTTTTCTCAATGCTGAGTTGAAAGCTTGGAATACTAAAGAGCAAATTCGTGTGTGTGCTCAACAGAATCGTGGTTACAGCGTGGAAAGTATTAGGAACAAAGGGTAAAAATTATTTTTTGAAATACTTGATATGAAAGTTGATCATACTGAACACATATTTTGTAATGTAAGCTAAATTTACAATTCATTTATTAATTACCATGCCAACAAGCACTGTGAGTACTTACAGTAAGAGTTTGAGAGGTCATTAATACTTACACAGTACAGTTAGGAAATGGCATAACATTGAAGAGATGTGCTACTTCAAGTAAAGAATCTAATGCAAAATTCATTAACAAAGCGTATAAGAAGGCTTTGTCCATATAACTTAGATGTAGCCTTTCATTTGTTCACATCGAGAATTCATTTTTACTTTCTCTACACATACTAAACACATAGTGTATAGAGAAGGTTTTGCACTCCACACAAAAATTCGATACCGAGATTTCACCAGAAATATATGTTTTAGGGTCCTCTGTATCCAAAAAAATCATTTTCAGAAAAAGGTCCATGTGTGTCCGCGTGTCCGTGTGTCAGTGTGTCCGTGTGTCCGCGTGTCCGTGTGTCTGTGAACACGATAACTCAAAAACGTAAAGTCGGTAAAATACCAAACTTGATATTTAAGAATGCGACACGTAGATTTTGAGAAAAATCCCCCCACCCCAAACTACCCTTTACATGGAACTTTTTTCGAAAATATTAAAAATGACTCTAACAATTTTGATTAAAATATCGTATATTAAAGATATTTACAAGACAAATAAAATGTACATCTTGAATTTTCTAGGAATAGCCTCAGAAGACTACTTTATTCTGGATCAATTTTACGGAATTTTGCATAGCTGCTAAACCGTAACAGATGGACAAAAACTTACCACATAAAAAATGTAGAGCACGGTAAAACACACAATTTAAGCTATATACATTTTTTTCGTGGAGTTGTCTGTTTTTAGACATTCCTTGTTTTTGGTTTCAGCTTTGGAAAACATACTTTTCTCTTACATGAATTTATCAACTCCAGTCCATACATGCAAAGGAACTTCAGTTACATCGCAACCAGCTTTGGACTATTACTTTAACCTTTAATATTCCCTTATTTCGCTTCTATTTACAAGGAAGCA
Source organism: Hymenopus coronatus (assembly GCA_030762935.1). NCBI lineage: Eukaryota > Metazoa > Arthropoda > Insecta > Mantodea > Hymenopodidae > Hymenopus > Hymenopus coronatus. The sequence goes on along the minus strand of CM060895.1, from coordinate 109,176,034 downwards.
AGTAATAAGACTATTTCTGCTATTTTTTTCTCGATTAGCATGAAGTAAATAGAGGCATAAGCTTTTTAACAATAATTTGTTGCAGAGTTGTAGAGAAAGTCATGTAAATGGAACACATCAGATTTTTACTTTCTCTACACGTACTATGTATATAGATTCAATACCGAGATTTCACTGGAAATACATATTTTGGGTCCCCCTGAATCCAAAAAAAAGCATTTTCAGAAAAAGGTTCTGTGTGTGTGTGCGTGTGTCCGTGGACAGCATAACTCAAAAACGAAAATACCGTTAAAAGCCTAACTTGGTATTTTAGTTTGGTATCTTCCAAGGATACGACACGAAGATTTTCAAGAAAATCCCCCACCCCCAACTACCCTTTACATGGAACTTTTTTTCGAAAATGTTAAAAATGACTAACAATTTTGATTAAAATATCGTATATTAAAGTATTTACCTGACAAATAAAATGTACATCTTGAATTTTCTAGGAATAGCCTCAGAAGACTGCCTTATTCTGGATCAATTTTACGGAATTTTGCATATCTGCTAAACCGTAACAGATGGACAAAAACTTACCACATAAAAATGTAGAGCACGGTAAAACACACAATTTATGCTATATACATTTTTTTCGTGGAGTTGATCTTTTTTTAGATATTCCTTGTTTTTGGTTTCAGCTTCGGAAAACATACTTTTCTCTTACAGGAATTTATCAACTCCTGTCCATACATACAAAGGAACTTCAGTTACATAACAACCAGCTTTTGACTATCACTCTAACCTTTGATACTCCCTTATTTCGCTTCTATTTACAAGGAAGCAAGTAATAAGACTATTTCTGCTATTTTTTTTCTCTATTAGATTGAAGTAAATAGAAGCATAAGCTTTTTAACAATAATTTGTTACAGAGTTGTAGAGAAAGTTATGTGAATGGAACATATCATATTTTTACTTTCTCTACACGTATTACTTTTATAGTATTTAGAGAAGGTATTGTATTCCACCCAAAAACTCGATAAAGAGATTTTCCCGGAATTACATGTTTTGGGTCCCCTGAATCCAAAAAAAGCATTTTTGGAAAAAGGTGCGTGTGTGTGCGTGTGTGTCTGTGAATAGCATAGCTCAAAAACGAAAAGACCGTTAAATACCAAACTTGGTATTTAAATTTGGTATCTTGCAAGGATGAGACACGATGATTTTCAAGAAAATCCCCCCACCCCAACTACCTTTTACATGGAATCTTTTTCAAGAATTTTTAATTTCTCAAAAATGGCACTAACGATTTTGATTAAAATATCGTATATTAAATATATTTACACGCCAAATAAAATGTATATCTTGAATTTTCTGGTAATAGCCTCTGAAGACTACTTTATTCTGGATGTATTTTACAGAATTTTGCATATCTGCTACAGCGTAACTTACCGCATAAAATTTGTAGAGCAGGTTAAAACACACAATTTGTGTCATATACATTTTTTTCGTGCAGTTAGTCGTTTTTGAGATATTCCTTATTTTTGGTTTCAACTTTGAAAAACTTATACTTTTCTTATACAGGAATTGTCAACTCCTGTCCATACAAAGAAACTTCTGTCACATAGCAACCAGCTTTTGACTAACACTTTATCCTTTGGTACTTCCTTATTTTGCTTCTACTCACAAGGAAACAAGTAATAAGACCATTTCTGCTAATTTTTTCTTGATTAGCATGAACTAAATAGAAGCATTTGCTTTTTAACAATACTTTGTTGCAGAGATATAGAGAAAGTCATGTGAATGGAATACATCAGAGTTTTGTTAGTGTTAAAAAAATTGAAAAGAAATTTTGATCTATTATTATTGTTTACAGTTTCTTCAATTATTTCAAAAAGTAATTGACTGACCACGAACAGTTAGTTATTTATCAGATCTCGGGTGCTTGGGAAAACTCGGCTCTGCGGGCCTCGTATTTCCAATATACATTCTCGACATAATAAGTATAACTTACAGTTCTTATTACGCAATATACTATTATGTGATTAAAGGTGGGCAATGTTAGGAAGCTAAAGTCATTAAAGAAAGTTATTTACTTCATACTATAGAAATTATTTAAAATTATCAAGAGTTGTATTCAGTCTTTTCCGAAGAATAACAAATAAATAAATAAAATAAAAATAAAATAGTGAGATAAAAAGTTTTTATGTATTCCGTTCACATGACTTCCTCTATTTTTTCTGCAAACAAACCATTAACATAAAATCTTATTTTTTATCTACATAATTACTTACTTAGTAATTTATAAGTAGAGTTACTTATAAGTAGAGGGAAAATAAGGGGACATACTAGGCTAAAGCGACAGTGAAATCTTCTAAAAGATTTAGATGTAGCCTTTCATTTGTTCACATCGAGAATTCATTTCTTCTTAAAAGCAATTATTTAAAAGCAATTTTGATCTATCATTATTTTTTACAGTTTTTTCAAGTATTTCAAGAAGTAATGAACTGTTAGTTACTTATCAGATTTCGAATGCTTGGCAAAACTTTTTTAAAAGCTGTCACTATGCGATTTTAATGGAAATTCGGTTCTCATTCATTGACCAGGAGTAATATAAAAGAGATATAAAACGGATGAGGGCTTCCCGTTGTAGAAAAATTTAAGTATTTTAAAAGTCAAACCAATAACAGGGAATAGCTCTAAAGTAATATAAAAAAAAAAAAGAATGTTTTAACGAATTCTACGTTTTTATCTATCTCTTACAGTTTACCAGTTATACAATAGTCATTCAGAAAAAGTGGGCTTCAGGGGCTATTATCAATAATTTCAGGATATATATTTGTTTCTAATATAAACCTGTTTAAAATACAGTATTTTAATCCGTTAGTCATTTTTTAGAAAATCGAAAATGTTTATATAAAAAGGAGTTTGATCTGAGTTTTGATGAAAATATTCGTATTACATCCTCGGAAGACACACATGCATACACGCACGAACCTTCTTCTTAAAAAGTCTTTTATTCAGGAGGTCCTCAAAACATTTATTTCCGGTGAAGTCTCGGCATCGAATTTTTGGGTGAAACACAATACTATGTACATTATGTACGTGCTAGAGAAAGTAATATATAAAAGTTTCATGATGCAGTGGTGTATGTGTTGGTACATTTTCCCACATCATTTAGATGAATCGTGTCACAAAGCATTCGTGCTTCAAGCCAGCGAAGTGCAGTGCTCTAACCTATATGAAGTGTTATGTGAGAATGAGACCATCATAAAGAAAGACAAAACGAATCAAAATGTAATGGCGAGTCATCTTTTTATCCTGGGTGATTTATAGTAGACTGTACGGTACGTGAATACCTTATATACTATCTCTCAAGACCTCGGTGTAACCCGAATTTTTTCTCAGCAGAGTATGAGTGTAACACGAACACCATTTCCTATGTGATACGAAACTATATATAAAAAATCTAATGTGTTCCATTCACACGACTTTCTCTATATCTCTGCAACAAATTATTGTTAGTCATGCTAATCGAGAAAAAATTAGCAAAAATAGTCTTATTACTTTTACCCATTGAAGTGGAAGGGAAATAAGGGAGTACCATAGCTTAAAGTGATAGTTACAAGCTGGTTGCTATGTGACTGAAGTTCCTTTGTTTTTATGTGAATGGCGTGTTATTTATGGACGCTCTTTAACTACTGTGGTTCTCAGGGTCCCATTCTGACATGAGTTTACAAATTCCCGCATGAGAAAAGTATAAGAATTTTAAAGCTGAAACCAATAACAAGGAATATCTCAAAAACGATCCACTCCACGAAAAAAATGTATATAACATAAATTGTGTGTGTTTAACGATCTCTACATTTTCTGTTAAGTAAGTTTTTGTTATCTCTTACGGTTTACCGAATATGCAAAATTCCTTAAAATTCATGCAGAGGCTATTCCCAGAAAATTCAAGACATACATTTTATTTGTCAAGTAATCAAAATCGTTAGAGCCATTTTTGTGAAAATAAAAATTTTCGAAAATTTTTCGATGTAAAGAGTAGTTGGGTGTGGGGGATTTTCTTGAAAATTCTCGTGTCGCACCCTTGAAAGATACTGAACTTAAATACCAAGTTTCGTATTTAACGAACTTTTCGTATTTGAGCTATGCTGTCCACAGACACACACAGACATTTTTCTAAACTTGCTTTTTTGGATTCAGGGGGTCTCAAAACATGCATTTCCGATGAAATCTCGATACCACATTTTGGGTGCAATACAATACCTTATCTATGCACATAATACGTATAGAGAAAGTAAAAAGCTGTAGTGTTCCATTCACATGGCTTTCTCTACTTGTGCCACAAGCAAACTATTCACACAAAACCCTATTCTTTTACTCATATATCTATCATACTAATAAAGAGAAACTTAGTAGAATTGATCTTGTTACTTCCTTGTGGTGAAATGTACCGAGGGAATTCCGCACCTCAACCAGTTATTAGCCCCCTGTTCGAGAGCAGGAGATGGGAGCAGTTACTGAGGGCAGCTGGAACGAGATTCGACATGCAGTCATCGTGGAGAGTCCCTGACAGTTCCCAAGCAGTTCATCTCGACGCAGTGTGCACTAGGACCCCACACCTCAGGTCTGAATAAACGCCCCTGAGTTTACTGACGACCCCAAGCGTCTCCTGCCGCCGAGAGTTGAATCTCCAAGACTCTATCATCTCCATGTGAGGAGCCACCACCGCAGTCCTCTCTGACACTTACAATCCTGAAAGAAAGACCAGATGGATGGAATGGAACGACAGGAAATTCAGGAGAATGAAGAATTTCCCCTCAGTATTCGCATAGTGACCCGGGAAAACCCCCCCAAAAAAACCGATAGGTCAGAGATGTCGGACACTGGGAACCGATCCCACGACCTCCCGATTGCCAGTCCCAGAAACGAAACCATGAGCCACCTGGCTCGGTTCCTTCCTTGTAAATAGAAGCGTAATAAGGGAATGAATACGAGGGTCGGCTGATGAGTTCGGGCATCATACAGATATGGCAACATTAGTCCAGTTAGACGGTAGCATCGTATAATTTAACTCTAGACTAGCTTGTGACCATAGTTAGAGGTCAATAGCTTGTTTAGTTTTCGAATGACAGCATTTTAAATAAGACAACTTTAGAGTTTTCACGAAAATTGAGGATTTGGAAGAACGAACAGTGATTAAATACTTCCATTTGAAAGGCTTAACGCCTAAAGAAATCAAGGAGGCAATGGACAGTACATTGAAAGACTCAGCCCCTTCATATTCAATGATTTAAAGTGTGTTGCAGAGTTTAAAATAGGACGTACGAGCACTCGCTCTGGCACCCTGTAGAGGTAACAACTCCAAAGATCATTGAAAAAAGTCATCGTTTAGTACTGGAAGACCGCAGATTAAAGTTGTTTGAGATAGCAGAGGTTGCATATGAAAAGAACGTGCAGGTAATATTTTAAGTAATGTTTTGGGCTTTCACAAGGTCTGTGCAAGATGGGTGCCGCATTTGTTGACACGTGATCAAAAGTTGCAAAGAAAAACTGTTTCTGCTAAGAATGTGGTGCTCTACCGTAAAACTCCCAATGAATTTTTGAGACGACTTATTACCGTGGATGAATGTTGGATACATCAATACACCTCAGAAAGTAAATCACAGTCAAAACAGTGGATTGCGCCAGGTGAACCAACTCCAAAAAAGACAAAGTCAATTTTGGCAGCTAACAAGGTTATGGCGAGAGTTTTTTGGGATGCACAGGGAATTATTTTTATTGATTACTCGAAAAAGGGTAAAAGTATCACGGTGACTACGACGCAAGCTTACTGCAACGTTTGAGTGATGAGGTGAAAAGAAAAATACCTCATTTGGCAAAAAAAAAATCTTGTTTCATTACGACAATGCTCCGGCACATCGTTAAGTCATTGCAATGGGAAAAATGTGCGAATTAAAGTTTTAATTCCTTGAACATCCACCCTATTCGCCAGATCTAGCACCCAGTGACTACCACCTGTTCCCAAACCTCAAAAAAGTTCTTATAGGGCAAAGATTTCACAGCAACGAGGTCATTGATGCGGTAAACTGCTATTTTGAGGACCTTGATAAATCGCACTACAGAGATGGTTTAATTAAATTAGAACACCGTTATGACAGATGTATTAGCCTTTCTGGAGATTACGTTGAGAAATATATATTTTAAATGCTGTTTTCATTGAGAGGCCCGGAACTTATCAGCCGACCTGGTACACTAGGCTAAAATGATAATCAAATATTTTTAAAAAGGCGGTCACTATATGAAACAATTGAAATGCGATTCTCTTTGCATGAACAAGACACAGGACTTCCTATTTGAGAAAAGTTTAACTATATCTCGAAATATGTTTACTCTACATTTACCGAATATACAAAAGTCATCCAGAATAAAGAGGTATCAGAGGCTATTCCCAGAAAATGCAATATATAAATTTCAATATCATGAAAATAACTTACAATATGATATTTTAATCAAATTCGATATAATCATTTTTGAGTAAATCAAGCAATGTGAAAAATGCTCCAGTAAAGGGTAATTGGAGGTGGGGGAATTTTCCTGAAAATCTTCGTGTTGCATCCTTGGAAGATACTGAACTTAAATGACAAGTTTGGAATTTTGGCGACCTTTGGTTTTTGCATTATGCTGTCTACATACACGCGCGCACCCTCACACATAGACACACACACACACACACACACACATAGGATAGTTTTCTAATTGTTGTTTTGCGTTTTATTCGGGAGACCCTAAAACATGTATTTACGGTTAAATCTCGGTGTAGACTTTTTGGATGGAATGCAATACGTTTTCTACATAGTGTATACAATGGACGTACATCTAGAGAAGGTAAACATATTTGGACAATAGATGTTGTTACAAATAATGACCGGCTTCATAGGAAACAAAGTTTGTGCTATTATGAAGTCAAAATATTGAGATTAAATCACATTCAAAACTTGTAAAACAATTATACATCTTTATACTAGGACAGGAAAGGACACAGGACACAGGACACTGGACTCGGCACTGAATCTTAGGCTATTATAGTACCTACGCCTCACGAAGGGGCGCCCAGGAGGGAGGAATGAGGTAAGATGAACCTGGTGGCCGGAACCAGGAGCGACGACACAACATATTTAAATAATAATTTAAACTAAATTTAAATATTACACTTCCTAACCATAATCCTAAAATAACAGGGATTGAAACACCCCGAGTCAGACAGGTGGACTGAGGCTTCCTACCCCACATAGGGCCTAACGCCTGCATCCAGGCAACCAGCAGAAATCGCGGACGGAGATGTTTACTCAGAGCTTCCTTTTCTCTTGTCACGCAACACCGAGCACCATCGCCGATATTTTCAACCTGATATAAGCTAACGGGATGAAAGATAAAGGAAATGACAATGGGAACGACAAGGAGGGACTGAAAATTCGGGGCATGAAAGAAACCTACCCATGCATTCGCCTTGCGACCTGGGGAAGCACCGAAAAAAAACATGGGTCAGATAAGCCGACCACGATAAGTGAACTCGGACTTCCCGAATGCGGGCCACAGACGAAAAGTCTGAGCCATCCCGTTCGGTATATTTATAATAACTCTCTTATTAGTCATGGTACCATAGTCTCGTTTAATATTTATAATTGTTTTAAACATGCATTGTTTGAAAAAAAATTATCCAACAACAAGCAGGCGCAGAATGTCCAGGATTTTTCCATAACTAAATTGGAAAGCACTGTATTGATTACTCATAATTAAATATGTAATAAAAAAATTTAACAATATTTAACTGATCTGCATAAAAATGTTCATTGTCCATCGTATGGATTAATCCGCTTAGGACTGAAGTTGATTAACTTGTACCACAGAACAATTAATAGAGGCCCGTAGAATTAAAAATCTGAAGTTTTCCATTCACATGACTTTCTCTACATCTCTACAACAGATTATTGTTATAAAATCTTATGCTTCTATTTACTTCATGCTAATCAAGAAAAAAAAAAAAATAGCAGAAATAGTCTTATAACTTGCTTCCTTGTAAGTAGAAGCGAAATAAGGGAGTACCATAGGTTAAAGTGATAGTCAAAAGCCGATTGCTATGTAACTGAAGTTCCTTTGTATGTATGGACAGGAGTTGACAAATTTCTGTATGAGAAAAGTGTAAGTTTTTAAAGATTAAACCAAAAATAAGGAATATTTAAAAAATTATAAACTTCACGAAAAAAATGTATATAATATAAATTGTGAGTTTTAACGTACTCTACATTTTTTTTTGTGTGGTAAGTTTTTGTCCAACTCTTACGGTTTAGCAGTTATGCAGAATTTCGTAAAATCCATCCATAATTCATCAGAGACTATTCCCAGAAAATTCAAGATATACATTTTATTTGTGAGATAAATATTTTTAATATGCGATATTTTAATCAAAATCGTTAGAGACATTTTTAAGAAAATCAAAATTTTCGAAAAACGTTCCATGTAAGGGGTAGTTTGGGGTGGGGGAATTTTTCTCAAAATCTTTGTATCGCATCCCTGGAAGATACTAAGGATGCGACATGGAAAACATTTTGAACATTTTGTATTTCTCAAAAATGGCTGTAAGGATTTGGATTAAAATACTGCATATTAAAGATATTTACGTAGGAATAAAACATATATTTTGAATTCTCTGAGAATAACCTCTGAAAACTTCTTTATTCAGGGCGAGTTTTGCAAAATCTTGCTCAGCGGTTAAACCGTAAAGGATAGAGAAAAACTTACCACACAAAAAATGTAAATCTCGTTAAACCATACAATTTATGTCATATTCGTTTTTCTTGTAGAGCAGATCGTTTTCAAAATATTTCTTGTTATTGGTTTCAATTTTAAACTATCCAACTTTTCTCAAAAGGCGCCATACAAAGCGAACTGAACCACATTTGTTTCATATAGCGACAGCTTTTAAACTATTTGGGTATCTCTTTAGCTTAATATATTCCCTTATTTCACTTCTACTTCCAAGAAAGTAAGTAATAAGACCAATACTGTTCATGTTTATCTCGTTTAACATGAATTAGGTAGAATAATATTTTATAAGAATAGCTTGTATATGGAATTGCTAGATAAAGTTATGTGAATAGATGAGATTTTTTGGGGGTGGAATACCATACTATCTTTACTTGCTATGAGAATCGCCGGTCCCCATGGCCACGCTCACTAAAGCGTCTCGCTTTGTTGCTTCGTGGGCAGGGGATCGTGGGTTCGAGTCCCGCCTTGGGCATGGATGTTATATGTTTGTGCAATGTGTATATGTTTGTAAAAGAAACAGTAAAACCAGTAAACCAGTAATCAGTAAAACCTACGGGGGGAAATGTAAATAGGGATACAGTAACGGAGTCTGATCAGGACTCCGGTACTGTTTAAAAAAAATATATATAAAAAAACTAATAAGTATAGAAGAGAAAGTAGTAATAATAAACTGAACATTAACTAGCACACTATGGAGAGAAAGTTGCTACTCTAGGAGTGCTTTGTTTTCCGAAGCCGACGTTTGTCTCGAACTATCCAGGAAAAAAGAATTAGAAGAGCCTGGGTAGTTCTAGAGGCGAAAGGGGACATCGTTGTATTTACCCTTGAGAGCGAATCCCGAGCTATCAGACTGTTGAAGTGGAAGGAAAAAAGAGCAAAAGAAACGGATCGTGACGGACCAATATACCCTGTATAGACTGTTTCGAAACGATACCGAACGCATATAGCAGGATTATAGCTAATACTTAAGCTAGTACACAATTTTATGTCACAGCTTTGCAATTCTTTTAGAAATGTTTTTATGTAACATTGTAAATTGCATATTTTGAGATTAGGCAGTGCACGAACCACTTGTGTGTGAGCCCACATACAATTCAATGGGAGTTCTTGGCAAGCATGTGCTATTAGCAATCATCTCCTAGCATTCAGGTAATGGAGTAAAGGTCAGTTATCTACTCAAAAGACTGCTTATAAGCTAGAAGGTTTTGAGGTTGCTCTTGAATGAGAACTATCTGATGTGTTTCATTCACATTATTTTCTGTAGCTACTCTACAAAATTTTTCTTAGAAAAAATTCTTCTTCTTTCTACACCATGCTAATCGAGGTAAACATTAGCAGAAAGGTCTTATTACTTAGTTCCTTATAAGCAGAAGGGTACTATAGGAATGCACAATGCTAAAGCTACAGCCAAATGTTTTGAAAGCTGTCACAATGCGATTGTTACTGGCATTTGCTTCTTTGCATTTCCAGAGGTAAAACAAGGACGACTTGCTATCTGAGAAAATTATAAGTGTTTTAAAATCGAAACCAATAACAAGGAATATTTCGGAAATGGTTAGTTAAAAAAAACATAAATTGTGTGTTTTGAAAAGATCTAGATTCAAGATATACATTTATTTTTTTCATGTAAATATATTTAATATACAGTATTTTAATCAAAATCGTTCAAGCTATTTTTGAGAAAGTCAAAATTTTCGAAAAAGTGTCCATGTGAAGGGTAGTTTGTGTGAGGGGGAGATTTTGTCGGTAATATTTGTGGCGCATCCTTGAGAGATATACTTAAATACCATGTTTTGTAATTAAGGAATTTTCGTTTTTGAGTTATATTGTCCACAGATGCATATGTTCATACACACATCCAGTCACACACACACACACACACACACACACACACACACACACACATCCGCAATCGCGCGCGCATTGATTTTTTTCTAAAACTGCTCTCTTTTTTTATTCAGGGTATCTAAAACATATTTTCGGTGAAATATTGGTATCGAAGTTTTGGTTGGAATACAATACCTTTTCAATCTACTATGTATGTTATACATATGCGCTAAAGAAAGTAAAATACGTATTTTGCCATCATGAGTATCTTGTCCTTATTATCTTAATACTTTCGTAATGATCCTAATAATAAGCTTTCAACGGCTTAGTGTAGTCAAGAAGAACTTGCTGAATAATATACAAATGTTTTTATTTAGCATAAGCAGTTAAAGATAACAAAATAAACTTCTTGTTCCACAGCAAAATATATTTATTTTTGTTTAACTTTATTTACAATCTTTTCGTACTGTTCTGATAGTATTCTTGCCTCTGTTGTCTTTATCAGTTTTTTGCCTCCGTCTTAGGGATCACTAAAGTTAAATTGCTTCTAAAAGTTAATATTAGCGACGTGTTTATCCCAGGTTATTTTCTCAGTAATTGTCCTTCATTCAGTGTCTGTAACGATAAAATACGTTGGAAGAATGAACAAACAGGTTCGTCTCCTTAGCGTGGTGGTAACGTTACTGCTTACCAAGCGGGAGACCTGGCCCGGGGTGCACTCAGCCTCGTAAGGTCCCTGGGGGCCAATTGAGGAGCTACTTGATGGAGAAGTAGCGGCTCCAGGTCATGAGGACCGCATTAACCGGCCGGGGGGACTCGAGGCTGACCACGTCTCACCCTCCAATACTGCACCCCATCCATGACGTGGACCGAGATGGGGGACGCAGCGGCCGGGCGGTAGGCCAAGTTTCCCCGTGAGCTGTCGTGCCATGGAGTTATAATGAACAAACAACTACGGCATAGCTTCTACAGTTGGATTTCGCAAGACAAGGAATCCCTTAATATTAGCTAACCACTGGAAAGCCAGTAGGTATGTTTATGAAAACAATGCGCAAGCACGCGCCCTGGAGCTTCCCTAGCTACCTTAGTTGTTTCCAGTAACAGAGCTTTGTTTACCTTAGTTAATACCATTTGTTGATGTAGTGTTAAAACTCTCGTATATTTTCGTACCATGTAGAACTTGGGTTACAACGTATCTTGGTTCAGTGTGGTTTCGAAACATCCTGTATACTCTATACCTTTGGAGTAATTACTTTCTCTATACGTACTGTGTACATAGTGTATAGAGGACGTATTGTAATGCACGCAAAAATTCGATACCGAGATTTCACCGGAAATGCATGTCTTGGACCCCTTGAATTTAAAAAAAATAATTTTTAGAAAAATGTCCGGTGTGTATGTTCGAGTGTGTGGACAACATAGCTAAAAACCGAAAAGGCCGTTAAATACCAAACTTGGTGTTTAAGTTTGATGTCTTCCAAGGATACGAACGAAGGTTTTCAAGAACATTGCCCCACCTTAAACTACCCTTTACATGAAACATTTTTCGAGTATTTTGATTTTCTCAAAAATGACTAATGATTTTGATTAAAATACCTTATATGTAAGATATTTTTATGACAAACGAAATTTATACCTTGAATTTTCTGAGAATAACGTCTGAGGACCTCTTAATTCTGGATGACTTTTATATAACTGGCAAACCGTAAGAGATATACAAAAACTTACCACACAAAAAATGTAGATATCAATAAAACACACGATTTATGCCATATACATTTTTTCCGTAGAGTTAACCGTTTTCGAGATATTGGATTTTCGGATTATTGGTTTCAATTTTAAGCCACTTAAACTTCTCTTATCTGTTTTCTCGTTTCTCATTTGTTTACTCCTGGCAAGCAAAGAAATTAAAATTTCAATTGTTTCACATAGCGATTGGCTTTTAAAGGACGAGGCTATCTCTTTAGCATGTGCATTTTCTTATATCCCTTCTTTTAAAAGAAAAATAGTAATAAGACCAATTCTGATTTATATTTATCTTGATTAGCATGATGTAGATAAAAGATTAATATTTTGAATAAAAGGTTTGTTTATTGAACAGCTAGAGGACATCATGTGAATGAAGCACGTTAGTTTTTTGCCTTTCTACTTACAAGGAAGCAAGTAATGACAGTTTCTACTAATGTTTATCTCGATTGTCATTAAGTAGATAGAAGAATAAGTTTTTTAGCAATACTTTTTTACAGAGATGTAGAGAAAGTCATGTGAATGGAACACATCAGATTGTTTTTCCAGATGGGGCTCAGCGAAAAACGGTTATTGCCGGTGACAACTTATCGGAAGTATTTACCAAGGCAGATGTAACGAAACAAAATGGATAAAGGTTTAACAGTATTTTATGTTTGAGCATATAACTATGAAGCAAATACCAGTAGAGATGGCACCGTACGTGTACGATTCGCATTCGAGAGATCTCGGCTTCGATCCGCACGGATACCCACACAGACCCATGGGTTTTAAGGGGATTTTTCCAGGTGTGATTATTTCAGCCCCCAAATGTCTTGTCCCTCAATGTCGTTCCCTTACAATTTCAATCATCTTTCGCCCCATTGGTCCGTTTCAGAGTTGGAAGTATCGACGATGGTGCTTCGTGCAGCGATGGATGCTCTCTGGAACTCTTACCCTCTCCAGACCTTCGGCTGGTTGGCGGAGTATAAGGACCGACGCTTGGAATCGTTGGATCCTATACAGGGCGGGATCCCTGGTCTTCTGATCTGGCTTTGTTTCAGTCCGGTAACTATAGGGATCTTACCATACTGTGCCGTCACTCCTGGCTCCGGCCGCCCAGTGTCTCGTTCATCTTATCCCTCACTCCCGAGGGCGTACCCTTGTGGAACAGAGATTTCACCGGTTCATGCCGCATTCCCTTCTTCCTACCTACCCTTTAAACAAATATAATGTACATGTTTCTTAAGTGCGGTAGAGAATTCCCATTCTCCAATCAAATATTTATTATAGGCCAATGTCCAGTTTTTGTTTTTTTTTTCACTTAAATGAATTAAATAAATTATAAATTTCCGATACTTAATTCTTTTGCTTTGATTACTTCATCTTTGTTGTATGAGCTTTTCTATTTGCTCCCAAAATTAAAATAAAAAAAAAAACAATGAGTACTTAATTATTAAGCAAATTATATACAAAATCTACATTTAATGTTATTAAAATTGACTCCTTCCAACATTTTCCAACCCTATACTCTAAGACGATTTTTTGCGTTATCAATTTTAAACCATTGAAGATATTAATTTTTATATATTTATTATTGAGAAAACAGTCGCCCCCCGTAGTATAGTCGTTATGCTATCCTCTAATACCCAACGTTGCGGGTTCAAATCCAGTGGAAGGTGATGTATTCTTTTCGGTCGTAAAAATCCTTAGCAAGACTTACTTCGGGAGGGAAGTAAAGTCTTTGGTCCCGTGTAGTGTTTATTTGCACGTAAAAGAACCGCACAATAAAAGTCCTTGGGCTAAATTCGCCATTTTTACATCCACAAGCTATGATTTCGTCCTATGGCGATATCTATGGGTAATGAGTTAATCCTTCGTCATGTGCGCATGCTTGGAAACTCCCAAAATAGAAATTCCTTAATAAAGAAGCCACAGTAAAGATACGCATTGCGTATTTGAAATGAACTGAGAAAACAAACTCACCTATCCTAAAAATTTCCCCTTGACGAACTTTTTAGACTTCCTCTCCTGTTGGGAAGTGACTTTTGTTATATCACCCGTAAAAAATTGAGTAATATTTATTTTGTAGCTTTATTTATCAAAAAGTATAAAGAAAGCAGGCCCATTCTTGATTTTTTACTTTCTCTACACATACTTTGTATGTTGTTTATAGAGAAGGTAAGATACCGAAATTTCACAGGAAGTACATGCTAAAAAAAGAAAACATTTTTAAAAAAAGACCTTTGTGTGTGTCCGTGTGTCTGTGAACACGATAGCTCAAAAACGAAAAGTGAGTTAAATAACAAAATTGATCTTTAAGTTCAACATCTTCTAGGGATGCGACAAAAGATTTTCAAGAAACTCCACCAGTTCAAACTGCTCTTTACATGAAAAAAAAAATGAAAATGTTGCATTCTCAATGATTTTGATTAAACTACCGTATATTAAAGATTGTTTATGATAAATAAAATATTTATCTCCAATTTTTTGTGAATAGCCTCCGAAGTTCTCTTCATTCTGAATGATTTTTACATAATTGGCAAACCGTAAGAGTTAGACAAAAAGTTACTACACAAATGTTGTAGACTTTGTCAAAGCACACAATTTATGTCCTTTTGTCGTGGAGCCAACCGCAACCGAGATATTCCTTGAAATACAATTTGTACTTTTCTAAAACAATAAGCCGCCCGCGTTTCTTTTGTAATACTCCTGGAATATTACGCAAAGAGTGAATTTAACTCCAATGCTGAGCGACAGCTTTTAAAACATCTGACTATCGCTTTAGTATAGTGTATTCACTTAGTTCCCTTCTACTTAAAAGAAACTAATAAGACCATTCAGCTAATGCAGAAGGGAGAAAAAGAAGCTTCTTGTAACGAGTTTGTTTGTAGAACAGGTAGAGGAAATCATGTGAATGGAACACATCAGATCATTTTTTTTATAGTTATAAGGAAACGCTTCTTTGCAATTAGGTACATTACGGTTGGGTTACATCTGACAAAGAACAGCAATGTAACAGGTAGGTGCGTATGTATATCATCTAGTCAACACTCCAGCTGAGAATCAAAATTAAGTTTCATCGAAGATGTATGTACGAAATCGGTACTATGATGCAGGAGTATATAAGGAATACACATACGAACACTTTTGTAATTAATTAATAATAATAATAATAATAATAATAATAAAAAATAATAATAAGCTGATCAGAAAATTATCAGAAAAGCTTCGGTCAGAATTTTGTGCAAGTGCTGACATAAACAGAATAAATACCTATATAAAGACCATTTGTATTTGAAATTATAATCCATATTTCTCCAAATGATCATAATAAATGGCTAGAAATTTGTTAGAGATCACAGCAATGTCACTTATCTTCATGGCAATCGATTGTACGGTCAGCTCTGGTGGATCGTAAACTTGTGCTATGCCCTTAACAAAGGTCAATAAAATGCAAAATCCATAGTAAGAGTTTATTGAGGCCCAACATTGCTTTCCGGCAGTTGAATTATTCATGACATGCTATTTCTGCGAGGGGCTTAATCTAGGTTGCCCAACGTTGGTCGCCAAGGTTGTAAACTCCGAAAGATGACTCCGTCCAATAGCTAATTAAGAGAAGTGGCTGTCCATATGAGGAATGTTGTATGTATCAGGACGTCCTGTTTTACTGCATCTGTGCACGACATGGGGCTTTTACCTTAGAAAATAGTTTCCAAGGTTTGTTTACCGCTCATCAAGGTAGAGACAATACTAAAATCGATACCGAGGTCATAAGAAGATTAGGTTCTATTCTCTAAATAGTAATAATAATAATAATAATAATAATAATAATAATAATAATAAATGAACTATTACTTATTCTACATATTTTGTGTAGCAAGCTTTTGTCTAACTCTTACGGTGTACTAGTTATGCAAATCCACCAAAATTCATCCAAAATAAAGTGGTCTTCAGAGGCTATTCCCAGAAAATTCTAGATATATATTTTATTTATCGTGTAAATATCTTTAATTTAAGTATTTTAATCAAAATCGTTAGAATCATTTTTGAGAAAATCAAAATTTTCGAAAATTTCTGCATATAAAGGGTAGTTTTGCGTGAGGGGATTTCTTCAAAATCTTCGTGTCGCATTCTTAGAGGATACTAAACTTATATACTAAGTTTAGTATTTTACCGACTTTTCGTTTTTGAGTTATCGTGTTCACAGACACACAGACTCACGGACACATTGACACACGGACACACACTCACACAAGCACACACACACATACGTACACACGGGTCTTCTTCTAAAACTACCTTTTTTGGATATAGGGAACCCTAAAATGTCTATTTCCGGTGAAATCTGGGTATCGATTGGGTGAAATGCAATACCTTCTCTAATATAATGTAGATAGTACGTACGTACGTATGTACGTACGTATAGAGAAAGTAAGAAACAAGGACACGTGTTTAAAGAAAAATCAAGTTTACTTTATAGGTTTTCCTTTTCATTTACTTCTTCATTCAGTTTAATTATGTATTATCTGCAATTGCATTTACCCTCAACATCATTTTTCTTTTTTTCGCGGAAAGGATACAGAGGGTGAGAGGTGAAAAGTGCAAATAATTTAATATTTTGTAGAGAACAATGCGTACATCACATAAGTATATCTCATTTTGTCCACTTCTAATAGCATTGTTATAAATTCAGCATACATTTCAGGGTTTAGTGGTTTTGAACGGCCCTGAGCTATGTATCTGCTATGTCTACATACGTCACACCACTTATATTCAGGCAGGGCAAAGAGCAGAGGAGGGTCAACCGTGTGACTTGTTGCGTAAATAACCGAAAGTCTGAGATATGTAACAGTAGCCGTCTTTAGGATATCGTGAAATTTTCCTCATGGATATAACTTTCGAAAATAATAAGAAAAAAACCCTGCGAATACTGAAACATCACTTCGTCCTCAAAAACTGATACAAATATTTGTATCTATTTATTCACCTCCTACCCTCTTAATATACCAGGGACAGCTCATCAAGGGGGTTGCAGGTTTGTACACCCCCAGGAATTTTCTGAAACCTCCGACTGTATTTTAAATATTACATTACAATTATATTTCCTAAATTATCTGCAGGCAGATTAGTATGTTTCGAGTTTCTGCAGGCACTTTGCAACTCTCATTAAAGTGTGCGTTAAGCATGTTGCGGGAAGGACGAGGAAAGAGGTGTAAGAAGGCGTGGCGAAACTCTCATTGCTATAAACCTTGTCAAACTAACCATTGGTACCAACGTAATAGCTCAATTGTTAACTAATGGAATCAGATATATGTCCAAAGTAATAAAAATGCGAGGGCATATGGATTCCGTGTGCTCTTCGAATATGCTCTTCAAATAGTTTCACAATTCTCAGTCCTTTTACTTTTTACTTTCTCTACACGTACTATATACATAGTGTATAGACAAAGTCTTGTACTGCACCCCAAAATTTGATACCGACATTTCACCGGAAATGCATCTTTTTTAAAAATGGCCGTGTGTGTGTGTGTCTGTGGGCGACATAGCTCAAAAACGAAAAGTCCGTTAAATACCAAACTTGATATTTAAGTTCGGTAACTTCCAAGGATAAGACATGAAGATTTTCAAGAAAATAAAAATAAATATCTTGATTTTTCTGGGAACACCTTTTTATTCTGAATGAATTTTTCTGAATTTTGAATAACTGGTAAACGTAAGAGATAGACAAAACTTACCACACAAAAAACGTAGATCTCGGTATACACGTAATTTATGTCATATATGCTTTCTTGTAGAACTGCTTTTACTTGTTGCTGGTTTCAGCTTTAAAATACACTTTTCTCAAACGGTACCATATAAAGCAAACCGAACCTGAATTGTTTCACATAGCGACTATCCTTTAAATGATTTGACTATCGCTTTAGACCCTTATTTCCCTTCTAATTTAAAGGAAACAAGTAATAAGACCAATTATGCTAATATTTATCTCGATTAGAATGATGAATATAAAAGAATAATTTTTTGTAAGAATACAGGGTTACTACAAAAGAAATAGACAACTTCAACTGCCTGTAAAACAAAAACTATTAGAGATAGCAACCTAATTATTTTGGAGGTATGTTGAGAAACTCTCAAAGTTTCGTTTGTTACTATTGGTGACGCTGTAGTGTTTTGTTTGTTGTTGCAGAAGCTGAAATGGCGGAAAATCCTGTGGAAAAGGCATATTGTGTGTTGGAATTTGCTAGAACGCAATCAGCAACTGTTGTCCAACGACATTTTAGAACACGTTACCACAAAACGCCACCGACTAGACAGTCAATCTACAACTGGTATAGAAAATTCGAGACAGCGGGATGTTTGTGCAAAGGGAAGAAAGAGCTCGGGAAGAAAACGTTGAACGTGTTCGTTCTGCCTGCATAACAAGCCCACAGAAATCGACATCTAGGGCAAGCATGCAATTACAAATTCCACAGCAAACTGTATGGAAAATCTTTCGGAAGCGACTGCACATGATGCCTTACAGATTACAGATGTTGCAGTTTCTGAGTGAAGAAGATAAGGTCATACGGCGTGACTTTTGCATCGACATGTTGCGACATGATGAAGACGATGCTGGTTTTTGTGAGCGCATCATTTCATTTTTGTGGTAACGTGTTCTAAAATGTCGTTGGACAACAGTTGCTGATTGCGTTCTAGCAAATTCCAACACGCAATATGCCTTTCCCACAGGATTTTCCGCCATTTCAGCTTCTGCAACAACAAACAAAACACTACAGCGTTACCAATAGTAACAAATGAAACTTTGAGAGTTTCTCAACATACCTCCAAAATAATTAGGTTGCTATCTCTAATAGTTTTTGTTTTACAGGCAGTTGAAGTTGTCTATTTCTTTTGTAGTAACCCTGTAATTTGTATATGGAACAGCTAGAGAAATTTATGTGGATGGAGCATATCAGAATGTTGTTTCTTAAATTAACAGTTAACAGCCACAATGGAGGCACAGAATGGTCTGGCTCTACATTAATCCAACAGCATGCTCAGGCAGATAACACAACTGATTAGCGATTTAGTTTATTCAAAAGTGCAATTTTACGTGAATACTGAATTATCTAGGCTGAATGGTTACCGCGCTAGCTCCTAGGTCTTGAGGAATCAATTATTTGATCAACATTCCGGCACACCATCGATGTTGAAATAATCCTTACAATCGAAAGCGCTTTACTGATCATCATTATTACATGTAACCCTCCAGACATGAACTCATCGCCCGACATTGATTAAGTAACACAGACATGATGTAGTAAACATCGCTTACTCTTAGTCATTTTTGTTACTGATGCTATCTTACCGAGCAAAATGATTCCACAGTAGGATAGGATAAGACATTTCAAATGGCACTCGGCACGGATACAGTGAAGATATGGTACCTTATTCCCTTAAAGTGGCATCCCTGGGAGGGAGGGATGAGGTGAAAGGAGACACCAGGTGGTCGGAACCAGAAGTGACGGTATGCAATAGGAGGCTATCTATAGTTTCCAAATTGAGACGCCCTGCTAGTCGAACAGGCAGATGGGGGCCCCCGCCCCACCTACGGGTCCAACACTCCCAAGAGGGGTCCATACACCATGGCAACCAAGTGAAGATCGCGAGACGAAAAAATTCCCACAGAGAACATCCGTTTTACCTGCCACGCTGCACCGAAACACCATCTCCGAGACTTCTAACCCTGATACAGACCAAACGGAGTGATGAATAATAGAAACAATTCGGGCGATAAAAGAAATCACTGCAGCATTCGCCTGAAGCTCCAGAGAACTCCCCGTAAAAAACATGATTCAGAGTAAGTGGTCACCGGGAATCGAACACGGGATCTCCCAAATGCAAATCGCATGCGCCAAGGAAGGGGAAGTGTCGGAAGGAATTAACAACTGAATTGATTACCAATAGGTAGTACCCATTTAGAGACCCAATTTGTCAATAGACTGCAGAAACAAACTAAAAGTTGCTCATACCACTAGCTCCCCCTTAAACCACCCTCTTTCAAGTCTTTACAGAATCACTGATATTTCCCTTGCTGTATGTTATAGCGCTTCGAACCTTTTATTCATTTCTTTCATTTCATTCCTGAGATTATTGTACAAAGTGCACTTATAAATAACAGTTTATTAGATATTTGAAAACATGCGTGAAATCATAGCTTTATATTTATGTCTGTCTCTACACGTACTATGTACATAGTGTATAGAGAAGATATTGTATTGCACCCAAAAATTCGAAACCGAAATTTCTCCGGAAATACATGTTTTGGGTTCCCCTGAATCCAAAAACAGCATTTTTGGAATAAGGTCCGTGTGTGAGTGTGTGTGTGAGCGTCTGTGTGTGTGTGTGTGTGTGTGTGTGTGTGTGTGGACAGCATAGCTCAAAAACGAAAAGACAGTTAAATACCAAACTTGATATTTAAGTTTGGTATCTTCCAAGGATGTAACACGAAGATTTTCAAGAAAATCCCCAACCCCAACTACCCTTTACATGGAACTTTTTTCGAAAATTGTGATTTTCTCAAAAATGGCTCCAACAATTTGGATTAAAATATCATATGTTAAAGATATTTACCTGACAAAAAATATGTATATCTTGAATTTTCCGGGAATAGCCTCTGAAGACTACTTTATTCTGGATGAATTTTACGAAAGTTTGCATAACTGCTAAACTGTAAGAAATGGACAAAAACGTACCACACACCTAAAATGTAGAGCACATTAAAACAGACAATTAATGTTGTATAATTTTTTTCGAGGAGTTGATCGTTTTTGAGATATTCCTTGTTTTTGGTTTCAGCTTTGAAAAACTTGTACTTTTCTCATACAGGAACTGTATGAGAAAACCATACAAACAAAGGAACTTCAATCACCTAGTAACCAGCTTTTGACTTCACTTTAACCTATGATACTCCCATATTTCGCATCTACTTACAAGGAAGCAATTAATAAGACTATTTCTGCTAATTTTTTCTCGATTAGCATGAAGTAAATAGAAGAATAAGCTTATTAACAATAATTTGTTACACAGAAGTAGAGAAAGTCATGTGAATGGAGCACATAAGATTTTTTTTTAAAAGATTTCGCTTCTGGAATTTCCCAAAATACTTATAACAATAAAAAGTTGGAGGACAGAATCTCAAATTTCTTTTTATGTGTATAGTTTTATATTTATTTGCACAGTAAGACATGGGGGGGGGCGAATAATGGGGCGAGCACCGTGTTGTAGTGGTCTATCCTCCCCTGTCGTTCTCTCTCTTGCTCTTGTTATATCTGACTTATTTTTACAATTAGGTATAATTTAAAGTAATTAATGATTATAATTATAATAGTATTTTTGTTCAGTACCACAGCATATTGTAGTAGAGCAGTATAAAATATAAATAAGTATAGGATGTTATAATACTCATTTTTAAAAATGGACTGATTCAAATAGTGATAGCATTCAGAAAACCTTCAAGTCAAATAACAGTTGGTCTCGGGATGGAGAAGTCATCCTAACCTCTGCTAGATTTGTTTTCATTATCCTCCTCCTTTGAACCCGCTGTATTCCGGCAAAGATCGGCATCTGTAGATGTATTTAACTTATATCCTTTTTTCAGAAAAGTTCCAGGACAGGTTTTTTATTTCTGAGTGTACATGATATGTTGCTCCAGTTCAAACAGTGAACCAAACTCTTTACATCGAAGTCTGGAAACGTTTGCGACGTCGCCACCCTCATTTGTGGTATTCTCAGGATTGGTTCTTACTGTTTGACAATGCAAGACCCCATTCTGATTTATCTGTTACCGTGTATTTGGTCAGACATTCTGTTATTGCCAGCCTACATACGCCATATTCGCCCGACCCTCGCCTTGTGAGTTTTTCTTATTTCCTTAAAAGTAAAATTTAATCAAATTATCGTAGATATCCAACAGGCTGTGACAAATGAGCTTACAAGTATTGCAGTTATAAATTTCCCTGCTTGCTTCCAAGACCTCCAGAAACGTTGGCAATCGTGAGGTTTAGATAGCCAAGGGACTACTTCAATAGGAGCTAGTATCATTGCTTGGAAGTGCAATTTTCTATTGTTACGACCTCTGTCCTGGATATTTTATGACAAAGGAAATATTTATATAATAATAATGTGACATACTAATAAACATTTAGCACTTTCTCTGCATCCCAGATCGATATTCCACACACTTAGTTATTTTTTATCTGGTTATATGTATTTCGATTCCATATACAGTCATATACAAGTTGTAATGTTGTTATTTTAGTGCTTATTTTATGTAGTTCTCTTCATTGTACATATTAATGGTTCAGAGTATTCTTACCCGCCATCAATGAAATTACTAGTTGCGTTAACAGTTCGTATATTTGCGTAATGGAATGACGTTACAATGTTCACACATTGGCGAACATTCCAATTCGGCCGTTCGACATTCACAATAATACCCACATTCTGATTTGTAGCGGCAGGATGCAATATACAAAATGCTCATGGTGCAAAAGTTTTAAACATGTGATTGATTGCAAAACAGTTCTTAGATATATTAACTTTTATAAACAACAAAACCTGATTCACTTCTTCTTTCGACATTTTCAAAATACCTACAGTCCTAATTTTTCCCATTTCATTAAAAACTGTACTGTGACAACCAGAGACTATATGTGCAGGAATAGAGGTTTTCTTTTTTACTTTCTCTATACGTGCTATGTACATAGTGTATAGAGAAGGTATTGTAATGCACCCAAAATTCAGTACCGAGATTTCACCGGAAATATATGTTTTGAGACCCCCTGAATCCAAAAAAAAGCATTTTCAAAAAAGGCCCGTGTATGTGTCCGTGTGTCTGTGAACACGATAACTCAAAAACGAAAAGTGGGTAAAATACCAAACTTGGTATTTAAGTTCTGTATCTTCCAGGGATGCGACACAAAGATTTTCAGAAAATCCCCCTTCCCCAAATTACCCTTTATATGGAACTTTTTTCGAAATTTTTTATTTTCTCAAAAATGGCTCTAACGATTTTGATAAAATATTGTATACTATAGACATTTACCTGACAAATAAAATGTATATCTTGAATTTTCTAGGAATATTCTATGAAGACTACTTTATTCTGAATCAATTTTACGGAATTTTGC